>JAXCLO010000170.1:110868869-110887916 GCA_035583995.1 Arremon aurantiirostris | reverse complement strand
CCTGGCACAGGGTGCCCAGAGAAGCTGTGGCTGCCCCTGGATCCCTGGAAGTGTCCAAGGCCAGGCTGGACAGGGCTTGGAGTAACCTGGGATAGTGGAAGGCGTCCCTGCCCATGGCAGGGGCTGGCACTGAATGATCTTTAAGGTCCTTTCCAACCCAAACGGTTTTGTGATTCTATAATTCCATGAATTTACACTCGTGTCAGGGCCTGCAAAGACACTGGAGAACATCTGGGGGCTGACGTATGAGAACAGGGTGGAAGCCACCACCAGAAGGACCCTGCTTGGCTGGGTGGGATCCCAGCCTGTGCTTTCAGTTCAGGGGAACAGGTACAGATGGAGCCCATCTGGAGTGACTGGGAGCTGCAAATGAGAGACTTTTTCCCTTTTTAGTGCCCTTTTTCACAAACCCTTTCTCAGGGCTCCCTCTCCAGCTGCTTTCAGAGGACATCCCTGGGCTGAGGATGCAAATTTTCTGGTCTTCGGTACTCCAGAAGCTCCATCTTGTGTCTATGGAAGACTGGAAGAAACAGAGGAGGCTCAAGGATGAAGGGATGTGCTCCAGGTGACACACAGACATCTTAGATACCAGAAAAACCTCCCTGGGGTGCAGCAGGGCAAACCACACCACATCCAGTCCTTTTTATTTTGAATTCCTGCTTTAGAGCTGTGGCCATCCCTGGGAGAGCCTGTGCAGCAGGCGGCTGCAGCTGCTGGGTTTCCCTGCTGTCAGCAGTGGGAATGTGTGTCAGAGCAGAGGCAGGTTTCTGTCTGGAGCTGCCACGCTGTCCCCCTGCTCCCAGGATGACTTGGCAGGCACTACAGCACTGCTCAGCCTCTGCTGCACCTCGTGGTAGCTCCTCCTTCCCACCTCAGCAGTGGAGGACAGCAGCTTTCTAAAAGAGCAACTTCCCTTTCTGTAGGGATAGGAAGTGAAGCTCATTTAGCAAAGAGATGTTGCCCACCAAATGCTGAGGCCCTGTCCTAAAGCTTAGAGCACTTAATCTAACCTGACACTGCTTTTTTCTTTCCCAGCCCCAAACCTGAGGAGCTCCACCTCCATCCCTTGCCCTTATAACTGGAGGAGAATTGGGAAGGGAAAATGGGAATTGGCAAGGGGGAAGTTTGGCAAATCTGCAAGGGCTTCCTCATTTCTGTGTCTCTAAGAGCAGGCACACCTGGCTGAGGCCTGCTGGGCTTGGTGTCTGTCCTGGTTGTCTTCATGCCACCCAGGCTTCGAGGGTGTCAGAGGATGGTGCCAGGCTCTTTTCAGTGGTGCCCAGCCAGAGGATGAGCAGAAATGGACATAAAATAAACCACAAGAAGCTCCACCTCAACGATGATGAAGCAATTCTTCATGTGGAGGGTGTCAGAGCACTGAAACAGCTGCCCAGTGAGGGCATGGAGTTTCTTCTTTGGAGACATTGAAAAAAAGTAGGAACCCACCTGGTCATGTTTCTGTGTCACCTGTTATAGGTGATCCTGCCTTTGCAAGAAGGTTGGACTGGGTGATCTCCAGAAGTCCCTTCCAATCCTAAACTTTTCTGGGATTCTGGGATTCTGGGGTTCTGGGATTCTGAGATTCTATGATTCTGGGATTCTGGGATTCTGGGAATCCGGGATTTAGAGATTCTGAGATTCTGTGCTGACCCTCCAGGGTGATGGACTCAGTGTAACCCCCCGCAAGGACCTGCAGACCTCTGTGTATGGCCCAGACAGCCTTGCAGCCGTTCGTGGGGTTGTCTTCCTTTGTCAGGAGCACAGCTGCAGAGCCAAGGCTGATTCCCACCCCACGTTTCCAGAGGGGTCAGCAGCCACGTGCACTCTGGAGCAGCTCCCCCACCTCACACATCATTGTGTCCTCAGCCACCCTCTTGTTGTCCTTGTGTCCTGTGGCTGGTTAAAGGTCCTCTGCCATGACCTCAGCTCAGATCTGCCCCGTGGAGCTTTTCCTCCTGTAAACACCAACACCAGTGTGGGGTGACCTTTAGCTTGTGCATCACTCCCGGTAGATGTTGACTCGTGTTTGTCCTGCTCAGTGGGGGCAGCTGAAGTGTAAACGATGTGAGGTCATCCCAGCCTTGAGCTGGCTGAGACCAAGCGTCATTTTCCCCCCTGCTGCCTCTTACAACACAAAGATGACGCCATGCAATTACCCACAGAGGTGAACATGGTGGTTTTTGAGGGCCTTGTGTTTGCAACAGCTTAAAAAAATACACTGAAAACGCCACAGAGGAGTCAACATTACACATCCACCATGGGAAGCCTCTGTAGAAACAAATCCTGCTTCTTATACAACATTTATCTCCCAGGACAGAGTTTCAGTCTCTCAATTGAACGTGCTGAGGCAAAGTGAGAAAGTCACTTCCTCAGAGCCACCCACAAGTCCCTGACCGTGGTCTTAATTCGTTAGACCACGCTGCTATGGTCGAGTAGGTTCATAGAGGGAATGGAGCTGGCTGGAACAAGATGTGCTTCACCAGTAAATGGTCTTTTTTTAGTGACAGAAAGGAAAGATCCTTGCAAAGCCAGTTTGTTGGGTTGTTTCCTGAAATTTGGTCGTTTGCATAGTGGAAGTACAATCCATTCACAGTCATTTTCACTGCTTTTAATGACAGCTGTTAATAGCCTGTGGCATTTGCTGAGGTTTGTGTCTGGATTCTCTTTGTGTTTCTCGACTTCCTCATTGTTATTTTCATTGGCCAGGTTGCCTGGGAAATGCAACTCCCACCCCCCTCCCAGGTGATCATTTTTATAAGCAAAATAGAGCAAAGAATCCTTAGGGGGGGAGAAAAGAGTCAGTTCTGACACAAAGACCTGATTAAAAAAAGAAATCCCATTAAAAGCATTTGCAAAAACCAGGCTGCTCCTGCGGTCCGGGGGGTGTAAAGCTGTTGGTCTCATGGATGGTGTGGATGCGGTGGAAGCCAGAGGCCTCTGAAAGAAAGATTTGGGAAGGGCCTCCAGCCCCATGGAGCATCTGTCATGGGTCCGGCCAGCGGCTCGCGCGTCCTCGGAGCGCGTCCCCAGGAGCAGCAGCGTGGGAAGCAGGCAAGTCAGGAGCATCCCACCCCCATCCATGTTCCCCTGGGGGTTTTTCTCTGTCTTCATCCACCCTCTCATCCCTCCTTGTCCTGTTTTCTCTCCCCACAATCTGTGGGTTAAAGAGATGACAGAGGTGCTTCCCAGATCCTGCTAGATCCGGCACCGAGGGATGTTTTGTGGGGAGGACAAAGAAGTGCCAGGTGTGCACATCCTGGCGCTCCCATCCCCCTCATTCTCCCAGGGCCTGGAGGGGAAGAGAGGATTTATGTGCGGGGAAGGCTGACAGGAGCTGGACACAGCTGTGATAAGTAGGGAAGTGCTCTGGCGTCCCATTGCTATTCCTGACACACAGCTGGAGGTGTTCAGGTGGGGAATTGGAGATATTCATCTCACGATGGCGATGAACATCCTTCCCTATAGCCCTTTGCCTCTGCTGAGTGTGGTGGGAGGGAGCATGATTCCCTCTGAGACCTGATCCAAGGGGCTTAATTCCTGAGCACCAACCTGCCACCAGGTTCATTTCTTCTCCTGGTCCTATAAAATGTTTTCCTCTTCCTAGAAAATGTCATCCTCTGGGATGTAGGGCCTCCAGGAAGGGCCTTTCCCTGGGCAGAAGTTTGGGTGTCCACACACAGAGGTGTGGAGCCCATCCATCTCCTCATTTTCTCAGGGCTGGGAGGGCCAGGACCTCCCCACATCCTTACAGATCCTTGTCATGTGGAATGGAGCATCAGGGATTCCGGCCAAGGGACCATGGCCTGTGCCCACTTCCATAGGGTTTGGATGTCAGATAGGGGTGGCCTGCAAAGGGGATTTCTCCCTGCTGTGCCCCTGCTCACCCAGGACCCATACACAATTTGGCCCGCACCAACACTGGGCAGAGAGAGGTTTGAGTTGAAATTTGGATTGAAATTCCAGGCTCTGCAGGAAGCGCTGTTGGGCAGTGCAGTTTTGTCATCAAACCTGCCCCACCTGAAGAAGCCCAGAGTGGCTGCAGGTACCCAGAGGGATGTGCCTCATCCTCCAGGACCCAACCTCCTCCTTGCCCACTCCCACTGCCCCAGAGTCCTACAGAGACATCCCCAGCAGCCATCCCACCTTGCTGCCTGGGCTGAGTTCATGAGGGAAGCATGAAGGGAGATGGGATAAGCAGTCTGCCCTCCTGCTTTTCCCCTCTCCAAGACCCTGATCCCTGGCTCTGTTTCTTGGCCCGCAGCCTCCTTCAGCACAGCCGAGAATCCGTCGGTTCCAGCGGGATGCAAAGCTCAATGTAAGCAGCCATTTTTCCTCCAGACAGATGTTTTGATTAGGGAATGACCACTCTGGCAATAGGAGGCTGTTTTTTCTTCTTCTGGAATGAGCAAGAAGCTTTTATTATCTTCTTCTCTTTATTTTTTTTTTTAATTCCCTGTCAAAAGACTTTCTGTGTCTGCTTAAGCTCAAGGTTCTGGAAATCTGTGCTCTCCCACAGCCCCCCAGCCTCACACAGCCTCTCCCAGAGATTGTCCCAGCTCTTCAGAAAGGCCTGGGACAGATGGATTTTCTGCTTGTTTTGCTTGCCTGGTCCGGGTTCACCTGCAAATCATGGCCTAAGAAAAATGGTAGATTTAGGGCAGATATAAATTGTAATAGAAATGGAAAACTGGCTTGGATTGTAGCAGGAGATCCTAAAATAAGCCAGTGGTCTCCAGCCTCTTTCCTGAAATGTGTACCCCTCACTTAGGGATAAATCACAGGACCACAAAGCTCCTGGATTTGTTCATCTGCCCTGGGCTGCCAGGAAACAGATATTTCCAAGGCAATTTGGCCACACTGGCTGTGCTCAAGTCTGGGGCCTGGACAGAACTCAAGCCAGGGAGATGGGATGCACTGGAGTGGAGAAGGAGGAGAATGGGGCCAAGAGAAGGAGGCAGCTGCAGCTGCTTTGGGGTTCTTTGGGTATGTGAGATTTTGTGATGGATCAGCCCCAACATCAGCACCTCACCTCAGCTGGAGAGCCCGGCTGCTCCTGGGGGTTCTTCACCTTCCCTTCAAGGACCTTTGGCATGGACCAGAGTGTTTGACAGAGTCCTCATTGCACAAATACAACCTGGTATCCATCAAAGATCAGGATTGGAATGGGGTCTGAACACTGTCAATAGGATATTCCCAGTTCTCCAGTGAGGATGCAACATGGAAACCCCACATCTGCTCCACTCCCCACCAAGAACCAGGATGCTTCTTGCTCTGGGCTCTCCAGCTGTTCATGGGGGCTTCCTGCAGTGCTGGAATTGTGGAATCACAGAATGGTTTTGTTTGAATTGGGAAGGACCATAAAGCCAGGGGAAGGGACACCTGCCACTACCCCAGGCTGCTCCAAGGCCCATCCACCCTGGCCTTGAACATTTCCAGGGATGGGGCAGCCAGATTTTGGCCATCACATCACATCACATCACATCACATCACATCACATCACATCACATCACATCACATCACATCACATCACAGAGGATGGCTGTAGCCTCCACCTTCTGCCTCTGAGAAAGACCTTGCTCATGGTTTCAGTGCTCGTTATAGCACAGCACGTTGGTTCAGAGCTGCCTTCTTACCTCCTCTTAGCTACGAAGCTGCAAATTACTTCAAAATATGAGCTAAAAAGGACTTGACTGAAACACAGCAGAAGTAGAAAATGATCACGACAAAAACTGCTTCAGTAGCAAATCTTCCTTCTTATTTAAGGAGCTGATCCATCAAGATCTTCAGTAATTCTTCAATTTTGTGTCTTGCAAAGCAATCCGAGGGTGTCAGGTCAGGAAACGTTCTGAAGAGCTATTTTATTGAAGGGAAAGAGAATTGAATGCATCAGTGATGCGCTGAGAACTGGAGGAAATTTTTTTACTGAACTTTTTCGCTCCTCGCTGATGCAAAAATGCAAATCTGGAATACTTAAATTATTGCATCTGAAGTTAATTGATTTCAGCAATTCTTTCAGGAGAGGGGAGGATTTGCAGAGAAATCCAGCATTGAAAACCCTTCATAATAGGCTAGATCTGCAATTTCAAAGTAATTTTTTTAGGGTTTTTGAAACCATTTCCTTTTTAAAATGCATTCTTTAAAAAATAGACTTCGTAAGTTTTAAAATGAATTAAAATATCTGATCTTGCTGAACTGTTAAAACACTTTTTTACACCCACCACAGAATCTGGATGGAAAGGGGGCTCATTTTGTGATTTCTGTAGGCTTAGGGGGTTTTTTTTGGAGCTGCCCTCAGAGTGAAACTCTATTGGCTTACTTGGGTATTAACCTCATTTTCCATGGCAGTTTCATGGGGTTGAGGCAAATGGTGAGCCAAGACTTCTGCTTTTCTGCTCAATTTGGTCTTGTTTCCTTTCCTACACTCGCCCATGCAATCCCAAGGCTGCCTGTCAGTGTCCTCCACATCCCTCTTGCAGAAGGTGTTGGATTCTCATCAGAAATTACTTTAGATCTCTTCTGCCCTGGCAGAGGAAAGCAGCAAATGGCAGTAGGTGGTGCAGGGGCTGCTCACTGTAAAAATGAGATGGGCAAAGCTTTGAAATGACAGAACCCGAGGCAATGGTGTGAGGGTGAGTCCAGGGAGGTTTAGGTTGGGTATTAAGGAAAGTTCTTCCCCCAGAGGGTGGTCAGGCACTGGAACAGCTCCCCAGGGAATGTTCACAACCCTAAGGCTGCCAGAGCTCCAGGAGCATTTGGACAATGCTCTCAGGGATGCACAGGGTGGGATTGTTGGGATGTCTTGGGTGGGGCCAGGAGCTGGATCGATGATCCTTATGGGTTCCTTCCAGCTTAGGATATTCTGTGATTCTATGATCTTCAAAGAGCTCCCTTTGACTCATTCCTGCAGAAACACTTGAACCTGCACCCACCTCATTCTGTAGCCACAATGCCACCTCAACTATCCCTGTGAAGGCTGCTAAAATTGCATTCTATCATTCCCCAACATGGGCACCCAGCTTGAACCCCAGTTTTAGAGGTTCTGCTCATACACCCAGTGTTCCTGCGACCTGCACTTCTGTCCCACAAATTCAGGGCTGGCTGCACCACAGAGCTCATTGTCCTGGTGTCTTTTGGCTTCTTCAGCTTGGCTCTTCCAGGAGCATCTAATATTCTTTACTCCTGACCTAGCAGCAGCTAAACTGGACCCATAAAACTGTAGAATATCCTGAGTTGTAAGAGGCCCATAAGGATCATCGAGCCCAGCTCCTGGACCTGCACAGGCCCACCCCAAGAATTCCATTGTTCTGTTTTGAAGCTGTTTTTTGCTAAATGTATACAAAATCATAAAATCCTGGAATGGTTTGCGTAGGAAGGGACCTTAAAGACCATCCAATTCCACTCCCTGCCATGCACAAGGACACCTTCCACTATCGCAGGCTGCTCCAAGCCCTGTCCAGCCTGGCCTTGAACACTTCCAGGGATCCAGGGGCAGCCGCAACTTCTCTGGGCAACCTGTGCCAGGCCCTCCTCCCCTCATAGGGAAGAATTTCTTCCATATATCAGACCTAATTTTCTCCCCTTTCAGTTTAAACCCATTACTCCTTGCCCTATCGCTCCATTTGCTGATGAGGAGCGATATGGAAAAAACTTTGTGTTGCCTTAAAACTTTTTTGTTCTGCTTGTTCTACTTTGATTTTGGTCACTTTAAAAAGAACTTGTTTTGGAGGCTTGAAGAAAAAAAATACCCCCTCTTAGTTATTAAATAAAACCAGCATTTTTAGATGAGAAATGTTGTAAATTCACAAAAGGAAATTTCTATGATTTTCTGAATTATTGTGCTCTCCCCAGCACTCCTTTCCACTGGAAAAAAAAGGTAAAAACAGCGTAGGAGAACTACTCCAAATGGCTTTTCTCATTTGTTTTTCCTTGTGAAGACAATTTCTAAAAGTATTAATCAGAAGCAAAACGCGTTGTCATGATGCTCACTCAACTCAGCCGCCTTTATTTTTGAAAACAAAATTACTTTTCACCAATCCAGGGTTCCACCAGCTGTTAAATGGGAACCAGCACCTCGCTGTATCCAGCAATATTTGCCTGCTATTTTGAGTTTTGTAAAACACATTTTGGGACTATTTTGGGTTTTGAAAAAAAACACTGCTGGCCCAAAGGACAGTGGCGTTGGCTGCCGAAGGTGTTGGAAGCAACTGGGAGAGTGGGACTGGTGGATTTTGTAGGGACTGCGAATCCCCAGAGCTGTTCAAACCCCTTCTGTGCGTGGGTGGGAGCGAGTGACCTTTGTGGGAGGCTTGACTCGAGGTGGGCTGTGCTGTTCCCCTCTCTGAGCCGCTTTTGCATGGCTGTGTCTCCGACACGTGTGTGGGGACAGAGCTGAGCCTGTGCAAGGCTGCATAGAGGTGTTTCCAGTCTCAGCAGGGTGCAGAACAGGCTGCAATATCCCCATGGGGGTGCTCAGGTGGTCCCCACTCCTCTCAAACCCTGCCAGAGGAGCTGGGATGGCCCCAAGACCCCGGTTGGACTTGCTGAGGTTGATGTTCCTCCAGGCCTTTCCCATTCAGCCCCACCAGTGCCACCAGAGTAGTAAAAAGAAGATTCTACTTTTAGAGATTTAGTAAGAATCCAGTAATCTTCTTTTAGTAAAAAGAAGGTTCTACTTTTATTCTTCTTTCAACTACAAGAGTAGTAAAAAGAAGATTCTTGGCCCAGTGGGAGAAGTAGGACATGGTGATGGTGTGGATCATTATGATTATATTTATAGATAATACAATAAAAATTGCCAATGAATATCTAAATAATAGCTCCATCACCTATTGCAGTGGTTATAGTGTCACTAGGTCATAGTTTTTCCTTCAAGCCATGAGACCTCCTCACTTTCTAAACTGCTGAAAGAAATGTAAGTGTGGCTCACTCCACTTAGTCTCAGATTTGGCCAACAGCCTATCACTAAAACATTACAATTTAAGCAAGTTCAGCTGGAAATGTACAGATTTTCAGTTTTGACCCTGCAGAATTCACATTTGCAAAGCACCTATGGAGCTTCTTTAGGATTTAGCTCTGTATTTGACCAGAACTGAGAGCTTTTACTCACCCACCCAAAAGTTCCCCATCTTTGGGCTGGATGTGCTGTAGGTGTCCCTGACAGGGTGAAGACCCCCCCAGAAGCTGCCTTCCCTCTTGAAAGATCAGTTGGTCCAGAGGGTCCAATCTCCAACAGTATTTTATATCCTTTTGCAGGCCCCTAAACCACCACAAACATTATTATTATTAGTAGTAGTAGTAGTAATTTTATTTATTTATTTATTTATTTATTTATTTATTTATTTATTTATTTTTAATGTTTTCCATTAATTATGTGAGCACCTGGTGTTCTTAAGATTGGACAAATCACATTGCCCAACACAGAGCGGAAGGGGAGAGGGAAGATGTGTGTGGGAGGATATATTTGATGGCCAAAATATCTTTCGCTGCCATCTCACATTGAGAGCAACTGAAAACCCCAAAAGCAGCATCCATGATCCTGTAGATGGTCTGTCAACCCTCCCATAAGATCATCCTTGTGACACAGCTGCGAATTGCTGACTCGTGCTGCATCTCACATTCCCTAAATCTGCCAAAAAATATATGGCAGTTGCATGAATTATCTCTCATTTGGGAGCAGAGTATATCAGAGATCCCAGGATTTTCCAGTGAGACTGTAACAAGAACAAATCAATGCCAAACATGTAGGTGGATTTTCTGTCTTTCGCAGTTTTTAATGAGCAATAGCTGAAACTTATCCATTGTCCAGCCTTGACTTTAAATGATGCCTTTCTCTTTCCTGCTGCTGGAAGAAAAAAAGTAAAAAAAGAAAAAAAAGGAAAAAAAGAAAATTCCAGCCACTTTTGTGGCAAAAAACCCACGATCCAGAATCTGAAATCCTGGCACAAAGTTGTGAGTGGAAAAGCAGGAAAAGTTCCCCTAATAAATCATGTGCCATTGCACCACCAGACCTGCTAAGCAGAGCAAGCTCTGGGTACAACCTGGAGGCTGCCAAATGAAAATGAAATTGCTGCAGGAACTGCTCTGGTTGATTTTTAATAGGTGAAATTCCCCTTCCAACTGTGCTAGCAGTGCCTGGAGCGGAGCTGAGGCCTGGGGACAGATGGATGGGCCATCTGTAAACCCAGGTCAAAGGAAATCTCAGAGATGAAAAAGTTTTCGATGGAGGGTGGAAAGTGTGTATCAGGCTATCCTGAAATATTTCACCAATTCCTTCTATTTTGCACACCTTATCAGTAATAATAAAAATAAAGCAGAAGGGAGAAGACATTTAAAAATTAAAATATTGTGGTGGCTCCATTAGAAACCTCATTTTAGAGTCCCAGATTTTGACATATTAGGTCTGTGCTAGAAAGCAAAAGAAAAAGTTGCTTTTACTGGAATATTTTTCCCTGTGAGTCTGACTGGCTGGGAGCTTTTCTGAACACACTGGTTGGAATCTGACTACCAAGAGACAGTGCCAGACTGACATTTGGGACCTGTGATGTCTGATCCTCCATGATCACTGCAGATCTTGAGATGTTTTAGCAGAAATAGGAGTCACTATGTCTCTGCACAACTTAGAGTATTCAAGGTTTAATTTTTGGGGGGTTTTGGACATGTAGCCCACACCTTCCAAGGCCTTTGTTTCAAGGCAGGAGTGGGGCAGACTTTGGCATTGGATGTTGTGCTTCAGCAATGCTGGCTTCATCTGCTCCTTCATTTTTGAGGCTCCAAGAAGAGTTTGGCCATTTTGGCTACCAGACCCATTATTATCCTTGAATTCCAGACTGGATCTGAAATTACATTTCTAGGATGACAGTCAAACAGTCCTCAAGCCCATGTTTGGAAACCTTAATGCAGACCAGATGATGATCCATGGAAAGGGTATGATTCATTTATGTCTTAGGGTCCTTGGGGTGTCCAGGAGGTCTGAGACATCCATAGGGTATAGGGAAACCTAATTCATGATTTCTGGGAGAGCCACACCTTGTGAGGACCCAGAGCGCATCAAAAATTGCCAGAGTGCTGCAGATGGATGAGGCAAACCCTCAGCTTGTCTTTACTGGCAGGATGGATGCAGGCTGCACCACATTCCTTGAACTTCTTACAGTATTCCAGAGGGCCAGAGAGGTCCTGTGGCTTCCTGGACAAACCAAGTGTGAGCCTGAGCTGCTGAAACGTGAGGAGCAGCGGGGCTGGTTCCGTGCGTGGCGCGGCCACATCCGCGCTCTGGCCCTGCTGCGTGGGAGGGACAGGAGCTGCAGAAAGCCCTGAGCTGCCTGAGGTGATTCCTTCTTGGCCCAGGGACTGTGTGACCCTCCTGGTGCAGCTGAACAGCTCAGCACAGGGCTGTTGATAAATCCATCTTCATCCCTCTGGCATCACCCAGCTCTGTTCGATATCATATGGAAACCTCTGAGTTGGAGAGGGAACGTGTCTAAAGCAGTCACTTGAGCCTCTTTTTCTTGTGTTTCTGGTGAACCTCATTTGCAAAGTGTGAAACACCAGAGTCATGTGGGAACAGAAACCATGGGGTTCACAAGGTCCAAGGCAGCAGAGGACTGTAGACAGGATGGCTTTCAACTCCTCTCTTTGCTGTCCCATCGTCCTGCATTCTGATTCTCTCCAGCTTGTTCTAAATGAATGGAAAGACTTTGTCCCTCAGTGCCTGCACCTTTCCCCAAAAACAGTCTCACTAAAACCATTTTCTGCTCTTCCTTCCAGGATGGGGTTGTTTGGCAGCAAAAATCAGCTGATGCCCAATGAGAAACACACTTCTGGAGGCAACCCAAAAACCAAGGGCAAACCTCCTCCTGCCCCACCCAAGGTAAACCTGCAGTTTTTTGTCCTTTTGGGATCCCACCACAGCTCAGTTGATATCTGAGGTGATGCAGGCAATATTTAGAATCACAGAATCACAGAATTATTTGGGTTGGAAAGAACCTGAAAGTCCATCCAGTTCCACCCCCTGCCATGGGCAGAGACAGCTTCCTTTATCCCAGGTTGCTCCAAGCCCTGTCCAACCTGGCTTTGGATATTTCCAGGGATCCAGGGGCACCCACAGCTTCTCTGGGAAACCTGGTCCTCCCAGCTGATCCCTTTTAGAAGGGCTCTGAGGAACCCCTGTATATTTCAAACCCCTAAAATCCTGTGTATTGAAATATCTTCTCATCAGCACTTTGAAACCCAAGCTGATGTTGCTGACTTGCAAGATGGGTCAGATTCAGGCTAAGATTCAGAGATGCAAACCACAATGGAAACTTCACCACTATGAGTCCTCAGCGGGCTCAGAGAGGAGGGTCTGCAACCAGTCTGTGGTGGGGTGAGCTGAAAATCAGAAATGCTGGGCATCTGCTGCTCCCTTTGCATTCCCTCGGCCTCTGCTGGCATGGACACAGAGCAGGAAGGAACTGGGGAAGGATTTAGGAGACCTCAAATGACAAACTTGTTTAAACTTTGTAAGTCACTTTGCCTCTGTTGCTGTCCAAAGCACATGAAGTTGTTTTGTCTTTCCTTGCCCCCGCCAGCACTGCAGCCAGCACAAGAGAAACTCGAGGTGCAGCTCTCATGTGAAGACCATCTCGAGCCCTGGGAGAGGGCAGGAATTGCAAATCATTGCTTTTTATGACAGCTGGAGATGTTTTTTCACTCCTTTACTTTCATTTCTGAGTTGTCCCACGGCTATTCAGTCCGGTTTTCATGACAGCAGATGTCAGATTGACCAAGAAGAAGCTATTTTCCTAAATTTCATTCTCTCCAGCTCACTGGAGAGGAGCCACTATCAGTATAAATACAGTATCACTGGCCACCTTCTGCCATTCGTTATTTTTTGCCACAGGCACTCAGCTCTCACATGTCAGGGGAAATCCAAATTTCTTCCACTTAAATGAGAAATGGCAGCAGATGAGCAGCTCTCCCACCCCACACTGCTGCTGAGCTGGGGTGAAAGAATGGTGCAGGCAGAAAACACGAGGTGTTTTTAGTTCTGTTGTCTGTATTTCACCACTTTTGCACGTCTATAAAAATAACCAGTGTGGTCAAACACCCCACAATAGGCACTGTAAGGTGGGTGAAGGCCAATTTCAAACTGTTATCCCCCAAAACAAGGTGGGTCCATCCCAGCTCACTTGGAATTATCTATGATCTACAATTTGCCAGTTCCAGCAGCAGGGCCAAACCAAACCAGGAACAAAATAAGCATTTTAAAATTGTGCCCAGATGAGCTGCAGCAACTTGTTGCTATTTAATTTCACAGTCTGCAATTTGCTCCTTAGGGATAGTGGAGGGGCAGCTGCAATCTCTGCTCTCTGTGACCAGTGACAGGACCCAAGGGAACAGCTGGAGCTGTGTCAGAGGAGATTTAGTCCCAATTGGGATTTGGGACTAATTCCCAAATTGGGAATTTTTCCCAATTTGGATATTGGGAAAAGGTTCCTCCCCAGAGGGTGCTGGGCACTGAGCAGGCTCCCCAGGGAATCTCCCAAGGCTGCCAGATCTCTAGGAGCATTTGGACAATGTTCCAAGGCACAGGGTGGGATGGTTGGGGTGCTGGATCAATGATCCTTGTGGGCCCCTTCCATCTCAGGAATCATAGAATTATTGGATCATAGAATATCCTGAGTGGATATCCACAAGGACCATTGAATATTCCATGATTTCTACAGTTCTCTGATTAATTAGCTGTTGCAGTCACTGCCTCTGTTTTTTTAATGTAATCTTGAGCAAAGGATATCATACACCCATGATCCTTGGGACAATTATGGCAGACGGTATTTCTGGTTTCCTCCTTCAAACAACTCTGCAATTGCCATTTCTCAATGGGACCATTCATCTCTCACCTCTCACTGATCCTAAATCTGGCATCAGCGGACAGGGGTTGGATGGAGCAGGTTCCAAGTGAGGGGGCAGCAGATTTCTGCTTTAACTCAGAGGGAAGCCAAGGCTTATTGCAGCTTTTCTGTGAAGACAGCTGTGAACACCTCATGGCAAAATGTGCTAAAGCCATCACAGCTGTGGAGCCAGGCACAGGGGCTGCAGCGGTCTCTGGACCAGACTCCCACTCGTCTGTGAAGCTGAAATCTGTTCTTCCTGAGACACAGCAAAGTGATAAATATCTCCTTTTTCCTTTCTATTTCTATCTCAGGGGAGACAAGTTATCAACAGCCCTCATCTAAACCAAGCCTCTGCACAAGGTAAGGTTCTGTTTTCTTTGCCTCCCCGTGGGGTTTTGCAGGGTGGTGGTCCCCAAATGTCAGGATTTGAGGACGAGCCATCACATCACAGGCGTGTGGTTTCTGTATTTGCAGCCATGCCAGGCAGGGAGTTTATCAGAGTGGCTCAGAAAACTGAGTTTACATCACCAAGTCCTTGCAGCTGCCAATTTTCCCCTTGCACATCAAAGAAATCCAGGGGGAAGAGCACTCCCTCTCCTTTGGAAGCAGGTGATCTTTAAGGTCTCCTCCAATCCTGCGATTCCATGATTGCTGGAGCAGAGGCAGATCTGAGCCTGGAGCTGTGTGAGATTCCTCTGCCCTGTCTGCAGTGTGACAAGTCATGGATGCTTTATCCAGCCAGCTGAACATTTCAGAGGAAATAGCAGGCATCAGAGAGCCCAGAGAGGCTACAAAGAGAAAGAGAAGAAAGGGAAGAGGATAAAATAAGGATACACAGAGCCCCTGCCTGGAGATGGGCTGTTGGCTTCATCCACCTCTGCAATTATCTGTGGGTCACAGATGGTGTTTGGAGATTATTGCCTTTTAGCAGGGAGCCCTCAGCCCCCTCTTCCCAGCCTCCAGCAGCAGCTCATGTGTGTTTTTGTCAAAGAAATTCTGCAGATTAAGGACAGAGGGAGAGATAACGAGAAGAGGGGGTGAAATAGAGGAAACTTGGAAGGCGGGGGAAATTGAGAAAGCTTAGAAGAGGGCAGTTAGCAAAACATGAAAGTTCTTCACGTGGATGAAAGGGTAGGATTAGGGGAGATGGTGTGAGGGAAGAGAAAAGGCGGATGGTGAATAAATGGGATGGGTGGAATGACAGTGTTAGGTCTTCTTAGGTCTTATGGAGGGTCCCCACCATGGGCCAAACACAGGAACTCCTGCAACATCAAAATATCCTTCAAATTTGGCTTTTTTTATGGATATCAAATCTGTGGGAGGTGAATATCTTCAACCACGTGATCTGGGGTGTGTTTTCATGGAAATGCCATTTTTCCAGAAACTGTTTTCTTTTGCAGAATTGATTTCATGGCACGTTTCCAAGTGGCCGTGTTCTCCCACCTCCCCAGCTGAGCAGGGACTGACAGTTTGTCACAGAATTTTTATCACAGTGGTTTTTTTCACAGGGTTTTTATCACAGGATTTTTATCACAAGGTTTTTTCCACTCTGGTCAGAGTAAGAGCAGAAATTGTGATCAAGGAGGCGGATTTTACTTCTCCTTCATGCCCAAAGGCAGAAGTTGAAAGATGCTAGAAAATGGATTAAGTACAATATTAGCCATTTTCAGCTCTCAAAACTAATTTTGTTCATTAGATTCAGTTCCAGTTCTGGAAGAATATTTACACTGATAGTCTGGAAAACTTCCTATTTTTCTCTGCCAGTGTCTGAGTTTCCTGAAATGATGCTACATCTGACTGTGCCCTGTGTGGCAAAACAGGCTGATAAGAACCAAGCAAGATATTTGAGATACCAGAGATGTCTCAAATATAACTCCTGAGTGACAGGAATTCAAGTGAATCAAAAGAGAAAGTTCAAAATCCAGGCAATCACATAATATAAAAAAAATAAATTCAGAGACATTAATTAAATCCTGTGGGAGCGCTTTAAATTCAATCAGGGAAAATTATTGCCTATGGAAGTGTGGCACGTGATGTAAAATCAACCCTTTGTTTTCCTGGTTTTTTAATTTTTGTATTTTTTTTTTCTCTCCTTGTGTTTTGAATTATTTTTCTTTGGGTTTTTTTCTGATATAGAGCTATTGAAATCATCTCACAGTTTCCAGCTTTCACACCTCTGTCTCTGAAATAATTAATTTGTTTATTAAAAAAAAAAACCTAATTCCTTCTGATATTATTTGTCCTCATGGAAATAAAACAAAGGCAGGCAAGGGGTTCAGAACTCTGGATTCAATGTGGTGCATGTGGCATCACCAATCCTTTTTTCACTTTAGGTGATTCTCCCATGGTGTGAGTCTCCCATTCGTTTTAACACCATTCCCTGAGCAATCACAAAATTTTTAAGGCTGATTTTAAGTCTCTCTGTGGGGTCAAAATTTTAATTCTGAGCCCCCAAAGCCCCCAGCACTGCAAGGTCCTGGCTCATGGTGAGCCCCAAACCAAAAAGTCCCATGGTAGAGCTGCTGTTTGCTTGCATTGGATGGATAAGACACAAAAAATAGGTAGAATAACCCCTGCCCTTGCCCTGGCAGCTGCTCACAGCTGGATTTAAATCCCACTGATGAAAAGGGCTGGTGGGTTTGGGTGCTTGTCCTCAGGCATTTTAATAACCTGCAACAGCATGAGGAGTCGAAGTGTCCGCAAGGTCATTTCTTCTGGTGAGGAACCACCACTTCTTCCACCTCTCCACTTGCTTCTTGCTGACCAAAATATGAACACGACTGAGTTCCAGGGTGTGGAAGGTTAGCATGCTCTGGAACTTGAGGTCTTTTGTGGCATCTCAAAGTTAATGCCAAAATTCTTGGTTGTTTTTGTTGCTGTTACTTGAATGTCGTTTTGCATTTGAAAGGAATTCTGTCAGAAATGTGAGTTTGGGCTGAAGTGAGAGAAGGAAGGGTTGTTTCTACTGAAAAGGCTGAGTTTTCAGTGAGAAATTAAAAAACTTCTAATCAAAAATGTTTGCCTTGATGTGGAGCACATCTGAGGAGAAGTGGCTGAGGGAGCTGGGGGACTCAGCCTGGAGAAAAGGAGACTCATGGGGACCTTCTGGCTCTGCACAACTCCCTGAAAACAAATTGTAGCCAGGTAGGGGTTGGGCTCATCTTCCTGGTAAAAAGAGAAAGGACAAGAGGAGATGGCTTTAAGTTGCACCAGGAGAGGGTTAAGTTGGATATTAGGGAAAAAATTTCACAAAAAGTATTACCAATCTTCAGATCAGGCTGCCCAGGCAATGGAATCACCATCCCTGGAGGGATTTAAAAGCCGCAAGAATGTGGCACTTGGGGACATGGCTTAGGGGTTGCCTTGGCAGTGCTGGGTTGATGGTTTGACTTGATGACTTTAGAGATCTTTTCCAAGTTTAGGATTCAGTGATTCCAACCAGCCCATGCCAGGTTGAAACAGAAAGCTGACCCCATTCCCAGAGCAGTAAACCACAGCTCAGTGCACCCACCTGTCCAACGTGTCCTGCACGTTGTCACTTACACAATGACCATCCCAAAATGGCCCTAAACCAATGGATGATCCTCTGGGATCCCCTGGCACAGTCTCAGCCCTGCTTTGGGGTTGGAAGTGCTGGGTTAAATGGTTGGACTTAAAGACTTTAGAGGTCTTCTCCAAGTTTAGGATTCAGTGATTCCTACCAGCCCATGCCAGTCTGAAACAGAAAAATGAGCTCATTTCCAGCAGCTTTAAGCCATAACTCAGCATACCCAGCTGGCCAACGCGTCCTCACACCCTGACCATCCCAAAATGGCCCTAAACCAATGGACGATCCTCTGGGACACCCTGGCACAGTCTCAGCCCTGCTTTGTGGCCATGAGGTGGTTGCAAAGACCTTCCATTGAAGACAAGCCAGCAGTGGGAGGACTGGTTGAATCATTCCTCTTGAGCCACCAAACTGGCACTGAGCCTCTGCAAACCCTGCTGGTATCAGACTTTGCTGACAGCAGCTCTGAGCCAGGACGTGTTTGGCTCCCAATCAAAGTCCTGGGGCTGGCAGCTTTATCTGAGAGCTCCTCACAGCCCCAACAAGCCTCTCATGGCCTGAGTGGATCAAACTGGTCCAAGGCAGTGTAATCCATGTGTTTCTCATGGGGTGATGGACTCAGGGACAGGAGGAGCCCCTTTCATCACGAGATGGCAGCTCCTGCTAGCTCAGGCAGAGAGAGCTTTTCTTCTGGCTCATTTCAGTGTGCCTGTTGTGGGATAAGAGGTGATAAAGTATTTTTTCGGCATACAAAACCCTTTTTGTCCTTGCTGTATTCTCTCTTTTTAATTTCATTTATTTTCACTTATGTCAGTCGCTTCGAGATCAAAACTCCATTTCCATTTTCTGGAGTGCACAGCCACTCTGGGCTTGAATATATTTACACATTTGCTCCTATTTTTCTGAGCACGAGTGTGATCACTGAATTATTTCCCTTTCAAGAGGACCAGGAGGGTGTGTGTGTGTGGATGGCAGGCTGGCTGTGGACACCTCATGCCCCAAACCCTTTCATGTCTGAGCAGATGTGTGATAACAACTTTCTCAAGGAGGCAGACAGAGTTTGGGTGCATTGCTAATTCAAGCTGCCTCAAGGGGAAGCCCCCAACCGTGCCAGCTATTTTCAGACTTCAAAGCAATCTCCCTCATGACTGATCATCCTTTTCCCATCCTGGGAGAGAGCCTCTGCTGGAACCTCTCATGGATCTCCGATTTCCTTCTCAAAAGCCTGAAGGGAGCTGCTCAGGGCTCTGCTTTCCAAAGCTGCCTTTCCTCCCACGCTGACCCTTTCTCCTCCCTAACAAATTGCCATCGGAGTAGCAGCCAGCCTTGCACAGACACAAACCCCAAGTCACCCCAGAGACACGGTTATCTCGCAGTGACAAAGGGCCAGTCTGGCTCTCTTGCTGGTGGCATTATTTGAAAAGGTCACCCAAAGACAGTGGCTTGACAGGTTGTTTTGAAAAATGCTAATAATAGGCTGTCCATCGGTCTCAGTGCATTAATTAGGCTGAGCACAAGCTGAAGCCTTCCTGCAGCACAGTTCAAATTCTTTTTTTCTTTTTCTCTTTTTCTTTTTCTTTTTCTTTTTCTTTTTCTTTTTCTTTTTCTTTTTCTTTTTCTTTTTCTTTT
>JAXCLO010000170.1:110851379-110868624 GCA_035583995.1 Arremon aurantiirostris | reverse complement strand
CTCCTTCTCCTTCTCCTTCTCCTTCTCCTTCTCCTTCTCCTTCTCCTTCTCCTTCTCCTTCTCCTTCTCCTTCTTTCCCTCCCTCTCCTTTCTTTTCAGTTTTCACCACAGTGTTTTGGTTTGATTTCTGTGGTCCTGCACATGCGCTGATTCTTTTTATAAACTTTGATTTGCCCCAGAATAGCTGCTCTTTTCTGCTTCAGCAGCTGCAAGCATGCAGAGCACAGGGGAAAGGTTGCAGCGCTTCCCCGAGAGCAGCCCCGACACCTCCAGGGTTTGCAAACCAAGAGATTCAGTTCTAGCCCACAGGGATCAGCCTGGGCTGGGCCAGAGCATCATGTGGACTCATAAAAATGAGAGAGAGAGGGATTTTTTATATGGACAGAAGGTGACAGGACAAGGGGCAGCAGTTTTAAAGTGGCGCAGCTCAGGTTTGGGTTAGATGTGAGGAAGGAATTGTTCTTTGTGAGGGTGGTGAGGCCCTGGCACAGGGTGCCCAGAGAAGCCGTGGCTGCCCCTGGATCCCTGGAAGTGTCCAAGGACAGGCTGGGACTTTGAGCAACCTGGGATAGTGGAAGGTGTCCCTGCCACAGCAGGGGATGGAACTGGATGACCTTTAAGGTCCCTCCCAACCCAAACCATTCTGTGATTCATTCACTGCAAGGAAAAGTGTTCAAAAGGGAGGGATGACAAGATACCAAAGCACAGGCCACAGACTATGAGCCCAAGGAGAGATAAACTCTAGAAACAGCCTCAAATAACAGAAACTGCAATGGCTTTATTCTTTTTTCAATCAAAGAACCCCACTTCATTTTGAGTCAAATTCCACAGCCACCATGGGAAATGTTGCAGTTTTCATTTACCACTGTGTAAAACTCAGGCTGAACTCTGACAGGTCATTTATGACCCTTCCAATTCCACACAAACCCCTTTTTCTTGTTGACACTCTGGGTTTTGTGGACTGGGGGGTGGTTCTGCAGTGTTTTAAAAATACATACACAGGAAATGCTTTGTTGAATCAGTGTTAATCCCTGAGCAGAGGTTGTGGTGAGCAGGAATGCTGGGTTTGTGGTAAGGTTGGATTTGGGGGTGGGAGGATGACAGAGCCCCATGTTTAGGGGCTGAAATTCCCCACCATACACCCAGGTGTGCATCGAGCTACTCAAGGAACAGACTGGATGCAAAGGAGTTAATTCTTCTTTCAGATCACTTGTTTGTGGTTGCACTGTACGATTTTCCTGCCTCAAGTGACCGTGACCTGGAGCTGGTCAAAGGGGAGAAACTCCAGGTCCTCTCCAAGTAAGTGACCCAGGAGGAAGTTCAAAGATGAGCACGGGGAGGCTGGGAAAGGGGAGACCTTGGGGTCAGCCACCACTTTGCAGCTGACCAGAGCTGATCCTGTGCCTTGGCTGTGCTCCAGAGCCTGGTTGTGGGTACCCTCTTCTCTCTGCAGGGTGACACTTCCATGGGTCACAGATACTCTGGGGCTGGGGACTGTCCCTGCCTGGATGGTACCGGGACCCTCTTTGCTGTCACTGCCTGGGGGTGCAGAAGTAGCATAAATAACAGCAACAAAAAAACAACAACAAGAATTAAAAACAGCTCCTGTCCTGTGTTTGTGCTGATTCTGCTTCTGCAAAGGATGTGGGTTGGGTGTAGTCAAAGGAAAGGACAGAACTGAGCCAGACACTTGTGAGGTTTCATTTCAACTTCTCAAACTCACCACAGAAGAGGCCCAGTCCATAACAGGGCAGAGGCGAGCTTGGGGCCCCCAGGCCTTGGAGGGCCGCTCCATCCTTGTCTGCTGGAGGTTTGAGGTGGCCTCCAGAGGTGACATTTCACATCCACGTGCCGTGGGCTGGGACCTGTGGGACAAGGAGATGGAGAATCCCCTGCATGGAGATGGCTTAGGGTCATGACTAGTGGCTCAGTCAGCAGTGGGACAGCAAGGTGGGGTGTCTGGAACACAGAGGAAGGAGCAGAAAGAACCACAATGCCCTGCTCAGGAGACAAAATAAACCCCATGACCACTCGAGGTGTGTGGCAAAGGTTTGGGTCTGTGGTTTCTCCACATTCATGGAAAGAGATTGTCACCTCCACAAGTCCCTGAAACACCAAGAGCCTCCAACCTGGTTTGGGTGCTTGGGAACCCAGAAGGAACTGCAGAGTGGATTATGGAGTCCTAGTCCCACATCCCCACAGCCTCAGCTTGTCACAAAACCTCCTGTGGGCACTCACACCTTCTCCTCTGTTCCCTTTGCAGAGAGGGGGACTGGTGGCTGGCAAAGTCCCTCAGCACTGGGAGGAAAGGATACATTCCCAGCAACTTCGTGGCGCAAGTGGACAGTTTGGAAGAGGAAAAGTAAGTGGGAAAGCTTTTGAGAGGTCAGCACTGATGCTGTGCCCTGGATCTCAACGAGCTCCAGGAGGAGCTTTAGTGATGGCAGGAAGATGCCACTGATGGGCTGGATGGCAGGAGGTCTTTCCTCATCCCAAACAATGCTGCCCAAAAGCTCAGAACAAGTTTTTAATCATCATATTGGTGTGGAAAGGGAGGATGACGTTGTTTTGGGGAAAGCGGGCAAAGGTTCTTGTGCCATTGATTGCACCCACTGTGGGAAACATGGATTTGGAGGGGGACAACAGAAGAGTTGTGGTGGCAGTGCCAGGGACCATCTTCTGGGCCAGTCCACCCACACAAATGGCTTTAAACCTCTTCACCTTCCAAAAAAGTACCCATATATAAACTGGGAATCTCTGGATGGGGTGCACTGATCCAGGTCTTGGATCTGCCAGGGGCCAGACCAACAATTGAACAAGAAAACTGAGTGCCAGCACCCAGACCCACAGTGCGGTTTTTCACATGAGCCCAGATGCAGCCTCTCTGCAAGGAAAATCAAATGAAGGACTGGAGTTCGAAGAGTTTATTTTGCCTGTAATACAAACAGAGGGAGAATTTTTTTTCCATGAGTTCTCCTCTGTGGCATTCAGCTCTAAATGATCAGTCCTGCCTGCAATCTCTTCTTGGAGGGACCCAACCATCATTGAGTTTAGCACATATTCAGCAGGGCACAGAAATGTGACTGAGACATAAAAGTTCTTTGTATGGAATACTGCACATCCCGTCTACTCCCCGCACTGTCTGAATTTCCAGGCTGTGAAACAAGCCCAAAGTGATCCAAATCTGGTGTTAATCTACCCAAAACAGTCTATTACTGCCACTTTCCAGCAGATAAAAAACTACTTGCTAATAAAAACAACCCTCAGTTTCACAGTGTAACGATTAATAAAAAAAGAAAAAAGAACTAACTGGAAAGAATTCCATTTTTTAAGAGTTTTTCCTTTTCAAGCCATGCCTTTGCCTTTTCTGTCTCCCAGGTGGTATTTTAGAACTCTGAGCAGAAAAGATGCTGAAAGGCTGCTGTTGTCTTCTGGGAACAAAGTTGGCTCTTTCCTCGTCAGGGAGAGTGAAACCACCAAAGGTGAGATCTGTGGAGCAAAGGTAATTCCTCCTTGTTGTCCAGGTTTGGAAAACCCTCAGCAGGGCTCTAGGAGTGAGCTAGGGGGTTTGGAGGGCAAATATTTGCTCATGATCTACTCATTTGTGCAGTTCTGGCTGTGGTAAGGGTGGCTCTTCCACCAGAGTTCATGGCAGAGACACAGGGATGCAAATAAGCAGATTTTTCAAAATGGTTTAGGGGTTTTCTTTTCCTTTTCTTCCCAAGGAAATGTCTTTTTCTCTCTTATTTTGCTTTTTTTTTTTTTTAACATATTTCTACACATTATTGAAGGAATATTTCTCCTGTTTGCAACAGAAACTTGCAGAATTTTGAAAAAAGTCATTTTCACAAGGAAAACATGTTTTCCCTGATTGGCTGCAGCAAGGGGAATTAATACAAAACAGAACTTGTGGAAGGAGAGTGACTGAAGCAGGATAGATGGATTTCATCCACTTTCCTTCCCTATGAACATGTCTGATTTTTGAAGAAATTATTCAGTGAGGATGGAAAGCCCAAAGAATTGCTCCAACTCTTCTTGGGCAGTGGATATAGTTATTAACCATAATAGAAAACCATGTAATTTCAATTTCTTTGTTCTATGCTATTAATTCATAGACTCTGGAAGTTAGTTTAGGTTTTCCCATGGGAATTCGTCATTGTTTCTTTCCTATTTTTTCTTCTTGCTCCCTCTGGGCCATCATGTATGTGTACAGCATGGAGATGCTCATGATGGTCCCGTGGTTCTGCTCTGAACCACATCCATGGAGTTGGTCAGAAAAGAGTTTCAGTCTTGCTGTCATTTGGTTCCTTTCCTTCCAAAAATGGATGCAGGAGTCTTTCCTTAACACGTGGGAAAAGGTGCTTTGTGTCTTCCCAATAGAATCAAGGAATTGTTTAGGTTGGAAAACCTCTAAGATCCACTCCATGAAAGCCCCATGTGAGTCCCAAATACTCAGATGTGTCTCTGCCCTGTGCCTTTTCTGATATTTAGCATAAAATATGGGTGTTATTCCTTCAAACTCCTCATCCTCTGAATCATCCAGCTGCTGCCTGAGTACCCTGTGCTTTGGGCTGCCTGAATGACCACATTTGATCCATCTCAGCCACAGCTTCCCCCTCCCTAAAGAGAAAGGGAAAAGACAAAGCCAGGCATCTCCAAATGTGCCATGAAGCTGAATTCCCTGATGTAAAGCACCCCGTGGTCCACCAAGAGATGTGCCATGAAATTAACCCTGCCCTTGCAGCCCCACTGATTTTTCCTGTTTTTCCATCCCCATGATGTGTGTTTTCATTCACCTGGCACATCACCAGCAAAATTTGACCCTCAGGGACAAATTTTGGCCACTGGGCTGAGCTCAATCCCATTAGTGACTTAAACTGGGAGGTGGTTGCCTCTTACTGGGGTGTCTCAGGCACAGTGGGATGGGTTCTGCACCCTGACGAGCAGCAGCACCTATTCCCAGCCCATCCTGAGCAGGATCTCATTTTCCTCATGGTTTGAGATGCAGAAACTCTGCAAATCTTCAGAGCCAACATTCCTCAGAGTCCCCAAAAGGCAAATTCAGCATCCTGGGAAGATGGGGACAGTGTGGGAAGCAGTGAAATCATCGGCAGAGCACTGTCCTTGCTGAAGTTGCTGCAAATAAACAAAGTCCCCCTGAAGTACCAATCATTCCAAAAGCTGCAGGAGCACATTCCCCCAGCTGTGCTGAGCCACGGGCTCCTGGCTTCCAGCAGCATTCCTGCATCTCTGCTCCCAGCAGGAGGGACCTCACTGAGCTCAGCCTCTGCATCCAGCTCAGCCTCTGCATCCAGCTCAGCCTCTGCATGCAGCTCAGCTCCTGCCCTTCCCTTGGGAAGGATTTGAGGGGCTGCTCAGAGCTGTAGGAGCAGGAAAAGGGCTAAACACTTGTCCTCAAGTGCCATATCTACGTGGCTTTTAAACTCTTACAGTGATGGGGGCTCCATCTCTGCCCTGGGCAGCTGTGCCAGGGCTGGTCAACTTTCTGATGAAGAAATCGTTCCATAAATTTTGTACTCTGGACTCTTTACCAGCCCAGAGTAAAGAGGATGCAGAACAGGTGAATGTCCCTTGAGGCTGAAGAGCAAGAACTCCTTTTGGCTATCCTGGATATCATCAGAGGGAATTAGGAGTCAATTTTCTGCTGTCACTGGGAGAAGGGACGAGGTTGGATGGGGCTTGGAGGAGTCTGGTTTAGTGGAAGGTGCCTTTATCTGTGGCAGGAGGTGGAACAAAATGAGTTTTAAGGACCCTTCCAACCCAAACCATTCTATGATTCTGTGTTTCTGATGGTCTGGACTCTTTTGGCCATCCTGGACATCATCAGAGGGAATTAGGAGTCTATGATTTCAATTTTCTGCTGTCGCTGGGAGCAGGGACCAGGTTGGATAGGGCTTGGAGCAACCTGGATTAGAGGAAGGTGTCTCTGTGCATGGAACAAGATGAGTTTTGAGGACCCTTCCAACCCAAACCATTCTGTGATTCCGTGAAGGAAGAATTGAATCTTTCCCTTCAGTGCCTTCCTCTGCACAGCAGTTCCCAAGAGAGAAGGACAGAGAAGCTCCACGACGCTCCCTGCAGCAAATTAAACTGTTGCTGGGGCTGACATGCAGTCATTAGCTTAATGACAGGGTAAAAATTAACTCTGGCAGCTGAAAGATTGGCCTTCTGTTTGAAAGGTGTGGGAGAGTTTAAAGTGTTGGAGGGGAAAGGAAAGGAGATCCTGTGGGAGAAGAGAATTTTGGGTGCAACCACTGGCAAGCAGGGCAGGTCTCCATTCCCTGCAGACTCTCAGCCCGCAGACACCCCCTTGCAGATGTGTTTTGTCATCAATTCCTGGATTTCCTCCTGCAGAATCATTTGGCCTCAGTGCAGCTGCCTTCACACCACGTTTGGATCCTTCCTTGAGCAGTCCTCATCCTGTAAAAATCCCACACAAACCCTAAGCTGTGTCCCAGGCACACCAAGCACCCTCTTGGTCTTGTGCCACATGAGCCCAACTCTCCTGGGCTGCAGCCTGGCCTGGGCAGTATTTCAGTCTCCTTGAAATTAAAACAATGTCATCACCCTCAACAGCAATAATGGAAGTTGATAGTAGTTAATAATAATAGTAATAATAGAAATAATAGCAATAATAATAATTATAATTCTATAAATAATACTAGAAATTATTATTTCTATTATTTCTATATAAAACAAATAATAATTTCTATTATTTCTATATAAAACAAATAATAATAATAATAGTAATAGTAGAAATATTAGTAATAGTAATAATTATAATACTAGAAATAATACTAGAAATAATAATTGAAATAATAATAATAGCAAACAATAATAATAATAGTAGTACTAATACTAATACTAATACTAATACTAATACTAATACTAATACTAATACTAATACTAATACGTTGTTGTCATCAATGTCATATTCTTCTTCACAGAATCACAGAATCATTTAGGTTAAAAAGATCTCTTATGGTTATCAGGTTCAGCCTTGGGCCTTGATGTTTATTATCATTATTTTGGAACTTAGGGCCACAGAGGAGCCAGCAGAGCCATTTCTTTGCCTTTCCCTCGAGGTTTTATTGCCCCACTGAAGATGTTTCAGGACTGTTCCTCAGTTGTTCAGCTGCAGGACTGATCAAATCAAAAAGGCTTCTTAATTTGTCTTCTGCCTGACATTCATGGTGAAGGAAAGAGAACCAGAAGAGTTTCCTCTGCTGAGGAGACCACCACATCAAATTTCAGGTTCTCTGGCTCTGCATTTAAACCACCAAGTTTTTCCATTGATTTTACACCGCCAGATCTGGTCTCTGCAGGAAGGGAGTCCCCTCAAAATGATTGCTGGCACTTGGGAAAATTTTAGACTCTTCCAAACTCTGCTTGTAAAGATTTATGATCACTCCAACAGAGCAAATGTCCACAGAGGTGGGGTTTTTTTGCTGCTTTTTATAAATGTAAATGGGTTTCAGGCACAGTATAGGGAAAACTGCTGGGATGGAGAAACAGCAGCCAGTGAGGATTTTATGTTAATAAACTTTCCCCTCACGTGCAGGATTAGGGTTTCAGACTTGCTGTTGCTTCTTTTTATGATCCTGCATGAACAGATCCCTTTTAAACACGTATAGCCTTGCCTTTTCATTAAAAAAAAACATAAAAAATGGGCAGTTTATCAGCTCAGGTGACATATTAGACTTAGAACAGCCCAGCAGGCCTGTAACAACTCACTCCAGAAATACAATCCAGACAAAGGGGTAAAAAACCCCACTGCTAAGCTGCATTGAACCACACTGACACAGGCTGGGAATTCTGCTCTGCAGCAACATCTAGTGATGCTTCTGTGCACTGAAAACCAGCCCTGGCTTAGATTCTCATGGAGGGAATAGCAGGTTGGAGTGGTGGGTGGTTGAGCAGCTCCCTTGAAGCACAAAAGGGACAAGATTCCAGATGGAAATCCCTGGATCTGGTTCAGCCATGGTCACAAGATTGTGGCTGAACAAGACAATTCTCCTGAACCCTCCTGTTCTCCCTTCCCAGTTGAACCACTGACCTTGGCACAAGGTTTAATAATGTTTAATCCAGAGGAAAATGGCTTTAAATGGCTTTAAATTGAAAGAGAGCAGGTTTAGATTGGATGTTAGGGAGAAATTCTTCTCTGTGAGGGTGAAACCCTGGCACAGGGTGCCCAGAGAAGCTGTGGATGCCCCTGGATCCCTGGGAAGTGTCCAAGCTCAAGCTGGACAGGGCTTGGAGCAACCTGGGATGGTGGAAGGTGTCCCTGCCCATAGCAGAGGGTGGAAATTGATGAAATGGATGAAATTTAAGTTCCCTTCCAGCCCAAACCATTCTGATTTCATGATGCTGAGGCTGGCAGAGCTCAGATGGGAACATGGAGCTGTGGAAAGTCCATCCTGACCTGGGGAACATCTGCCTGCTCTGCCTGCAGAGGTGCTGCTGGTCCCCACAGGGCTTCCATGGGGCTGTTGGACACAGCACAGGCAGGTGCTACTCCAGGAAGCCTGGACTAGATCAGTTCAGCTTTGATGGACTTTTATCCTGTCCCCTTGCCTTGGAGAGAGAAAAGCTGTAAATTCTGGGGGACTTGCCCTGGAAAGGCACCAGCCAGGGCTGGTTTGGGGCTGTTGAGGGAAAGACGAGGCAGCTGGGGTGCAGTTTGTCCTCACAGCTCCTTCTGCTCCTTCTGCAGATGCCTATTCCCTGTCTGTGAGGGACAACAACTCTGCCCACGGGGACATCATCAAACACTACAGGATCCGCTCCCTGGATGGAGGGGGGTACTACATCTCCCCCAGGATGACTTTCTCCAGCCTGCCCGAGCTCATCTATCATTACAGCCGTGAGTTCTCTGCCTTCCCTCATGGATTTGTGTCCTGGAAGAGGGTGGGGACAGAGGGAGGAAAGGTTTGGGAGACACCACAGCTGCTCATGGGGCAGATGTCATCCTACAAGCAGAACCCATGTCCTGGTTTCCATCTTAGGGAATTGCAAGGGTGAGCTCTGCCCGCAGCTCTGAAGTCAGGGAGTGTCTCCCATCAGGAAAGGAAAGAGGTGAATGTTGCCAGAAAATGCAGGAGGGATGCATGGGAATCAGGGTTTGGGATAACTGGGCAGGATAATTTGCTCCTTTATGGCTCCCTTTGAGTTTTCCTCTTTGATTGTGGGGCCATTCTGGTTGCCTTGATCCCTGTGGCTGAAGATTTTCATGAAATCATAGAATTATAAACATTGGAAAAGCCCTCTAAGATCACTGAATCCAACTTTTCCCCCTGAACTGCCAAGGCCACCACTAACCCACATCCCCAAGTGCCACATCCACACAGCCTTTAAACCCCTCCAGGGCTGGGGGCTCCACCACTTCCCTGTGTGGTTGTGGAGGTTTCCATGGGCTGATTTTTCCTGGATGGAGGAGGAGGTTTTCTCTGCCATCCCACTGAGCTCTCCTGTACTTTGTCCTCCTGCAGAGAAAGGGGATGGGCTGTGCCAGCGCCTCACAGCTCCCTGCACATCCCTGGTTCCCCAGAGACCCTGGGCCCAGGACGAGTGGGAGATCCCTCGGGAGGCCCTGAAGCTGGTGAAGAAGCTGGGCAGTGGGCAGTTCGGGGAAGTGTGGATGGGTAAGTGGAATCCCTTCCATTCCAGGAAAAAAAAAAAGGCATAAAGAGAGGAGATGGAAAACCCTTTTATTTCCCTAAGGCAAGACTATTCCAGGGATCCTGAAGGACAAACACATACTTATGGACACCCACACACAGGATCCCTGGGAAGGACTGGACAGCTCATGTTTGCAGAGAGCAGGGGTTGAGCAAGAGTTTCACAGGGGATGGATGTTGAAGTTATTATTTACTCATCTCTTGGGATATGCACTCATTCTTCCTGGGAGTCCTGGGCACAACTGCAGTGATGCCAGTGATCCTAAATCACAACACCCAGTAGGGTACCTGGGTGACATTTTCCCACTTTTTCTGCCTCTCTGTTCCACTCTTTAGCCCAGATCTCCATCCCTGATGCCCTCCTGCCTACTGCTAATCAGCAGGAGAGGAAGTGGGGGGAGCTCAGCTTCCTTTGCCACCCTCTTTGAGGTTGCTGGTTGCCTTGGAAATGGAGATTGTGGACATGACCAGGCTGAGCTCATGTGCTGACTGCTCAGTCCTGCCTTTTTGGCTGCATTTGGATGATTTGAGAGCCCAGCTAGTGGGAGGCCCCAGGGGTTTCACTCAGAAAGGGTCTGAGATGGCTGTGTGAGGATGGGCTCACTGCAGGGACCATCCTCACGGGCTGACAGCTGTGACAAGAGTGTCCCTTCTCCACTCGCATCTGCTGGCACTGGGATTTACCATGTGCTCCTTTACGAGGGATTCAAGCTGCTCCTGTGGTTTTCTGCCCCATAGAGCCTGCAGATAGCCCAAAATTCCTCAAAACACCACAATCTCCCTCCAGGGAGCCCAAAATTCCTCAAAACACCACCATCTCCCTGCAGGCTACTACAAGAACAACATCAAGGTGGCTGTGAAGACCATGAAGGAGGGCAGCATGGACCCTGATGCCTTCCTGGCGGAGGCAAACCTGATGAAGAAGCTGCAGCACAACAAGCTGGTCCGGCTCTACGCCGTGGTCACCAAGCAGCCCATCTACATCGTGACAGAGTACATGGCCAATGGTAAAAACCCTCCTGGAGCTCTGTGCTGGGCTTCTCCAGAGCCACTTTGATGATCTGGCCAGTGCTCCCATGCAGAATGAGGGTGGGCAGGGGGGGTTGTACCAAATCTGTAAGGAAGTGACCCAAAAGTTTGATTCTAATACAGAAAAAAGACTTGCTGGGTGATGAAAAAACTTTGGTGATGCTCCATTTGAAGAGTGTTTAAAGTGCTCCTCCCCACTGTTCTCACTGGAGGTTTGTTGCAGGTTTTTACTCCCTCCATGGTGAAATTGTCCTTTTGTTTTGCCCCTCTTGTTTGGAACAGTTTAAACTATGAATGCCCAGCAGTTTGCAGCAGATCTGTGCAAAACAGAGGAGAATTTGAGCTGTTTGGGAGCTTTCCTAATGAAAGATACTCCAGTGGACACTCGTTCTGGCTCCTCAGATTTCCCTTAGCATGGAGACAGATTTGTTGCATATATTCAGAGAAGCACCAGGGAAAACAAATTTATAGATTATTCAGAAGAGGGACAGCAGTCTCTCCTCTCCTCTCCTCTCCTGCAGGGTGTTTGCTGGATTTCCTGAAGACAGAAGAAGGAAGCCAACTGAATCTCCCCAAACTCATTGATATCTCTGCTCAGGTCAGTGCACAGTGAGTGGGAAAAGGATCTAAGATTTGTTATAACTCAGTGAAATTCTTGCAAGCCTGCAGTCAGAGCAAAGGTTTCCTGGAAAAGAACAGCTCCTCCTGGTGTGGTCTCTTAGGGATTCTCCTCATCCTTCTCAGTCCATGTGCACATCAGTTCTGTCCTTAGGGCAACACTCTGATGGCTTAGTGCAGGGCTAGAGATCTGGAGTTTGGGGTTTTTTGGGGGGTGGTTGAAATTTTTTGGTCTAATTTTATTTATTTTGCTTTCCTTCTTTGCTGAGTAGGAAAAAAAAGTAGAAAAAGCTCAACAAAGAGGCTTCCAATGCAGGACCACCAGTTCTGCCCTTCTGAGGATGAGGCATAAAGGATGTTCTGATCCTCAGATCTGGGAATATTGCTCCTTAGGAAAACAAACTTTTAGCCTTTAAGCATCCCCAGGCTGCAAATCCTCATAGTTGTAGCAGCAGCTTAAAATTTTAGCCCAGAAGTGCCTCTAAACACAAATAGGGCAAAATTAGGGAAACCACATTAAGAATGAGAATGGCTAAATCACTGCACTTTGGTCCCAGACAGCTGTTGACAGAATTTGGCTCATCCAGAGTAGAGTCAGGCTAATTAGGAAATATTGGCCAAAAAAAAAAATACCCTGAAGCATCAGGCTGAATATGGGATTTATCCATTAATCACTCATCTTCTCTTGTCAAAGTGGATTTGAGGAAACAATGTGCAAAGTTTGCTGGTTCCAGCCCTTATACAGAGTTGCTTTTTAATAAATTAACAACTGGAAAATCTTAATATTTGAGGGGATGGTTTATTATAGTGAAATATTTTAATTCTTGCTTTAACCAGAATGAAAAGATTTAAATGCTTTAAAGCAGTGCCACCTTCTGTCATTTTTATTTTGAATTTTCCATAAGGGTGCAGAGAAACCTCTTTCTGTTCCTTCCCTCTTCACTACTGATAAATTTTCCATCTCTGCAGCTTCATCACTGTTGTCTGTGAGATGTTATGGAGACAAATGCATGCTCCCTGTGTAGGGTATTTGACTTAATTACTTCCCTTCTTCCCTTCTCTCTTGAAATCTCCACTTCCCTCCCTCCATCTTTCATTGTTTCATTCCCTCTCTTGAAAATTGCAGCCTGTGGTTTGTGTTAAATTCCTGAGGATAAAGAATTGATTAATTCCTTTAATTAATTAATTCCTTATTCCAATTAATCCATATTACAGAGCCCTTGGGGTGAGTGGGAGAATTCCCCAGAAATTGGCAAGGTGCATTTCTGTGCAGGACCAGAGCAATCTCTGGGTGACTCAGAGCAAAGATTTTGGTCAATGTTACAGAATTATGGAATCATGGAATGGGTTGGGTTGGAAGGACTGAGAAATCATCTCATTCCAACGCCCTGCCATGGGCAGGGACATCTTCCTCTACCCCAGGCTGCTCCAAGCCCTGTCCAGCCTGGCCTTGGGCACTTCCAGGGGTGGTGGGGCAGCCACAGCTTCTCTGGGCAAACTTCACCACCCAGCAGAACCAGGATAATTGAACACAGACCAAACTCCCACACCCCAATCATGCAAAACCCACAGAAGTCACGACCAGCATGGGGCAGGAAGGATTTTACCCATCCCTGAGGCATTGGCATCAACTGGAAGAACAACTTTCCATCCTTCCCTCTCCCAGCCCAGCACCTCCTCCCCAGGGCAGGGGCTCAGACATCCCCTGGGTGTCTCTGGGAGGAGCAGCAGGAGGAAAGGGCAGTCTGCTGAGATGTTTTGCAATCTGCTTATCTGTGGTGTTGGGGTGACATCACAGCTCAGCAGGCGCCCAACCCTCTCGAGCGCAATTTTTGATCCAATGACATCCGTGTGAGTTAAAATTAGAACAGTCTGGGCTGATACACTCAGTCCTGTGGTCAGTCTTGAGGGTAAATGCTTGAAAACACTCTGGGCTGGAACGGGCTGAGCACCAGGTCCTATCTCATTAACATCAGGACAGGAAATTACATCAATTCTTCCATTTTCCGCTGCAGAAATCAGCCCTTGCACTAGAGGGGTGTTGACACAGGTTAGAAATGCAGCATTGGAAAGTATGTGTGAGTATCCTGTTTGAAACCACATGTGAGTGCAGAGGCTCATGTGAATCTGCATGGAGTGGAAAATTGCTCTGCCCTCACCCACAGGCACTTTAAAGCTTTAATGGGTGCTACCCCTTGCTGGCAGGGGCTGCACACGTCCACTCACCTTCCCAATAAATGCCAATCCAAATCTGAGACTCAACCTGGCAACCTCTGTCTTCTATCAATCTCCCTTTTCAACCCCCAGCACTCATCAATGAAATATTGCTGCTGTCATTGATGGAGGCTCATCACTCACCAGGTGCCTCAATTAGATTTTAGTAATAAATTCTTCCCTGTGAGGGTGGGGAGGCCCTGGCACAGGGTGCCCAGAGAAGCTGTGGCTGCCCCTGGATCCCTGGAAATGTCCAAGGTCAGGTTGGACAGGGCTTGGAGCACCCTGGGATAGGGGAAGGTGCCCCTGCCCATGGCAGGGGTGGAAGGACACCCTGGTCTGCACAGCCCTTTCCAACCCAGAGCAGTCTGTGATTCCATGGTTCCCTGGGCAGAGGCTCCATGTTCATCCCCATGCAGCTGGGGTGCCTTGCCCCCCCTTCCCTCATGGTTCCAAAGGCAGGTTTGGAAGCAGCAGCTGCAAAAGTGAGGGTGAAAACCAAGAACCTGTGACTTAAATTTGGAGGATTTTATCTGTGTGAAGGTTCTTTGTGCAGTCTTGGAGCTGGTGATCCTGATGGGAGCTGCTGTGATTCCAGGAGGATTCAATGGCAGTTCTGCAGGAGGTTTAGTCCCAGCAAAAGAGAGGAAGAACAAAACCACCTGGAGGAAGCAGTGGAACCCATTTCCTATTGGAATGGCTGGGAAGAGCAGGAATCTCTGCCCAAAGCAACTCTGGACTCATGCAATGTCTGGCCAAAAATTAGCCTGATTGCTGAATGAGCTTCCTACAGGATGAAGATCCGAGCAGAGGAATTCCAGCCCATGGAAGAGGACACAGCAGCAGTGGTGGGTGCAGGGGGTCTGGGTGCTTCCCAACACCCACAATCCCACCAAGCAATGGATTTCCTTATCAGAAGCACCTGGCAGAGACCCAGCTGCTCCAGCCCCAATGAAGGAACTGTCAGCTCCATGGGATGGGGGTCTCCTGGCACAGGGAGGCGAGGGACGAGCCAGCCCCTCTGCTCCTGGCCGTTCCTCGGGAACATCTCTGCCTGGAGGCTTTAATGACAAAGCCAAATGTGTGTGAGGAGGTGTAAGCCAAGGAGCCCGTGCCAGGTCCTGCTACCTACTTAATACCTGGGGCCTGTGCCGTGCTGACGATTCCCGCCTGGATAATGAATATTTTTAGCACTCTGCTAGAGTGCTTTTAGTGCCCGGAGAGGCCCTTCCTGGCCGGCTCCAAAGGCGGTGCTGGGGCTGCTGATGTTATTCCAGGGATGTCTTCCCCTATACAGATCCCAAAAGACTTGCAGAATATCCTGATCTCTTTCTCTTTTATGATGCTTTTTTTATTTCAACTTTCTCTGATGTAAGCGGAAATAAAACCTCTGCTTTGGAAACAGGGAAAGCTGCCGGGCCCTTCCCGGCTCCAGCACCGGGCACAGAGCAGGGACAAAGGGCAGATCTGTCCCTGTCACCCCCTCCTGAGCCTGGGGCTGAAGGAAAGGTCCGTGCTGGGAGCAGAGAGGGAGGTTGGCCCCTACCCTTTGGTGGGAGCGAGGGGCTCCATCTGGAAGCACTAAGGATGGGGGGAAAGCCGAGTTTCCAGTATTGTGTTTGGCTGGGATCTTGTTGTAGCGACTGCTGTTAATGCAAATCCCGGGGTGATTCGCTCCAGCTCACTTAGCGCAAGGCAAAGAGGCAGGATTTCTCCAGCTGGAGCCAGCAGCCAGGGCAGAGGAGGAGGAGGTGGAGGAGAAAGAGAAGGAGGAGGAGGAAGAGGACACTGGGATGCCCAGCTCCATGAGCTGCCCTGGGCACTGCAGGGACGAGCCCACTGGGGTCTCCTCATGGCGCCTGGACATCCCTCTGGGGTGTTTTTTGGGCTTTTGGGATTATATTTCCAAAATTTTTGGCAGTTGCTGTGGTTGTTCTTTATATCCATGACACCAGGGGATGAACACCCTCCCTGATCCCTGGGAAAGAGCCCTCACTGCCTGAGCTCTGCGGGCTTTGTGTCCCACCCAGGGGCACCCACTGCCTGCACTCCTCTGCTCTGTTCATCCCTCTCAGAAGAGCTTTTTTCCTTGCAGGTTTAAGTAGGGATATGGGATGGTTGGTGATTCCTGAAGGGAAGCACTGGGGATTGGCATGGGCAGCTCATCACAAGCCCCCACAGCCACTGGAGGCAGGACCTGCTTTCCCAAGCAGATGAATTCCTCAGCCCTGGAGCACTCCCTCCCCTCTCAGGTTACCCTGCTAATCCCTGCAGGAGAGGCATTGCTGATAACTGGGAGATGCTTCGGGTGGGAGGTGTCGGGATCCTCCATCCCGTGCTGGAGGACACACGTGGCAGCCCCAGGGTCACTTCCCACCTTGGGCAGAGCTCTGGAGAGCTTCACCCAGGAATGAGAAAATTCCCTGTGACGTGGGGAGTGAGCCCTGACACCTCTCCGTGGCTGTGGATTGCTGGAGAGGGTGTTCCTGCCCTCCCAGGGATCCCTGTCCTGGCCCTTCCCACACCCAGGGCACAGGCAGGGCAGCAGGTGACAATCTGAGCAAAAACTGATCCCATTCCAGGTTCCTGAAGTCACTGTGCCTTTGCAATGTGCTAATTCCTGGGCCCGCGCAATAATTGATTCCAGATTCCGGAGCAGTTTTGTACGAGGGCGATGGATCTTGGCAGCCCTTCCCACCTCCAGCACAGAGAACCTGCAGCTGCAGAGGGACCGGGGCACAGCCCCTGCTGAGGGAGGGATGCTGGGAAGGGCATCAGCTCCCCGGGATGCTGCAGGGCTCAGATCCAAGCTGGAACAGCCGTGGGTGGCCATTCCATGCATCCCACCTCCTGATCCAGCTCATCCTCCCCGGCTGCTGCACGTGTCCCCCACCGCAGGGACATCTGCTCCTGCTCTTCCCTCCCCCCTGCAATCCGGGCCGGAGGTGCAGCTTCAATCTTTCCAAGGGTTCAGGAAGGTCAAAGACTTTTTCCGATGGTTCTCACCGGGCTGTGCCTTGCCCGGATTGCATCAGGGCAGGAGAGAGCTGCTGTGTTATCCCCCACATCCGACCCCACGGTGAGCTCATTCCTTGGCCGGGCTGCTCCTGTCCCAGATGGATTTATTCACCCCTCTGCCTGTCCCACAGCATGTGGATCCCACAGGGTTTTTCCTATGGGTCTGCCCTCCAGGACATCTCTTTCTGGAACATCCACAGAGTGTGGGTGAGGGATGAAGCTTCCCCAAACCCCTGCCCATGCACCAGAGCAGGAGGGTTCCAACAGTTCCCAAATCCAGGCTCTTCCCAGCCATCCAGGGCAGGGCTTGGAGCACAAACGGAGCCGCTGTGGCTGGGGAAGGTTGTGCTGGGGCAGAAGCAGCTCTAGCTTGTTTTTCCCTCTAATAAAAAACTAATAAAGGAGAAAATGAAAAAATAATTTTCTGGAATTTGGCTGTGTCTGCCTGATTTCCTCTGTCCAATCCGCAGGGATGCGGATGTGCTGGCATGTGAGATGTGGGACACTGTGGCATGGATGCCTCAGGACAGGGATCTGCTTCCCTTTTTCCCTTTTTCCCTTTTTCTCTTTTTCTCTTTTTCCCTTTTCCCCTTTTCCCCTTTTTCCCTTTTCCCCCTTTTCCCTTCTCCCATTTTTCCTTTTCCCGTTCTCCTTTTCCCTTTCCCCTT
>JAXCLO010000170.1:110791736-110836067 GCA_035583995.1 Arremon aurantiirostris | reverse complement strand
ACTCTCTGCTTGCAGACAGGTCCAAGGGGCAGAGCAGACCCTACTAGCTTGGCAGAAGGGGTCCAAAGAGGAGTTTTTAGGGTTTGAAATGTAACACAGTGTGGTAATGTAATGATTCTTACAGGTTGTATGTAAATGCCATAGGATTTCTGTCTTGTACTAGATTGGCTAGTGAAAATTAGAATATTCAGCACAGAAGATTTATTGTATTGTTACAGGAACTTTGCTCTCTTTACTCTTCCTTGCTCTCTTATCCTCATTTACTCTCGCTCTCTCATCCTCTTTACCACGCTTTTGCCTTCTCTCACTTTACCCCTCTCTTTACTTCTCTCAGGCCTGCTCTGAGCTGTGGCTGGCAGCTCCCAGCAGGGCCCTGCACCCAGGCCCTTTGCAATAAATCACAAGTTCCACCACCTGGCTTCAGAGATCTCTCATCTCCATCCTTCGCGACCGTCCTAACCCCTTCACTCCTACAGGGCTTGGGGCACAGGATGCTCCAGTCCATGTCCCTGAGCTGGTGGCTCCAGGGTGTAGCAGCGCCGTGGTGGCAGGCCCTTGTATGTGGCAGGACCTTGGTGGTCACTAAGAGAAATCTGAGCCTCCCAAAACCCCTCACTGTCCTCTGCATCCAGCAGAGGAAAGGTCCAAACCCACCTACAAACACCCCACATCTGACAGTCAGCCCTCTAAGGGCCTTCACACAACACCCAGCCCACACTCAGCAAGAAATCAACAGAATTTGGGTGAAATGCAAAATCCAGTCTGCCCAGAAATGTTTCTTCCTGCTTCAACAGAAAGAGTTGGATACCCCCAGCAGTAGGCGGAGAAGTTCCCATGGGATATTTTTTAGATCCCATTTCTTCATGTCCCTGAGAAGGAAACTCAGCACCAGAAAGTGCCACTAGATCTCAAAGATGAGGTAATGCCATTTTGGTATTTATCATTTTTTCTTTTATATTCTCTGTATTCTTTACGCATATATTTTTTATGTGGTAGGACCTTGGTGGTCACCAAGACAAATCTGAACCTCCCAAAACCCCTCAGTGCCCTGTGCATCCATCCAGAGGAAAGGTCCAAACCCAATAAGGCTCTTCACACAACACCCAGCCCACACTCAGCAAGAAAACAACAGAATTTGGGTGAAATACAAAATCCAGTCTGCCCAGAAATGTTTCTTCCTTCTCCTTCACCTCCTCCTGTTATTTCAGGAGACATCTCCATATCTGTCTGGTTTTTAGCTGCCTTTTTTCAGCGCAAGCCAAGAACAAGAGAGGTTGGCTGCCACTCATGTGCTGCTGCTGAGGGGATTTGGGTAGGCAAGAAACTGTTTGGCACCAGGGTTGACATGAACAGCTCAGGCTATTTAAAAAGGGTGATTTAATCAGCAGAGGCATTTCTGCCCAGCTCCCTGCACAGTATATTTGGCATTTTGCTGGAATCAGACCAAGGTGTTTTATCAGGAGCAGCGAGGAAGGGAAGGAAAGGGCAAAGCAGATGTGGGTGCAGATGAAGGAAAAAAGAGGGGCTTCCAAGGCTCTTCCATAAAGAAAAGAAAGGAAGAGAAAACAGAGTTAAAAATAATGTCATGGCATGTTCTGGGCAGAGATACCAGCATCCTAGGAAAAATATACGCCTTTATTTTTTGCCAAGAGGGAAATAAAAGGGAGGATGAGGGAGGATGCTGAGGCTGTTCTTTGATTTGAAAATGAAGCAAGGCCAAGGAGTAGAGACAGTCACTGGCATTTGTCAACAGAATCTGCATTTTACTGCTAAATCTAAAGCAAACTGGGCTTGAAACATGCCAAGTGCAGGAATTTGCTCAGAGGACAAAGGGTCGGACCCAATCCCGTGCCACTAAATGTTGCCTTCACAGCCCTGTAGGAAATGTGCAAATCCTTGGATGGGGTGAATGGAATTAGTGTGAATTCTGCTTTTTTGCTTTCAGTGGTTGTTGGTTCAGTCCCTCCTGCTGTCAAGAACAGCCATCATCATCTAAGCATGAAGGGCCAAAGTCATCCAAGAATTAAGTAGTGGCTCTCCATCATTTGAGAGGGAGTTAGGTACATGCATTCCTTTAAGGAGCTAACCATAAAGGCTTGTCTGGAAAGACTTTTGCACCATTTTAACTTTATCTCTTCAAGACAGCTCTGGGTTTTGTCTCAGCTGGCTGAAATTTTTCATGACCATCATTAATTCACTCAAAAATGCAGGTTTTGGCAGATCAAGTCTCTTTGCAAGTTCAGGCCAAATTTGGCAAGTTCAGCCAAAAAAAAAAAATAAAAACCAAAAAAAAACCCAAACAAAACCAAAAACGGAGAAAACTTTGATGCATTTTGCCCTGAGTTTCAAAATGACTGAACAATGCCAATTATCTCAGCCTTTCTTCTAATGATTTTCATGGCTTCCCATTTCTTTCCCACTGCAGTCATAGAAGGAAGCATTGCAGCCAGGACAGCTGAAACTCTGGCTCTGTATCCCATTGCCATGTAGACAACAGGGAACACCAGAGCATTTCTCTCTCTGGCTGGCAGCTTTTCCACAAGCAACTCTTTGGAAGGGGGTCCCAGTTTCTGGTGCCTTTCCCAGACTGAACTTGCTCATTATGGCTTTGTAAACGAGGAGCAAGTGCAGGCATGGACTGAATAGCAAAGCTTGGAGAAGCTGAAAGTCTCTGAAAATCTGGGATAAAATGAGCAGAACAGGCATGCAAGGTAATTTCTGATTTGGCCCAGAATGAGAAATAAAGGATGTGGCTGCACCAAAACTAAAGACAACCTTTGAAAATCTCTTCAGGAGAAGTTGTAACAAACATTTATTTCCCTGGTGAACTGGATCACTCAGCTCAGTTCACTGATACAACATTGGCTCCCACTGTAAAATCCCAAGGTGGGAAGTGCTGAGCCACTGGGGTCTGCACAAATTGCTGGTTGTCTTTCAAGAAAACCTACACACCTTGAGGTCCTAAATAGCTGCAGAAATTAAGAAAAAGCCATTAAAGGTGGTGCCATACGGATTCTTCATTAATCCACATCTGCTTTTTGGTCCATAAATGTTGATTCTGGTCCATTCTCAAGCATCCTTTGCTGCAGAGACACAAAATCTGCCACACCAATTCATGGATCTACATGAATTTTCAGAGTGCTCCTCCAAAGGATGGTCAGCAGACAGGCTGGGTCACATGAATGGGCTTTGCTGGACAGCACAAATATCACTCCCAGATAAATGGGAGCACAGCACTCAGCACAGAGCAACAGAGCCAAAGGATCCCAAGAAATTATCAAAGATGTTTTTAGGCATCTGAATTCATTGTAGTCCCCTGGCTCCACAGTCAGAGGAGCTTGGAGAGCTGGATGGAGGTGTCTAACATGAGCTGAATCCTTCCAGGGTCTGCTGAGGGTCTGGGTGACACCTCCAGTGACCATCACAGCACATATTCGACAGACAAAAAGGGGCTGGAAAATCACTTTGCTGAGATATTTTCCATGCAAAAGCAATAAATGATTAAATTGTATCCTTTGCCTGGAGACTGATCTGGAGGAGGTGGTGAGATGTGTAGGAGCCTTGAGATTTGAGAGAATCTTTGCAGCACTGGGTCTTGGAGGAAATGGAAAATCCTGCTGGAAGCTTCTGCACTCTTTACACAGTTGTGGCATAGAACAACTTGTGACAACACAGTGACAAAAATCCCTGCTGAAATCTTCACCTCTTGTTCCCTCCACCCTGCAAACTCCATTTCTAACTGCCATAGGTGCTTTGGGAGAATTCCTTGGTTTGGGTGGATTTCTGTGCTCCAGGAAGGTTAAAGGGACAATCAGCTCCTGGTTTGCTCTGGAGGAGCAGCGTCCATCACAATCAACCCTCGGTCACAAGACACAGGAAGAGCACTGAACCCTGGGGTAAATGAGGAAAATTTGGATGTTAAAAATGCAGAGGGACTGCCAGGAAACACTGGGAGGACATGTGAAAGGCAGCAGGGGAAATAATATGGAAGCCAGGTCTAATTTAGGGATAAACTCTCCAATTTGCATTTATTATCCTCATCCCCCACCCTGCCTTTACTTTGGCCATTTTTAGATCCTGAACCTTTATTTAGGCTCCCAGATATTCAGGATTGCTTTCATATTTACTCCAGCCGTGCAGAGGTAAATGATCCTGTGGGATTTGCTGCCTGTCCAGATACCAGAGGTGAATGAAATCTGCACAACAGATCCATACACAGCTCCATTGCTTCCAAATCCACATCTAGGGACTTCCTCCAGCTGGGGGTAAGCTGACTTTCTCCTGACATTTCAGATCTTCTCCCTGGACCAAATTCCCCAAGACAGGGGGTCTGCAAAACACACAGTTGAGCTCACAAAATTATTTTTCAATATGTTTTTTTAAGATGTTCCTTCAGGTCAGGATTTGCTAATCACAATCACCTCACATGACAAAATTTTAGTAGGGCCTGTTGTGACGTAGAATGATGATTTTAAACTAAAAGAGGCTGTGTTTTGACTAGATATAAGGAAGAAATTTTTTACAGTGAGGATGGTGAGGCCCTGGCACAGGGTGCCCAGAGAAGCTGTGGCTGCCCCTGGATCTCTGGAAGTGTCCAAAGCCAGGTTGAACAGGGCTTGGAGCAACCTGGGACAGAGGAAGTTTACTGCAAGAAGACTGGACCAGCTGACCATTAAATGTCCCTTCCAACCCAAGCTTTTCCACGATTCTTTGTGCAAATCCCAGATCACAAGAGAGGGGAGTCTGTGCCTATAAATCAGACCCCAGCTCCATCCCCACCCTGTCACTGCATCAAGGCAAAAGCAGAGACAGCACAACCACCTGTGCAGGGGAGCAGCCTGAGGATGAAAGCCACAGCCTTCCCTCCCTTCCATTGCCTTCACGCTCTACAAGTCACTTATTTCTGTTACAGACTCAGCCACCTTCAGCAAGAGGGCTGAAGGGAAGGTCATGGCTCCTCTCTGGGAGCCAGATGATTTCAGTTTCATTTTCCTGAGCCTGAGAGAGGCTGTGAGCTGAAATCTCTTCTTTTCTCCTGAAAAACTCAACCATGATGCTCCCCTGCCCTTCCCTGCTGTGTCACAGAGAGGGTGTCCACACTGGGACATGGCAGGGATGGGGACTCAAACCTTTCTCATTAGGAAATCCCTCAGCTGCCTTTCTAGAGAAAATGTGTCCACTTATAGCCAAACCATGAAGGATTTACATTTTTCAACCATTCCTTCTGGTGAAAGTAATTTCTACTGCAAAAGAATGCTTAAGACATACCACAAAAAAGTATTAAGCAGAAGAGCATTAAGAGGAAAACTAAATTCTGAGTCCTGCATCCCCTTTAAAACACATTTCAAGTGAATAATTTCTGACTGCTGCCACTGCAGTGCCATGGGCAGAGTGAATGGAAGCAGCTGAGTCTGGCTAACTCAGTGCATGCAGGATTCCAGCTGGGAAGAACCACTGGGTCACAGATCTCTGATCACTCATCAGCAGGCCCTGAAAAGAGATGCAAGTCACTGCAAAGAGTTCCACTGATTGGGGGGGCAGGGGATGGGGCCAAATCAGTGTTTTCTCATAAATCTGGACAACGTGTATATCACTCTAATTGATGTCCAACTTTCAGCCTGACATGCTTTATAAACCCTGGGCAGCTTTGATCTCCTTGTCTTTGCCTACAAATGCAAGCATTACAAAAACATTCCGAAAAAAAAGTCACCAAAAAATGTCTTTCACCGAGGTACTTTGCTCCAGCAGATAAGGCTAATAAGCAAAGAAACCCCAGGTATTAGGAAACGAGGCTTTTCAGGAACATACTCTGGGCTGGAGAGAGAGAGGGGGGAGAAGCAGCTGAAGGATATTGATGCTTATGCTCCCCCTGTCATTATTCCAGGATATTGTTTATATCCCTGGGATGTGGATAAAGGTAGCTGTCACTTCTGGCACCGCTCTCCCTCTGGGAGATTACAGCGAACTGTGGCTGACACTGCCCAAGGTTGCTGTGACTGACAGCCCCCGTGGCATGGTTACTGTCAGAGCCCTCCCAGGGCTGGGGGTGCCCGCCTCTGAGAGCCATGGAAAAGGGAAGGGGGGTTTCCATGAAGGAATGGGCTCTGCTCAGCCTCCAGCTCATCCCCAGGCAGGAGGAGACAGCTCCTCGCCAGGCAAAGCTCAGCAGTGAGAGAGGAGGTGAGGGAAGGTGTTTTAGCATCCCTTTCCTCTGTACAAACCCCAAATCCCAAGGGCTGGGGTCCCTCTCAGGTGTTCAGTGCTCTGCTCCCAGGGAATGCTCAGGGATGGAGAGGGAAGGGGTCCTGCAATGCCTTCACCAAGCAGGGAAAGGAGAAAAGTGATGGGAATGAAGAATGGAGATGTGAAACAGCAAGGGAGGCTGTGAGACTTGCCATGCCAAGTCAGGACTCAGTTGTGGATTAAGACTAATAAATTTCCCCTGATCTGTGTCTTTGAGTGATGTGGATGTCTCAATTCTCTTTATATTCCCTTTATATTTCCTTTATTCCCTTAGATACAATTCAATTGGCCGAACAGAGGCACTGGAAAAGTCTGAAAGCACCTGAGATGTCAACAGAAGGCCAAATGGCAGCAAGACCTCAGACTAAAATGATCTTAGACCCCACTGTGGCACCCAAATCCCACCCCAGTATTGATGGAGCCATCACAACTCCTCTCTCCCCTCAGCAGCAGAATCCCAGGCTTGGCCAGGTGGATGAGGGCACCACAATGTGGTGTGGACACCAAAATGGACACCAAAATGTGGGTGTCTTAGGTCTGCCTTCCCCAGCCTCCTTTCATAATGGGAACTCCTCTTCCCAACCTCTGGGAGGCTGGGAAGTGTCTGAGCCGTGGGGAAGCTCCGTGGAGCTACGGCATTATCTTTGAAGTCAGCTCTGGAGTTATCTCCTTGGTGCTGGGAAGGTCTCAGCTGGAGCACTGGGCCCCCCTCCAGGCTCCAAGGGAAAGAGGGGTCAGACTGAGGACAGCCCAAAAAAATGCCAGGAGAATGAGTAAAGGAGCAGGAAAGTCAGATTAAGGAGGGAGAAGTGAAATTGGTTCGTCTGCAGGGACACTTGAGCAGCGACATTCCTCCATGAGAGGTAAAAGAAGGGACGGAAGGGACTTTGAATGGCAAGGACAGGGAAGTGTGGGAAGGAGAAACTGCTGGGAAACTCAGCGTTGTTCAGAACAGCCCTGGCAAGGGTAAGCAGGGTGGTACTGACTCCTTGGGGCAGGAGGAAGGGGAAGATGCCCTCAAGGACCCCCTTCACTCCTGGGGTTCTTTGATCCTTGGCTGGGGCAGTGGCAGCTGCCATGGGATGGGACTTGCCCCAGGCATCTTGGGACTTTTGGAACAAGACCCATTTCTGGAGGCACCCACTGAAGTGTTTGGCTGCAGGGCCACCCCCTCTGTCCCTGCATCTGTCAAAGGAGCTGATTAAAACCTCAGGAAAAGCAAAATCCATTGGGCTGGGACCGGTTTGTGATGGTGTTACTTGGGTCACATGGGGTGAACTCCAGGAGATTCCATCAATGAAAAAAGGAGCAGGGATTTCCAACCCTGGCAAACACAGTCCTGGCTGTACCATTCCAGCCTTGGATATATTTCTCCAGGGCATTTTCCCCTTTCTCACTTTGTAGACTTTTATTTGTACAAACAACCCCTCCACGAGGTAGATTTACTTTCCATCAGGCTGAGGAATGCAACTGAACTACCGACATGATGGGTTTTGATGGCAATATGGGGTTCTGGGGGAGAAAAAAAAGGAATCAGGCATTTCTATGAATTAAATGACATTGCTAATTAACATGATTTAAGATGGCAGGACGTGTAGAACGCACATTAACTCTCCCGCTTTGGGGTTGAAAGCAAGATCCACTTTTTGCAAGTCCAGATAAGTCTTCTTTGAGAAATGGGAATTTGGCTCCTAAATCAATTAGGCCTGGCAGCTCTACAAAGGGAAATTTATAGTGGAGCACAGAATTAACCCTTGGACCTTGCAAACTGTCTGTCAGAGCTGCTGCGCTCTGCCTCTCGCCTCTTCCCCTGCCGAAGCCGCACGGCCCAGAGAGAGAAATTACTTTGCAGTAATGCTGTCAGAGACCAAAGCAAATCTGATGCTCCCAGACATGTGGAGGGCACAGGCCTTGACCTGGGACTGCAGCCCTCTGCAAAAAAAAAGGATTCACCCCTCTGAGCACGGGAGGAAGCCAAAGTGTGCGGCATCACCAGTTTTACGTGGAATGCCTCTCGGCTGGACCTCAGTTGGATGTGTGAGGAGCCTGGAAAAGTCCAAAGTTTTTCTCAGATTCACCAACACTGTCCTGAACTCAGCTCCATACACATAAAATCATGAATGGTTTGGGTTGGAAGGGATTTTAAAGCTCATCTTGCTCCAACTCCCTGCCATGGGACACCTTCCACTTGCCCAGGTTGCTCCAAGCCCTGTGGACCAGCCTGGCCCACGTCATCCATCTTCATGAAAGGTACAGTTGGGACCCTTCAAGGAAGTGAGCTTCACCACTTTGTCTGTCAGACATCATGAGCACAAAGACTGATGAAGGTGGAGTTCATGCCTAAACAATCTTGTAAATACGCCTTTGAGATTGTTTTAAAGGATTTGGCAATCCCTCTTTTACAACAAACAGGTCACTCAACAGAAATCATGGATTGCCAGCCAATCTGACCCCAAGCCTGACTTTGATGCCACTTCTTAACCTGCTCTAGTGGAAGATGTCCCTGCTTATGGCAGGAGGGTTGGAATGGATGATTTTAAAGGTCCCTTCCAAGCCAGATCATTCTATGATTCCTTGATTCTTCACAACTCTCAGTACAAGACATGGCCTCTCAGTAAGGGCAGACTCCAGAGCCGGAGTCATCCACAGTGACTTTATCAGATTTATCCATTGCCCATTGACACCAAGTGCCATTTTAGATGCCCTCATCCTCCAAGACCTGCACAGACCTCCCAACAGATCTGTTGTCATATCTGTGTGACACTTGATAAATGTAAACATCCTGAGGAAAAAACACCTTGGAGTGGCACTAGATGGTTTTTGAGGCCCCTTCCATCCCAAGCCATTCTGTGAGTCTGTGATTCCAACCCAAACTATTCTATTCTCCCTTTCCAGTCACTCCAGGCCTGAATCATTTGACTTCTTTCAGATCTGACTCAATTGTGCCTCAGAGAGTGTGTGTCTCTCTTCACTGACTACAAAGTGAGCTCGGGGTGATTAGTTCAGCTCTGGATGTTTACAGTGCACACAGCAAAATTTGACCAGCAGACTCTCACCCTCAGGCCTTTGCTGCTCTGCCTGTCCCAGTGTCCCTTTCAAAGCTGAGTTTCCACCAGAAAAAGGGAAAAAAGAAAGCCGAAGAGGCCCTCCCACTCTGACTCTGCTTACATCGTCCTTACACTAAACGGAGAGGATCCTAACAGGATATTTAGAAGAGGTTAACTCTTCAGAAGCCTCCGGCCCTGCCCTACATCCTGGACGCCTGCCAGAGCAAAGCCAAGGATAACAAACCAGCTTTCGTTCAAGTATTCTGAGCCAATTAAAAAAGACAAATTAGTTTGGCCTTATCTCTTCCCTCCTCCTCCCCCTTCCCACCCGAGAGACAAGAGGGGATTCACGGAGGAATGTTTCTCCTCTGTGATGGCTCTGCCTCGCTGAACTCTTCAAGGTCTGTGATGGATGAAAGCTCTCTCTTCCATTATGCTTCCGACAGCCCGTGGGTCCTAATGGGATGGGCGGGCAGGGGCAGTGCTGGGGGGACCAGAATGGCAAAGTGGGGGGGAAACTTTACGTGGAAAATCAAGGAGAAGGAGCTAATGGACATCTCCTCCCCATCCAAGCTCAGCCTGAGGATCTCTGCAACCTTGCAAGCTCCAGTGCAAAATACAAGAACTGCCTTGTGCAATCTGCCCATTTCTTCTGTAGTTCTTTATTCCTTGCAATTTTTTTGACATGCAACTGCTGCACTTTCTGCATGCTGCAAGCAGAAACTCTAGCATGACCTGAATATGGCAGGAATGGGAAAAAGAGCTGGCAAAGAAGGCTTTTGAGAAGAGCTATCTGGTTCAGCTCTGGGCTTTTGAAAGATATCCTGTGCTGGTTTGACCTCTGCCATGGTCTAAGCTCATCTGCATGAAAAGCAGGGCAGAAACATCTGAGCAGCCGCACAGAGTCAGAGCAGAACTCTATCTGCTCATGGGCTCTTTCCCAACCCTGGCCACTTGCAAGTGTTTATGTAAAGGCTCTAAGAAGCAGCACAAGAGGAGTGATGCATCAACAGGCTCAGCTGTGCTTTACCGCATGCTCCTTGCACGCAGAGGAGGTTCATACAGAGCACCCCAAAAGACTGGATGTTCCACCAGGATTTTGTCTGGGTGAAGTAGCATCCCTGTGCTCTGTCCTGTGTAGATTTATGATGGCAGTAGCTGGCTAGGGCCAAAACTGTGCCAAGCACCATGTCAACGACAGATACAATCAAGTTCCAGTATCTGTGTTTGGCACTGTTTTATTTACTAGTGGAGCTGTGTCCTGTGACGGAAAAGATCATCTCATCCTCAAGATTAGAAACCCACTTGTTCTCGTTATTTGTGATAACACAGAGCTCTCTTCATCCCACTCTTGCACTGCCTCTGTCTCACAGCTGGGGAGAAGCATGATGAGACACTCAAGGGGGAGAGTTTAAATCCCACCTCACTTCCCAGACTACCATTCTACCCAGTGGAGAACTAAATCTGTCTCACTTGGGAAACAACACACACTCTGCACAACCCTCAGATACTCTGTCCCCACTTCATGGACCTTGGGATGAAGAAAGCCAAAACATCCAAGCAATTCAGGAGAACAAGACTCTTCAATTTCCACCCAGCCTCAGTCTCCCAGAGTCTTCAGGGATTTTGCAACCTCCTGCTTTTGCAATCCAAGAGGAACACTCCAGGATGACTTCACTGAAACGCTGTGTCCTTACAGAAGGAGCAGGAAGGACTTCATAGGAAGGTCAATCCCTCTTGTGAAATATCTGTTGGGAAGGAGTTGCATTCACTTGAGTTTATTGTCCAGTGGTTGGGAATGTGGAGAAACAGCAGCAGGCTGGGATGCAGGGGGACAGCCAGAGGATGGGCTCCCAGAGACAGAAACAGAATGGAAATCACAGCTCCATCAGAATAGAAGTCAAAGGTCCACAGAGCAAAGATGATGCTCATTTGTGCTTTGATATTTCCGTGTGATTTAGGCTGAAAGTTGGGTTCAGAAGGCTGAGAGAGCAGCATGAAGTGATGTCCTCCCTTCTCTCTGTCCAATCCTCCTGACCAGACACCGAAAAGGCCCAGATTTCCCACAGCACAAGCACCTCCCAGACACTAAAAGTGCGGGATTTCTCTTCTCAACCCATCCCTTGCCTCTTCCCCACCAGCACTCCTGCTCTGGCAGGAGATCACTGCAGGGAAGGTGGCTCCTGATCTGCATCCCAACATCTGCCCTGGCATAGGCTAAACCTCTGCTGAGGAAAAGGGCTCCTGGATTCTCTAGGAAGTGGTGGGAATAGAGCTCCTGGAAACAGGAGAGGTGCACAACTGGGCAGAGAATCACAGAACCATTGAGGCTGGAAAAGCCCCCTGAGATCAAGTCTAACCACAAACCCAGCACTGCCAAGCCCAGCACTAAACCATGTCTCTAAGCCATAATGTGAATTTTTTAAGGGCCTAGTCTCTATGAACAGTGTCTGCAGCAGCAGGGACTTTGCAGAGACACAGGCCAGCACCAGCACAGTGACTGTACCCAGTGGGCAAAGTGCCAGGAGGGTTTTCTAGGAACCACTTAGAGGACCTGCAGAGCTTGAGGTCAATACTGTGGCACTTTCACACCAGTCCTGGGGACAGAGGGTATAAAGGAGGCACAAGAGCAGCCCCTCAGAGGGCTCTGGCCCGGCTATAAAAGGAGCTGGTCTCTCCTGAATTCCACAGGGAGGGAACGTGCTGTAATTACACTGGTGCTGTCTCCTCCATCGACAGTGGCACAAACCAGAACCTTCCAGTTCCCTGCGGCGAAACAACGGCCGCGAAAAACGCCTGGTGCCCTTGAGAGAGGGAGCGTGCAAATGAAAGTTTAGTCTGAAGCTTCACTCCTCTGCAGGCTCAGCCCTGGCCTTGGAAAGGGGGGGTGTGCATGTGGGCTGCTGGGAGAGAGAGAAACAGTGGGAGAAAAAGCAGGAAAGGGAGAGGTGGAGGGGGGAGTAGCGAAAAAGGAGAAAAGAAAGATTTAGGATAAACATATCTCAGCTGATAAGCAATCAGGGTCAAGATGGGAGGGGCTGGAAAACCTGCTCAGAATGAATGGAAAGGGGTTTTTTTCCTTTCCTCTCCTGCCATGCAATGAAAGGTATTAGGGCCTTGCTCTGTGTAAGAGGCTGCAGCCCCTCCCTGCTGGGCTGAGGGCTGTGTACACAGGGAATGAAATCCCTGATGCCCCCAGGGGGCTGGGAGCCCACCTCCATCTCATAAGGTTTGGATCCTAAAGATTTGGATCACCATTGGTTCTGTGGGAGTGTGGGAAATTTGTCAGGAAGAGAACACTATATCCCCATATTGGTATAAAAACTCCTGGAAGCAGAATGTTTGTAAGAGCACAGGGTAATCTCCACGAACAAAATTTTGTGGGGGAAAAGGTGGATTTAGGAAAGAGATCCTGCATGCAATAGGATGAGATTGATGATGACCAGCCACAGGGCTGCAGAGCAGGAGCAGAAGGGGATCTGCATTGCAGATCAGAGGCTGAGCATCAATCAGCTGGAGCAAAGGGCTTTTATTCCACACTGAGATGCTTAAATTGGTCCAAAACCTGGTACTGAGGAGGTCCAGCTCAGGCACCACAGGAGGAAGTGGGGGAAATGCAGGAAACGGCAACAAGGATGAGGAGAAGAGTGAAAAACACAGACAATGAGGAGCAGCTGAAGGACATGCAGTGTTCAGTTCTAGATAAGGCATGGAGTAAATGTGATATGTCCCTCATTTCCCTGTCTGGGGAGAGAGGAGAGAGGAAGAACAGTGTGTCCATCACCAGTGGTTTACAAGAACAGGCTGCACAAGGAGGAAAGGTTATAAAGGTTTGATCCAGTGTTTGGGCTGGGTCTTTCAAGGTCCCCTACCTGTCACAATATCCTTTAGTCCTGTTGACTTTTTATTCCTCCACTGCTGAAGATTTGCTCAGAATTCACTGAAGAAACCTTCTTGATGCTCACACCTTGCAGCCTGTGGTTTAAATGGGGTTTTTTGACCCTTTTTAGCTGCTGCTGGCTCTCCCCAACAGAGACCCCTGCTCAGAATGGCAGGCAGAGTTCAGCAAAAGCATCTTTCAAGCCACATGTTTGTTGAAAGTGTCTCCTGTAAATTCTGCCCAGTGAGAAAACCGAACATTGATAGTGAAGCAGCTGGGAGTGAAATTTGCCATCAAAAAGAAAAACAAACAACCAAAAGAAGGAGGAACGGGAGAAGTATTAGAGAAAGAACAATTCCATTTTGAAGAGGTGAAATACTAAATCCAATGGCCTCCCTGTTTGCTTATGGCCTGCACATCCAGAAGGACAAAGAGTGTAAAAACACCAGCAGAAAAGCACAATAAAAACATAGAGAGAATTATTTGTGTTGGAAAGGACCTTACATGGCACCTATTTCCACCCCCCTGCCATGGGCAGGGACACCTTCCACTACCCCAGGTTGCTCCAAGCCCTGTCCAACCTGGCCTTGGATATTTCCAGGGATCCAGGGGCAGCCACAGCTTCTCTGGGCAACCTGTGCCAGAGCCTCCCCACCCTCACAGGGAAGGTTTCCAATATCCCATCCATCACTGCCATCTTGCCATTGGAAACCTTTTCCCCTTACCCTGTGTTCCAGGCCCTTGTCTCCAGTCCCTCTCCAGCTCTCCTGGAGCCCCTTTAGGCTGTAGAAGAAGCTCTGAGTTCTCTCCCTGGAGCCTTTTCTTCTCCAGGCAGAACACCCTCACCTCTCCCAGCCTGACTTCATAAGCAGAAACATTTCCTGGACTACTCCATGATTTCCCAATGGAAATTCTAATTGATTGAAAGTCTCTTCCAACCCTGATGATTCTGTGTTTCTCACTCTGGTTTCCCCATCACTTTGATTTGCTGAACCATTGCGTTACCCAAGTCAGAAGCTCTAGAACAAGAATAAAGGCTGTGTTCTCAAACCAGGAAGAAATCTCATAACTCTCATAAACCAGTAAGCAAGGAGGTGCCAGATCCCCCTTTGCAGTCCTTCCAGAGATGCTGAAGCAAATCCAGCTGGAATCTCCACCCATCAGAGCTCATCCCATCTCATTTCAGCACCGTCAGTGCGATATTCAAGCGCAGCTCCTTCCTTGCAGCTTGCACCTGACTGAAACATTGCTTCCAGGAATGCATCTGCTCCCAATTTAAAGATATCCAAGGATGAAGAACCTGGGTTAACCAAGTGTTTCACTTCCCATTGCAGCAACCACCCACAAGCTTGGGTGGTTTGGTTCTGCTTTGCAGCCAAGGAAGGCCCTTTTTTGATAGATTAAAACACTTTTATCACCAAGTATTTTTCTCCCCAAGAAGTTCTTCTCCAGTCACTTCTCCATCTCCTTTTCTGAGAAGCCAACCTGACCAAGATTTCTGAATCTGAAATGGCAAGGTTTCCTCTTCACTCTTCAGATAATTCTGCAGCACTTATTCCATGCCCTTTCTCATTTTTCAGGATCTTCTCTAAAGCAGCAATGTGGCTCTCTCAGTGCCTAACCACAAGGTAACTATCCCAGCATCCACTGAGAGATGATCCTTCTGGTCTCAGCCATGTGGCCTGGTTAGAAATGACAGAAAAAGAGTCAGGATGTTTTATAAAAGTAAAGAAATGAGGATGTTTTCATCTTTCTACATTCTGAGATTTGGCCTCTTCTCCCAGGAAACAAGAGATAGGACAAGGGGGAATGTCCTCAAGCGATGCCAAGAGATGTTCAGGTTGGTTATAAGGAAAAATTTCTTTGCTTAAAGAGAGGTTAAGCATTGGAACAGGCTGCCCAGGGAAGTGTTGGAGTCACCATCACTGGAAATGTTCAAAAAACAAGCAGATATGGCACTTCATGACAGGATTCAGGGGGCATAGTGATGATGGGTGAAAGACTGAACTTGGTGATGTTTGAGGTTTTTTCCAACCTTAATTATTCTATGTTTTGTTCCTTTCTATTTACAGTGAAAACTGATAATAAAAAATCACCGCAGAATCTGTATTTGGGGGAACTCATCTATCTGAGGTGTGTGCCTATGTCCTGATTTTCACCTTCATTTTCTGAAAAGAGAGGGAAAGTTTCAGAACTGGGATCACTCCCTGCAGATTCTTGTCTTTCCCCCAGTCATGGAAATGGGGCAGGAACAGCCACTGGCCCTGACCCACATCACCCACACCAGTGACATCCAAGTCTTTGCCACTGGCCTTTGCCCTTGGCCAACCTGCAGATGAGTTCCCCAAAAAGCAGCTGAGCTTCCCATAACTTGACTCCTACCTGGAGGACAGAACCAAGCCCACAGTAGTGCTGACCCTGGGCTGCAGGGATCTCTGAAAATCGGGATCCTAGGAAAAGCTGGCTGATTAACAGGAGAGCCAAAGTGCAGCACTGCTGGGTGGTGGGCAGAGGTGAAGGAGAGGGTCCTACCCTAACCAGGTCCAGGAAGGACCAGGATCACCTGGCTTAGATGCAGAATTCCACTGAATGTTGGATGTGGGATTCAGTGTTGGTTTCGAACAGCAAATGTGAAACATCAGTGGAGGTTAAGAAGTGCTGGGCTTCACGGGCAGAGCTTTGCCCCATCTTTTTCTAGAGGTGAAACAGAACCCATGGAGTACACAGAGGTGAGTGTCCCACCTCTCCTCCAGGAATGCCATGGAGAAATACAAAATGAGGGCAAGGACAGAGCAACGCTTCCCCAACACCCTCTTCCAGCTTTAGCGCATTTCTGCCGCGTGACATCCTGAGCTGGATAAACTGATCCCATGTTTAATCGCCCTCTACAGAACATTTTTCCTCCACCCAACTGTCCAGTTGCTTTCCTGAACCCTCATGAACCTCCAGCTTGGCCTGGAGTTGATCCCATGCCCCAGTGTCAGGAGGCCAAGCTCCTTGCAGACGAGTTTGAGGACACAGTGGGGGCCAGAGGAGCCCTATCAGCCTTCCCCACTGCTGAACTCCTGCTGACTCCGAGAGGAGCCAACCAGACTCCCCGGGATGCTGAGCACATCCCAAACAAACAGGAGGGGAAAGGCAGAAATTGGTCCGTGTGAAAAATGAGAGGGGGAAATAAGGGGCGAAGCGAGAAGGGAAACGCCTGATTCATTATGCACTTGTTTTTGCTTTTGTCTTCTCCAAGGAGGAAGAGGATGGAGCGCCGTCATCGAAGACAGAGACAGAAGGATGTTTCCTGGCCTGGCCTGGCCTGGGAGAGGATCAGATAATGGGCAGATAACAATAGAAATGATGACTGAGACGAAACTGCAGCCACTCGCTGTGCAGAGAGAGCAGCCGGCCCACCTCGGGCAGGGGAGGCTGAGGAGGAAGAGGAAGAGCAAAACAGCTTCAGTGCATGAGGTGGCTGGTCCAGGTAGGACCTCTGCAAGCTCAGACCCTGCAGGACTTCTTTGCCCCATTGCATGAGCCTTTCCACACATTTATTTGAGGTCTGAGGATGCAGCAGTCCCACAAATGTGGCTGGGGATTGGCAATAACCATTTACCACAACTCTGCCCACCACAGTTTGTGTTTCTACTCTTGCTGTCCCTTCAGCAGCGCTTCAGAGCTGCCACCCAAGCACTCCAACTGAGCTCTGTTCAGTCCCCATCATGTGGGATTCTCACTAATCTGATGGGTGCAGAGGAGAAGGAGCAGTAAATGAAGGAGAAAGAAACTAAATTAGCTCTGAAAGTCTCCTCAGAAAGGCCTGTTTTAGTTTCTCTGCTGCAAATAAAACATTGTTGTGGTCTTCACTCATCTCTAGGACTCAACATGCAAACAGTATCCCAGGATATGCAAACACAGATGCAAAAGTGCTGTAGGAGATGGATGAAAGTCCAATTGTTCCTCCAGCACTGCCAGGGCCACCACTAACCCATGTCCCCAAGTGTCACATCCACAGGGCTTTTAAATCCCTGCAGGAATGTGATTGTACCACTCATCCTCTCCTCTGGGGAGAGCAGAGAGGATGAACCCCACACATGTGCACAGGATTTTCCTGGGGCTCTTATTTGTACTTCACTGTAAATTCCTCTGGTCTCAAGGATGAATTTTGAAAGGATGGTGAAATGGGTCCTGATTGGCTTTTTGGAGCCCCAGGGACCCCAGAAAAGCCTGAAGTCTGACTGTTGCTATTAAACAATAATGTAGGGACCCATAGTAAGACATGTGATTGCTTGTTCTTCCACATCAAACAAACATGCTGAGCTGACCAGACCTACCAGGGAGATGGATTTGCAGCAGACACCTGTCTAGAGCCACAAAATACAGCTCCTCATCCACAGTGAGTCACCCAGCAGCTGAACCCAAAGTCGATAATCAATGTTATCCTCTGCTTGGTCACCCTGTGAACTGGGCACCAGTGAAACAGCAAAGTAGGAGTCAAACTGGGTCATTATTAATGACACAGTGGCAAAGAGGAGACTCTAGAGAGACCTTTAAGGGGTTTATAAAAAGGAGAAAGAGGGACTTTTTCTATGAGCAAATAGTGATGGGCCAAGGGGGAATGGGTTTATCTGAGAGAGGACAGGTTTAGATTAGAAATCAGGAAGAAATTCTTCACTCAGAGGGTGGGGAAGCCCTGGCACAGGTTTTCCAGAGAAGCTGTGGCTGATCCATCCCTGGAATTATTCAAGGACAGGTTGGGTGGGCTTGGAGGAACCTGGGGTAGTGAAAGGTGTCCCTGTCAATGACAGGGGGGTTGGAACAAGATGATTTTTAAGATCCCTTCCCACCCAAACCATTCAGTGATTCTGTGATTCTAATTCACATATGGCTTCTACAAGTGGCTGTATGCACTTTATGAGGAGGTGTCTTGGCAGCAGAATCTTTACCAGGCCACTGGGTTTGAGTGGAGCAAAATAGGAAATTAATAACTTCATTAAAAGAAGAGGAAGCCTCAAAACATCTTCTGGTCCTACCTTCACACACAGAGCCAGGAGGAAAGGACAAGCATGAAGTCCTAACAAGGAAGGAGCAGAGAGTACCTGATGAGGTCCAACCCCCTCCCACCAGAGACTGCTCCAAGAAAGAGTCACAGTGGGTTTGAAAATACTGATTTTGGTCAGAATTTGTTGCTGCTGACTTTGGCCAAAGCATGAGCGCCACGTGGACTGGGGGAGCTGAGTGAAACCAGGCCATGATGATCACAGATGATGCTCAGATATTCTGTGCCATGCCTTGACAACCTCATTTCTGCTCTTCCCACTGCTGAATAAGCCAAATCTGACATTTGATCCTACCTGGCCATAAACCTCATGTTTCTGCAGTAACAGAAATCCAATGTGTTCCTCTCTTCCTGTGTAACACCTGAAGTGACTCTGTCCCTGCTGCTGTCATAGATGTGGGTCCTGAGGGTTTAAACTTAAAATATCCTGAGTTGGAAAGGACCCACAAGGATCACCAGGAAGTAAACCTGATGAGACCACACCATTATGTTTTTACTTCATGCATGAAGATTCATTTATCCTTTCCATTTAACCCCAGATTTTTTTTTTTTTTTAGGTCATTTTAAGGATGCTCAGTTGCTTGCGGGATTTTGAAAATTGGTGCTTAGAGATGCAAAAAATCTGGGGGGAAAAAGGCCCCTGAGTGTAAAAGCCAGCGAAAACCTGCCTAGGAAAATGCTGTTAGGGATGATCCATACTACAGGACATGACATGGCTCAAGTCCTGCTGCAGAAAACCAGGTCTGCACCTTCTGGGGCTTGCAGAAGGACTATTAAAAATATGGTCTGGATGGGAGGAGTAGGAATTATGCTCATTAAATTGCTGCTTGGAAAAAAAAAGAAAAAAAGTCTGCTCAATTTGGGCTGGTAGCCCCCCTTCACCACCCAGCCAGGCCTCCCTCCCTGCTCCATGCAGGAGAAGGGCTCCTATCTCCTGAGAATCCCGATAAACCCTCCTCTCGCACCCTCCCCTTCCCCCCCGAAATAAAAGTGAGCTGTCTTAGTGCTAGGATGCAGAAACCACTTCCAAGCCAGCATTACATCAACATTGCAGCTGATAAAGGGATGCACAATGGAGTGTTAGACTAATAGAAAAACACAGCTCAGATAAGGCAGGCTCCTGATAGCCTGGGCTGATGTAAAATGCCATTGTCTCCCTTTCTGTCAGCTGAGTCACTGCAGCGATAGGGAATTCCAGTGGCAACGGGCAAGGCAGGGGTCAGAAACCACAAACCCTGGGCAAGGCAAACCCCCTGGTGTGGGCACTGCTGGCAGAGGGAGCTGGGGGTGCAGCTGCTGCCAAATTCCCCTGTGGCTGAAGGGACTGGGAGGAGGATGGAGGATGGAAAGGGTCCAGCCTGCAGGGCTGTGCCAGGCTCCGGGTGCAGCAGAGATCCCTCAGCACCACCACTCCTGGCATGGGACCCACACTTTCCATGGCTTTTCCTTGCTGTTTCAGCTCCCTCCCACTGCCTCACCCACCTCCTGTGCTTCCTGAAGTCAAGGGAGAGTGGGAAATCTGCTGGAGAATGCAGTGGAGGGGATGCTGGTGGCACTGCAGCCTCCCAGGTTCTTTTGGGTCCAGAATGGCACAGGAGGAGCCAAATCTTGTCTCCAGCTGCTGTCCCACACTGGTCTGAAAGATAAACTGGGAGAGGCACGGAGAAGGACAGCCTGCCCTCACCCAGCCGGTGCCAGGGGCCAGAGGATGTCTGTCTGTCCGTCTGTCTGTATGTCTGTCTGTCTCCATCCCTCCTGTGAACGGGAACTCCCAGAGCCTGCCAGGGGCTGTGATAGTGCCCTGCCTGCAGGGTGAGGGTGTTTTTCCCTCTCATTTTCCTGTGCTGCCCTTTGATCTCCTCTCACACGGCCCCAGCTCGAGGCTGCCCCAGAGGAGGAACTCCAGATTACGTGCTGGGGTTATGTCATTTTTCCAGCGGATGTGCTGGCCTGGATCACGGTGGGGAAAAGCTTTTTTTAGTGCCAATGCTGCACTCAGTGGGAAGGCAGGTCCTGGGGAAAGGCTGGAGTGGGGATGCTGCAAAGGCCTCGTGTCACAGGGATCATCTGGGACCCAACCCTGGTCTGCGTGTTCTTGCTCACACCTCAGTGGGAATATGGAGATTTCAGAGCCTGCCACAAGGCAGTGGGTACAAGATCAGGCCTGGCTGAAAACTCAGTGTAATAGAGCAGAAAATGGGTTTTATACTGGGAAATGGGTGATGCTTTTACCCAGATCCTCAGAGGTGGAGCAGATCTATGAGGACATTGCACATTACAGGGGTAGAAAGCACAAAACTCCACTGATGGAGACTGAAATCTGGCTGAAAATCTTCAAAGATTGTCCTTCTGTTTCATCAGAAGTAAAGACTTACAAGCAAATAATGAAAATAAAGTATTGTTTCTACAATGCTTTCTTACATCTTTTTCTTCTGAAAAACTTTGGACCTTTCTCTTTTTCCCAAACTATTTGACTTTCTTGCCCATCTGGTCAACTTGGGGACAATTTCCTCATTATATAAAGATAGAAGCAAACACCAAAATGTTGAAGAGTGCAAAAAAAAAGGATGGAAGCCCATAATTTATATTTGTGAAGAAGCCAAGTTGCCCAGGGAAAGCTGCTGAAGGTGGAAGTTTGTGGAGGAGACCCTGACACATAAAAAGCTCTGACTCCTACATCTCCATCTCTACTCTCTTTGTTTCAATAAACTGATGCTGACCAGAAATACCCCATGACAATCCAAATTAACTTCTTGTGAGTGAGAAAGGAGATCCAGTCTGGATCTAGTTTCTAACACCAGCTAAATGGCTGGAGTGCAATTTCTTGTCACAATGCTTGGATTTAGTGCTGAGGTGGACCAGGAAGGAGAGAAGGTCCTCTCTGCTTGGAAAAAGGCAGGGATGAAGGCTCAAATCCCTATGTTCATCAAGACTTCTGGGGGCATAATTTGTGCCCTGGTTCTCTGGAGGTCCATTCTATGATCCAGAGGTCTCTGGATCATAGAATCATGGAAAAGTTTGGGTTGGAAGAAACCTTAAAAATCCCCTCATTGCACTCCCCTGATATGGAGACAGACTTGCTTCTAGACCAGGTTGCTCCAAGCCCCATCCAACCTGGCCTCAAGGCGATCAATGTTTCAGGGGTTGACCTCTGTCCTCTCAAAACTCAATATCCTGCTGGAAATCCCCATTCCCTGAGGGAATTGCCTGAGGCAGATGTGGGTCACACTCTGCACACTTGGGCATGGATGAGGGACTGCAGTCTGCCTGCACTGATCACCTGTGGGACAGAGCAGGAGGACAGGCCTGGGTTTGCATGGAAACTCCAGGGAAATTCTCACAATAGAAATTCATTATCTGCTCTGGAACACCAATGAACACCTCAGTTCCCATGGAAAATCTCTAATGACCACAGATTGTGACATTTCCCAAGGAGAAAACATCATTCCACACTATGAAATGCATCATTTCTTCAGGAAAGAAGGAATCCCTGAAAAGCCACTCTCTTCCAGAAGAATCCATGATCCCTTTGACTCAAAACTACTTGAAGAAGAGTTCTGCAGTGTTTAAGTACAGCCTACTAGAGAAGGGTGATCAAAGCTGCTTGAGGATTCAAAATCCAGTTTAGACAACCTCAGTGCTGGCCCATTTCCCTCCCCTGACCTCACTGGTTCTTAGCTCTGCCTCTGAAAGGTGGAAATTGTGTTAACAAGAGAAGTCCTTGGGGAAGAGGCTTCAGAAGCTCAGGGAGAAGGGATGTGTGAGGCAGATTTGGGATTTCAGGGAGGAGAACAGCCTGGTCTGGTCTCAAATTCCTGCAGATGTCTCTTTTTCATGGAATGACAGAACCAGTAAGGTTTGGAAAAGACCTCCAAGACCTCAACAAGTCCCACCTTCCATTTTGATGGGAATAGTTACAAAACACAAGAATCTCCAGACCAGATCCTCAAGGATCTTCTGACACCAGTGGGATTTCCTAATTGATGTGGCTGTGGGGATATTGGGGTCCTCATGAAACACCTTTTGCCTCCCACAGTACAAAACCTCTGGGGAGATCCTTTAACTCAGCAAATCCACATTTTTTCTCTTCCTGGATTTTTCATCCTAAAATGTTGGGACAGGATTCAACTGCAAGTCCCAGGAGCCTAAATTCAGGGTTTAAGAAAGTTTTCCTCACTGAAAATGCACCACAGCAGCCAAGATGTCCTCATGGGGCTGGAAGGCAAAGGGAGCACAAGCGACTCACACTTTTCCATCCAGCAACTGGAGATTGAGTGGAATATGGACTTAATGATCCCTGTCTCTTCCAACACGGAATATTCCACAATTCCATGATACCCTGAGGCTGGGAAATGTGTTGTGAGAGAAGCCATGAGGATAAACCCTGGAGAAAGCAGCTGGGCTGCTGCAGACAGTCTGGGTCTGGAGAGGCAGGGTCCCACCCTTATGGGATCCTCACCCCTTTCCAGGAGAGACAGAGACTGCTGAGATTCTGCTGGGGAAGAAAAATACAGTCTGGCACTGAACCCTTGAAAGGTTTCCGGTCCTCGGATTAGATGACCTCAGTATGCCTTTTCCATATCTGCTACCTCAGATATAAGGCTTACTCGAGTCTGCTGGGAATTCTTGGACAGAACTACTCTCATTTTTTCTTTTTTTTTTTTTTTTTATAACAGGGAAAACTTATTTGTTTAGTGGTTATTATTATTGTTGTTGTTGTTGTTGTTGTTGCTACTCATTTCTATGGAAATGTACTCCTTGCAGTGAATCCTGTAAAAATTAACAGTGCTAAATGTAATTTCTGCTCAAAATGATCACATTTCTCACCCAATAGCTTTGAAGACATTTACAGTCCCAATCAGGCATTTAATTCTCCATTTCTCAGTACAGGATCAGTTTTGACTCTTTGGACATCTCATTTTACTGTTTCTCCATGGCAATTCAGGGTTAGGCACAAGGCCTGTGGCTTACTGCTTATAATCAAATGTTAAATTATCTTGTCTCCTTTTCCCAAACCCTTTGTAGGTCCTGGCATCCTGTGCACCACCACAGTCTCTGAAGAAGATATGGGAAAGGAGGACAGCTGTGGTTTGGATCAAATTCTGGTGTGATCCCAACCTCTCTCCTCAAGGATTTAAAAATTATTCAGATGTGAATCAGTTTTCTTCAGAGCAAAGGTGTTGCCACTTGCAGGTTCTTCCTTTCCATGAGTTCTGCCTGCTTATGTGTGAATGCAGATCTGTTGTGATGCTCTGCAATGTCAGAAGGGCTCCATAATATTTGTGAAATCTGGAATTGGATATGGAAAACAGGCGGGCTTAAAAAGCTGACTTTTTTTGGAAGTGATCATCTTGGCATGCCCTGAAAAAAAAATCTTGTTTTCATAGAGAGCCGAACACATTCATGGAATCATGGAATGGTTTGGGTTGGAAGGAAACTTAAAGATCATTCCATTTCACCCCATGCTGTGGGCAGGGACACATTCCACTATCCCAGGGTGCTTCAAGCCCTGTCCAACACAGCCTTGGACACTTCCAGGGATTCAGGAGCATCCACAGCTTCTCTGGGCAATCAGTACCAGGGCCTCACCACCCTCATCATAAAATATTCTTTCTTATAGGTAACCTAAATCAGTCCTCCTTTAGTTTAAAAAACCATGGTCCTGCCTCCTGCTCTGAGACTGGAGAATCGTAAATTATAAAGCGACCTGGAGTCCAATCTTCCCAAAACCATCACCAAATATCTTGGCCCACCTCAAGAAACTGATTTTCCTGAAGCAGACTCCTCCTGGTCTGATCATTGCCACCACCAACCTCCAGAGAGCAGCTGTGGAGTTAGGAGAGATGCCAGCAACCAGAAATCTATTTTTTGGCCCCAGACTGTGGCATGGAGAAATCCTCCATGCACCAACACTGCCACTAAAAATACACCCTTGTGAAAGCAGGTGTGCAAGGATGCCAATGTTGTATCTGAACCCCAGCAGATTGAAAGGTCCAGGTTGATTCAGTTTGTTTTGCTTTTCAGGGAAGGGAAAGGAGTTTCATTTTCAATTGTGTCTTCATGCCAAAGTTTGAACTTGTAATGACCACACTTGAATCAATTTGCAACTGAGGGAAAAGGAAATTTTTCGGCTAAAGAAATTCTGAATCAGGTGTGTTTGTTTTATAAATGTATTTTGAAGAAATGCAATGACTGTCAGAGCATGTCTTTCCACAGGAGCAGAAGGGTTTGTATGCTCTTGGGAAATATTACTGCTGAATTTCCCATTTTTGGTCCCAAAAATTCCATCCCCAATGCAGAATAAAACAGGGGAGACACAGGATGGGACAACTACAGTATCACTTTGGGTTGCTCCATCACCCTAACGGGAATATCATCCTCCCCTTCCCTTGCTGCCCATGGGAAAGGGTCCCAGAGCTGGAGGTGCTGGCATGGAATGAGACCAGGGCAAGCACGCAAAAGGAGGGGGGATGAGGATGGAAAGGGCAGAAGAAGGGGCAATGGGGATGAAAAGGGCAAGGGGAGAGGTGGCTTGTATCGATTGGTGTGTGAAAGGCTTCCCGGGAGCCCCGTTGCTGAGAGACAGCCCTGGGAGATGCGAGGCTGGGATTAATAACTGCTCCATTGGGGCCCTGTTTGCTCTCCTTGCCCAGAGCCCGAGGACTTTGGTCGCAGCTTATCGCCCCGCCGAAAGCCCCAGGAATGCAGTCACAGGCAAATGTGCTCGTTCACACGACATCTATTAATCAAACGACTCCCCCACCCTTTAACCCTTCGCAGCTCGGGCAGGGGGAGGAGGTGAGCATGGCTAAAATGCTTTGTCTAAAATCAGGGTCTCTTCAGAGATAGGGGTAAGTTACTCCAGTTAGGATACCATCCCCTTACTCTACATCCAGGGTTTTCCCAAATTTTTATGGGATTTCTTTTGGTGCTTGCACCTGAAGGCATCTTATTCCAGTTAGGGCCCAAGCACCTAACCACTTTAAAATGCTTTGAAAGCCCCAAATATTGTCACTGAAAAACTACCACAGACTTTTCTTCCTCTTCACTCTGTTTCACACTTCAGGTGCTGCTTGCACTCAGGCTGGGGTGGTTCTGCAGCTCCCCTGAGCTGTGGCTCCTCTGCAGCTGTGCACATCTGTACTGGGATTCTCTCTGCTCTGAGCAGCACAGAGTCCATCAGACACACGCTGGGGACACAAAACACCACAGGTAAATGTCTCTGCTGCTGCTTGGAGCAGGTAGGATTTACTCACAGAATCATAGAATATCCTGAGATGGAGCTTGGTGCCTCCACGGCAACACCAACCATCCCGGAATGATGGAATCATGGCATCATTAACACTGGAGAAGATGTCTGAGACCATGGAGTCCAACCATTAACCCAGCAAGGCCAGGTACACCTCTAAACCATGTCCTGAATTGCTGTGTCCCTCTTGTCTTGCTGCTGGGTGTTTTAGTCTCTGAAATGTGCAGAGAACACATTCCTGCCTTCAGACTGGGGAAGATTTTCAACCTCCTGACCTGTAAGAACTCATTTAGCCAGTTCAATTAACCTGAGAGGCTCTGTAGGCCTCCATGGTGAGGGAAGAGGCAGTGGCACCTCCTGAGGACAAATCAGCACACCCAAATTAGGCTCCTGCTCTGTAACACCCCCTGGAAATCATCACCTGCTTCCTGAAGTGTTGTTAACTGGCCAGGATGGACATTGCTGCATTGGTTACCCTGAGATGTCACCTCATCCTTGTCCACACCCTGAAATCCATGGGTTGGAATTAAGAAGTCAATCAAAAACACCCTTCAGGAAGGTAGCGGGGATACCCCAGTGCTGTAAGACACACATGAGCCTGGGAAATGCCACTTGGGCATTAGGAGATGGTTCCTACAGAGGGTCTGGAATGACATCCCAGGAGAAGCAGCTGGGACAGGAATCCCAATGGACTCTGAGCAGCCTCTGGTGTGGTGACCCAGAGTGGAGGCTGATGCTGCTCCTCCCTGTCCTCTGTCCCCTGTTCCCAGATAAACAGAGCCCAGTGATAAGGTCACCATTTGTGAAAGGGGTGGGGACTCCGCAGCCTCACCAAGCCTGCTCGGTTCCCCATCACCTCAAGTTTTCCACCCTGGCTGGCATCTCCTCACCCAGGAGCCCTGCTGGGTGACAGGGTGAGGCCCTGGCTTTTGCCCCAGGCCAGACCAGGCTGGAGGGATGGGGTGGGTGACTTTCAGCCTCCCCACACCAGGAAGGAAGGATGGATTTTTTTGCTCGTCACGTCCTGAGGAGTTTTTGGCCCTGGGTCCTGTCTTGTTGGCCTCATGTCAAGGAGGAGGAGCCAGGTGCTCAAGGAATTTGAAGGAAGGCAGAAGGCACCATGGCAGAGGTGGGATACGGGGCAGTTTTACCTGCTTTTGGGTTCTTTGCCTGATTAATGAGATCTCAGAAGCTGAGGGTGCCAGGATCACAACCCCCTTCTTGTCAGGGCAGGTTTCACCTGTTCATGACAGTAAAATAGAAAGGACATTCTTATTATCTGTCATTTTTAAGCATACAAAGTTTGGGGATTTTTGTAGCTGTCAAAGAATGAAGCACATCTTTTGGGATTGAACCATTCAATTTTTTTCTGAAGCATCACCACAGTCCAACCTCTGCTTTGAGCCTTCAACATTTTCTCCTCCAGATCCAACTATTCCTAAAATCACAGATTTCTTTTGGATTAAATCAATCCAAGAGATGCACTACAGCTCACCACGGGTCTGTTTTCTATGGGATCAGATTAAACCCCTTCTGAACCATCTGCAGTGGGGACACCACATGCTCAAGGCCAATATTTTGGCTGCTTTGTCCTGCTCCTACATGGCCACCTCTCCTCCTGCTTCTCCAAAAGGTATTGAGTGGGATTTGCCATGTGTCTGTGCAGCAAAGGGACCTGGTGAGGTCCCTTCATGAAAGATAAGCACTAATCAGAATGAACTGATTCCTCATCCCATCCCTATTTCTGATGGCTCAATGAAGAGAGAAAAAGAAACACAAGCAGGAAAAATAAAAGTATTACTAGTTCTGCAGCTCAAACAATCTCCAGCAAACCAAGTATTGAGAGGGAAGAGGGAGAAAAAAATAACACACAAAGCAATTTGACACTTTTACCTGTAAATAATTATTCATTCAAACTCCAGTGATAAGGACATGACACTCTCCAAGCAGATTAGGACCTCACTGGAGAGGAAAACCCTTCTTGTTTCCCCTCTTCCCATATTGTTCCCAAAGAGTTAACAGCAAAGCAGGTCTGCAATTACCCGGGAATAATGGGGTGTGATTGGGGCACTAAAGAGGTGGATTTTTTTTTTTTTTTTTCCAGGCTTTCAGCTCTGGAAGCCCCTCCCTGACTTCCTGGTAACTCATGACCAGCAGGGTCAATAGAGCAGAAATCCTTCTAAAGGGCCAATCTGTATTTGAATTATTTAAACAATGTAGTACAGCCAAGTTAAATGGGGCTTATCAAACGTTACACCTCTCCAGGCACAATTGGAGACAGAAGGATATTAACTGCTGAGCACTCCACCGATGGCATGGAGAGAGCTGGAAAAGAAGGGGAGAAAAAATGTGAAAAAAAGGGGGAACCAAGGCTGATTTAAGCAAGGGGGAGAAGCAGGTGCCTGCCCAGAAATGGTCTTTTCTCTCATTTGGAGAACCTCCATTCCAATCCTGGAGATTGGCTTTACCCATCCTAATAAACCCCCCAATTTGAGGAGATTTAACTCCTTAATCTGCATCATCTCCTCCCCGTAGGATGAGAGCAGCTGGAGGGATCCGGAGGATACAGGTCTTTTCTTCACCCTTCTGGAAAGGAAAATAAGGAAGGAGTTGTTTCCATGTCACATAGGTTGGGGTTTATTATCCCCAAGTGTGAACTTTGCCCGGGGAGGGCTGGGACATGGAGCAGCCTGCAGGGCACAGTGGAAAAAGAAACAGAAAAATAGTAATAGTAAGAGTACTAATAATAGCAATAATAATAGCAACAACAACAACAACAACAATAATAATAATAATAATAGTAGTAGTAGTAGTAGTAGTAGTAATACTACTACTACTACTACTACTAATAATAATAATAATAATAATAACATATATAGTATTTATTACATATTATATAGGTATTATTACTATTACTATTACTATTATTGTTACTATTACTATCATTACTACTCTTACTATTACTATTTTTCTGTTTCTTTTTCCACTGTGCCCTGCAGGCAGCTCCATGTTATTATACTAATACTAATACTAATACTAATACTAATACTAATACTAATACTAATACTAATAAATCTTATATAGTATATAGTATCTATTACATATTATATAGGTATTACTTTATTATTATTATTATTATTATTATTATTATTATTATTATTATTATTATTATTTTCTTCAAATTTAAGAGCCAGACAACAAAATTTTGTCAGCTAAGAGAAGTTAAAGACCTTGCCCAGCAGCCCCAAAAGCCGTCTGAGAGCATTTTTTTTTCCATAAATATATCAAGTTTTCTTCGGTTTGGGAGCTGAGAATACATCCAGGAAAACAGCTCTTGGTTTTCTTATGAATGTGAAAATAAACAAGAATCCACCTGGGTGTTTTCCTGGCCATTTGTCCTGCTTTACTCAAAAAATTTCTTGGTGTTTCAGGTGACTGGATGTGCATTGGGAAGCTCAGAGGGTCCCAGGTGGGATGCAGGGGGTAAATAGTTCACAGGTAATTCATGCACTGACATTTTCACATGACTTATTTGACCTGGAGAGAAAACAAATGTGTTTGCAAGTAAGAAACAAACTGCAAACAGACCCCAAAGGAGCCTAAATTCACCAGATGATGTATGGAAGGGCGAGAAATAATTCACCCACATTCAGCTCTGCGGTAAGGATGGAGGGGGAAAGGATTTGTAAGGATTCGTGGATCAAAAATGCATAAATATTGGTTTAGTGAGCCACAAAGGTTTCAGCAGAAAGCCTCAACTTTAAAACAATTGAGAAAAGAGGGGAAAAAAAGATTAATAACACTGGCTTAAGGACACACATCCTTCACTTACACAGCTACCGTGCTGCCTCTGAGCTAATTAACCCTGTTAATTAATGGGGATTCAGGTATCCACCCCCTGAGAGTGGATTTTTGTTGGGGTAGGGGATCTTTGCCCACCCTGATCTGAGCTGCCATGCCCAGACTGGACCTTCGGCTGGAACGTGCAGCCAGAGGCGGCCAGGAAAACCCAGAGGGAAACATTTCCTGCTGTGAGAGGCTCTCCCATCCAAACTGGAACATTTCAGGAGACGTTGCTGATTTCACTGAGGTTGGGGTTTTTTTGTTTTTTTTTTTTTAAAGAAAAATAGTGAGGGGAAGGAGAGGAAAGTTTTCCTGACTCTGTTCCATCCTTTTTATCAGAAGTTAGGACTATAAGAAGGTGCCTCGCGGCTCAAATCCAGGCCGGTGCTATCTCACTATTTGACATTATTTGTCATTTGGGGAAGAATTTCAAAATGTTTAGATTTCGTTACAACTTAAAATGAAGCCCCAAACTCAACTTTTCCTCCCCCTCCTCACCAAGCAGTGTTTGCCACCCTTCCCCAGCCACATTTTCAGGGACTGCAGAAATCCCCAAAACGGGTTTTTTTGGGGACAACATCTGAAACGCAACCGGGCGCTGCGTTTGCTCACTCGGATCCAGCCCCACGCAGCCTCTGCCTCCCCTCCACGGGGGAGTCCTGTCCCTGCCAGCTCTGGACGTCACATCTCCAGCGGGTTCTTGCACCTTGGACACTTTGCTGAAGGTCAGCGTGGCCAGCAGCCCCTGCTTTCGCACGCCGCCTTCGCCGCGCGATGCTGGGATGGTCACAATATTGGAAAGCTCACCCCAAGCTAGAGCAGGGTTTATAAACTCCTGGCCTAGCCCTCAGGCTTGCAAGGTCGCCCCTTATCTGAGTTTGCAGAGGGTTTGCAAAGTGCTGGCGGCCCTCCAAATATGTTTGGGAGGTTTTTTTTTTACTCGAACCTAAGGCTGCCGGACTCCCACGTTTGACATTTTCCAAGTGCCGCGGGACGGAGAGGGAACAATGTGTGATTATGGCAGCTGGCTGGGATCTGCAGAGCTGCTGGCTGAGGCTTTCCTAGAGCCAGAGCAAGTGTGAAGGCTCAGCAGCCCTGCAGGAGCCACCTTCCTCAGGGATGCTGCAGGGTGGGCAAAGCCAGCGCTCACCCCTTGGAAGCCTTTAAATTGCAGATGGAATAAGGAGGTTTTGCAGAGGAGGGAAATACCTTTATTTCCAGGTATTTATTATTATAACCAGGCATTTATAATAATAAATGCCTGGTTATAATAACAAATGCCTGGAAATAAAGGTATTTCCTCTATTTTTCCTGCACTGTTGTGAGACCTTGCAAGACCCCATGTGCTGCTCAGCCCCATTTCACAAAGAAATGAGACAAAAAGTGCCCCCATGGATGATTTGGGTCCTAAAGGAGCTCAGGGACTCAAACCAGGGTTTCTCCAGGTCTACTTTAACCCCTGCATTGACTCTTTTTCCCTTTTGTGCCTTAATTAATCCATTAGTAGCAAGGACTCACCGTAATTAAAGAGCTGGATTCACTAATGGATGTGGTCAATATTGCACAGTAATTTAAATGAGGTGAGGTGCCCTAATTCTCAGCTGGGAATATTTGCATTATTTGGGGGAAAAGGGAAGAGAGGAAAACCACACTGAAGACAGACAAAATACAAACTCACTCGTTGTTTTATTTCCCCTTTTTCTTTCTATAATCTCGCTGGAAAACTGAGTGTGCAGGACAGGGAGTAAGGGAAAACAAAAGAAAGAGGAAGGAAAACCAAAAAACAAAAGTGAGTGTTTCTCCTTCTTTCTCAAGAAAACAAGTCCAGTAAACTTCTTCCAAGACTGTTTTTCACCCAACAGCCGCCTGCAATGAAAAATTTTTTTTTGGAGGAGGAATGAAAGGAGAGGAATGGCTGGGGAGAAATGGGATGTGCTTAAATACAAATTGCACTGGAAGTGCAAAGGGGGTTATTAGTCAGATAGGGAGGATTATTCTACATCTCAACCACCTCCACAACCATGTGTGCAAGCTCTGCATGAAATGTTGCCTTAATCATCCTGGTCAAAGTCCTTTGGCTACAAGCAAGGCCTTGTTGTACTGGGGATTAACAGCGGGGAGAAATAATAAGGGATTCTATATATACAAATTTCTGGCTTTGGTTGGAAACCCCAGGGTCAGAGCAAAGCTCTGATTTCAAACAACTGTATTTTGAGTGATCCTGTTTATCCCAAGTGTCTGCTGAGGCTTTGACTCCGAGCTATTAATACAAAATAAATAATTTTCGCACGAGCTGTTTTTACCTCCCTTGCCAGAAAAACGAAGCAGAAGCGACACGTGTGAACAGCACAGAGGCAGAGGTGGGGTCTTGGGCTTCTGGGATTTTTTTTTTGGCTGCTGGATGACACACAGAGCACTGCTGGCTGAGGCTGCTGAGGAAGACCATCAGCCAGCCCAGTTAAAGGTGCTTCTGCAGCACACATGGGATGGTTGGGGGTTCCCAAGGTGTTTTATGGCATTTTAACTGCTGCTGTTTGAGCGAGGGTCTGACCTGACCCTCTGAGTGCAGTGTGTGAGCCCAGATGATGCAGTTGTGCTGGCACAATACCTGGGGGTGTTGCAGATGCATTCACAGGACTGTCTTTCTGTGGGGCTCAGTGAAAATGTGGGTTTTTGGGAAACAGCATCCCTTGAAGAGTCTCATTACCTGTGGTGTGGGACCCGTCCAGGCTGGTGGAATGCACTTGGACCCACTTGGGCAGGGAGCAAGAGGTCAGGAGATAAAGGCAGGGAGTCCCTGCTCAGCTGTGCTTCCAGCAGATGCCAGGGATGAGCTGTATTTGCACACCTGGGGCTGAGCCCCCTCCCGTGCCAATGGCTGTGCAATCACTGCCCACTTCACTTCTCCAGCTGCTTCCCTGCTCCCCTTTTTGCAAACTGATGTCTTGAGCTCACCAGGTCTCTGCAGCTGGGTGCAGGATTTTGGGTCTGGTGATGGAGTGAAATGGGAGGGAAGCTCAAATGGCGCCAGGCACTCCAGGAATGAATGAGGGCCTCAGGGACAGGAAATAATCCTGCAAAGCCTCTGCAGAGGCCACTTGGCTTCCTGAGGTGTACCTGAAGGGCAGTCTCCTGCTGTTGTTCTCCAAAAAACACTTTAAAGTCTTTACCACTTTGAATGAAGGGGCTTCATGAGGGTTTAGGGGTTCAGAAGTGAGGGTGGGCTTGGGGGCACCAGCAAGGCAAGGAGAAGGCAGCTGGTGAAGGTACCAAGTCATTGCCTTTCAAAATCCCAGTCCTCAGGAAGAAATTCTTCTCTGTGAAGGCAGGAAGGCCCTGGCACAGGTTTCCAAGAGAAGCTGTGGCTGCCCCTGGATCCCTGGAAGTGTCCAAAGCCAGACTGGACGGGGTTTGGAGCAACCTGGGATAGTGGAAGTTGTCCCTGCTCAAAGCAGGGGGTTGAAACTTGGTGACCTTTAAGTCCCTGTCAACACAAACCATTCTGTGATTTACCCCTGAATTCCATGTCAGGAATTCAAATCAGCCTGGGAAAAGAGGGAATCCCTGCTCCCATCATGGCCCCTCCACCCAAATAAGCCCCAGATCTCTCCCATCCCTGCTGGATGTGGATCAGGCAGGGATGCAGCTGACCCTGGGGTGTTTTCCATGTTTAGACTCACTCAGGTACAAGGAAAGACCTTCAAAGCTGCTGCCCCAAGGACCTGGAGTGCAAGGCTCCCCCCGGGCAGGCGGGGGACGTGGCTGCTGCGAGGACTGGGGAGGAACTGCTGGAGTCTGGGAATCTGCAGGGAGAGCAGGCGGCTGGAAAAGTGCCTGGCATTCATGTCTGGGGCCTGGCATTCGTGTCTGGGGCCTGGCATTCGTGTCTGGGGCCCGGCATTCGTGTCTGGGGCCTGGCACTCATGTCTGGGCCCTGTCCCTTTGGTGCTGGCCTTGAAGGATCTATTGAGCTCTGGACTGATCAACAGAGAAAATTGTTAATTATCAGGTTATAGAAACAAATTATTGGGTTATAGAAATTAAATTATCAGGTTATAGAAATTAAATTATTAGGTTATAAAAAAATATAATTTTTTTTTAATCTGTAAGGTCTCCAAGACAGGACTGTGTCCCACAGTGGTGTAAAATCTCTGTTAAACTACTGGGATGCAGAAGCAAACAAGGCTTTCGATACCCAGGTGCTTCTTAAGGGAAGAAAGATTGACGATAAGGATTTAAACACATCCATGTTGATTCTGGTTCTGGATATCCATTGCTTGTAATCTTCCATATTCTTTTATATTCTTATATATAAATATAGGAATATTTACAGGTAAATCTATTACATTTAATATATTTATTATATTTATATATTATATAAATATAAATAATTATATAATATATAATATATTATACTATAATATATAATATACAATATATAAATATATTATATATTAATATATTCTTATATTCTTATGTTCTTATATATAAATATAAGAATTCTTACAGATAAGTCTATTACCTTTATAAATCACTGCAAGATCAACTCCATCTCATCTTTTTCCACCAATACCTCTTTCCAGTTTGGAGGAAGGAAGTGTGAGCACAGTTCATCACTGTCACAAGTCACACATTTCAGTTTTCCATGTTTGGCAAAGTCAGGGCTCAGATTAACCCTAGTGCAAAGCACCAGCTTGATTTCATTGTCACCCCAGCTGTCATGTTAATAAAGCCTGGATCTCAAACAGCACGTGGACACACAACAATGTAACTAAATACCAATAAAATCATGCGGATCCTGCCCATCATTCCTGACACAGCTCAGGATTTCCAAAGGAAAATTAGGAATAACCCAAATCTGGGGTCCCACCAGCGCCCAGGCAGGAGAGCAGAGGGGCCAGCTGCCTTTCCATGAGCCACAGGTATCCATTTATCCATTAACAACCAGCTCCTGGGCTCCTCTGAGTGTGCTCAGCCTGACTTGGTTTTATTGGCATCACCCATCTCCCAGTAAATGTGATAAGAGGGGCTGATTAGCCATGGCCATCAGACTGGGCTCAGAACAAGTCTCCAGCTGGGCTGTCCTGGCCACATGTGCTCCCCATGCCACGCTCCCAGGCCGAGGAGGCTCCAATGAAGATTGTCCCTGGACCTCATTGTTTACTTTTAGGCCAGCATCAGAATTAAGACCAATTTAGCTGCCCCTTCTTTTCCTTTTGTTTCCTCTCCCGGCTCAGTCTAAACATGCATCTTCAGAAAGAGACTTTTTTATTGCCAGGACAACGTGTGATAAGGGAAGATCATCTGTCTGCAAGAAAATGACTTCTGTGGGGTTCAGAAAGTGGTCCCAAGGGGCTGATTCCAGCCCAGGAACAGCCCCTGGGGGACATTAAGGAATTACAACCCTCACGATAAGGCACTTTTCTTTTATAGTTTTTTATTTCATAGCAATAGTCACAGCTTAAAGATAAGGGCAACATAGATTTTGTTTAACTAGGCTCTTGTTCCTTGGTGTGGGGCTCAGAGTGAGCTGGCATCCATCAAACTCTTTTGTGATTTACATGAATACCTGATTCTCCTGATAAGAGAAAGTGTAAGTCAACACAGTTCTGTTGTAATTGGGTGTTACCTGTGCAGATACTGAGCTGCTATCTCGGCATCAGCTCACAGCCAGCTCCACTTTACCTTTCCTTGCTAGGTGCACAGGGAATGCCTCCTGCTTCTGCACTGGCCCCAGGTGCTGCAAGAAGCTGCCCTGGGTGCTCTCAGTCTCATCCACGGGATGCTGGGGATGCTAAAAGTCCATGAGCATTCAAACAGTGACCAGAAAAAATCACAGAATTAAAATCCCCATTTAAACCCTAAATCCCCATTTCTGGTTCAGCACAACCCTTGGCACCTCTCTGTGTGTTCTACCAAAGATGTGCTATTAGATTCTTATTTTTCTAATATAATTGTTTATCTTAGTGAGCAATATGTCATGTTTATAGTAAAAAATAAATATTCCTAAAGTTTCTATGACTGCAGCAATCTCTGTCCCTCGGCATACCAGGACTCCTGTGCAGTAGATGATAGGGATACTAAAAAAACTCAAATCTTGAGAAGTTTGCAGCCTAAAATCAAACCAGAAACAGATCCCAATAAAGGATTTGATGATTTCCACAAACCAGGACTTCTCAAAGGAGAGTTTGTAGCTCCTGCTACCTTTAATTAGATGTCAGTGCCCCAGGAGAAAACTGCTTTAGTTCTAAAAGCACCTGGACTTCCATAACAAGAATAACTTGAAACAAAAAAACAACGAAGGAAAGGCCACAATCAGCCTGAATCTGAGCCTCTTAGGGCCAGAGGACTGAAGAAATTAAACAAAAATCAGTAATCAAACCCACTCATTTTGGATGAGGAATGACCCAGAGGCTGCCCAAGGTTTCCTTTCTGCCTGACATCTTCAGGAGAGCTGAGCACAGGAATCTGAAATAGAGAAACAGATTGGAATTTGGCCAGGTTTTAATACCAGCCTGCCATAGTTCTGATTTCCCTGGCCTAAGTGACACAAAACTGCAGGGCTCTCTCAGCAGCTGCTGGTGGAGGGGTCAGGACACCACATCCCAGTGAGGTGCACACTGGGAAGACCCCAAGGGATATGGATATGGGATATGGGATATGGGAATGGATATTTGGATGTATCTCCCTCCTCAAATCCAAAAATGAATTGGAGCAACTTGCCAGCTCTGAGTTGGGATGATACAGGAACACCCAAAGGTTTTTTATTAAACCAAATTATCCTCTTGATGTGGCATCACCTCCTTGCCATGAATGGGCTGCTCATGGCAGATCTCCCCAAACCACAGGGATATTCCCTGTGCTGATCCTTCATGGCAGATGTCCAAAAACCCCAGTTGTGTTCCTTGTGCCGATCCTTCATGGCAGATCTCCCCAAACCCCAGAGATATTCCCTGTGCTGATCCTTCATGGCAGATCTCCCCAAACCCCAGGGATATTCCTTGTGCTGTGCAGGATTTTATGGCAGTACTGAGAAAGGCAGATGTGTAGATATGCATTTATATAAAATGCATATTTAATATGTTAATAAGCAGGTTTAGGAGGCCATTTCCTGGCTTAGTCTAATTCTCCTATTAGATGTTTCCCTTCACATTCACCTTCCTGGCAGATGTCCCCAAACCCCAGTGACATCCCTGTGTCAATCCTACACCACTGCCCACATGGAAGGAATGTTGTTTTCTCCAGCAAACACCCAAGGCTGGATAAATGAGAGCAGAGGCAGAGCAGATTTAACCTTCTTCTTCCCTGATGTGGCATCCAGGACTCCAAAAAGAGTCAGACTCAAAGCCTGATCCCTCCTCAGCCTCCCCAAAAGCTTCTGCTCAGTGCAAAGCCTTGATGGTACCTCCTCATTTGGGGTGTGCATCACTTAAAACCCCATTCTGGCCACACACGGAGCTCAAAATGGGTTGGGTGGGCACCTCTGGGCAAGGGGAGATCATGGCTCTGTTGGATTCAGGTGTCCTTGGAGGCTGGGAATATTTGAAACTGGGAGAGACCTGGAAAAATGCTCCAGCCCATGTGGTTGAAAAGGCTGTGTTGGCTTGGGTTTATGAGTTTAAAAGAATTTCTCAGCCACTTTGCTAAGAGCAGGGTTTTATGGTGGTTCTGAGAGAGGCAGATGTGTAGATATGTATTTATATAAAATGCTGACTGTGCCAGCACAGGAGAGCTCAGGTTTAAGAGGCAATTTCCTGGCTTAGTCTAATTCTCCTATTAGATGTTTTCCTTCACACTAAGTGAAATTCTGACTGAATTAAAGACCCCCTTTTCCTCTTATCTGCTGCTGTTCTTATCTAGCTCTGAGGAAAGGCTGGGAGCAGAGACAGCCAGGGCTTGCCATTTTACAGCTCTCCTTCCCACTTTTCCCCTGGGCTCACATCAAATGCCTGGAAGGTTTGTTAAAAACCAGCCTGTTATGCTCAACACAACCATACAAAGGGAACAGCAATGGAAAAGCCACAAGGTAGATCCATTTCCTGAATTATTTTTTTTTTTTCCTAGGGGGATTTCCCAAAATCTCCTACAAACCCCAGTGGAATTGTCTCCCTGAAGCAGGGACCATAATTTACATTGAAAGGTCCAGGTATATTCATTTGTGTGAGTCTCCAAGGGTGTCACGAAAAGGGAAAGAGTAAAAAAACAAATCCTGTTCATTATTTATTGTCACTACTCCTTTTTAGGTCCTGAGCCATGTCAGTACAACCAGCAGGAGCCAAGACACCTCAGCCCCATCCCTGACTCCACCACTGACTCACTGCTTAGCCCTGGGCATGTCCCTTCACTTATTTCCATAAAATCAGAAAATAATTTGGATTGGGAGGGACTTTTTAAAGGTTTTACCTCTTTCTCAGCAAAGTCTCTGCCTTGATTATGGAGTTGGTCAGTTTTAAGGGAGCAGGATTTTTTGGTGCAGCACCAAACTGCTTCCAGCTGATCCTCCTCATGCCATGGTGAAGCAACGCTTGTTCTTAACTAAGAGCCATCTTCTGTCCTTGGATTTTTATCCAGACTCTTGTCCCACTGTAATTGAGTTTAATCCAGTTTTTCTCTAAGCCCTCCCTTGTCCCAGGCCTCTGCCACCCTCTGTGTTTGAGTGCCCCACACTTTGCACCGGAGTTGGCTCTGCCAAGAGCTGCACTTCTCACTCAGCCCAGCTTTATCAGTGCCACATTTCCATGATATGACATCTCTGTTCCCTAAATTCCCAACACACTTCCAGGCACAGAGGTGTTTAGAGCCCTTGAAACCAAATTAGCCACTCTCCATTTTACTCACATGCAGGTTTTTTATATTTATCCCAAATTCAGGGCTCTGGCACAGCCCAGCTCCCTGCAGCACCCTGCTGTCTCTGGCAACATCAAACAAAAAACACCCCCAAAATGGGTTATTTCTCACTGGGCCTTCCAGGAAGGGCCCTGTTCTGTGGTCAGCTGGGAATTGCAGCAATCTTTGGAGGAGAAGGATCTGGGGAGAGCTCAGAACCAGGGTCTAAAGAGGATCCAGGAGAGCTGGAGACTGACTTGGGACAAGGGATGGAGGGACAGGACACAGGGAATGGAGTGATTGGACATTCTGCTTGTCCTCCCAGCTTCTTCCCTCACCTCCTGGCAAATTTTAGGAAAATATCCTCCTTTGATTCCCCCCCGCCCTATAAAACCCAAGAGAAATCTGCTTCCCCTGAGACTGCGGTGAAAAGGGATGTATAGCATGATGAAATGATGACTCCTGCATGGACATCCTCTTCCCACTTGGAACAGATACGGATCTGGCCCAAAAATTCCACAAAATAAAAGGTCTGAATATCTTTAATACACTGGTCTGATTTAAAAAGAAACAGAAACCTGGAGTCAAAAAGCAGGTGGGTTTTATCACCTCTTTCATTATATAATTTGGCTGGAATGTCCTTCTCTTTTAAGATGAATGAACCTTCTTGCTGACAGCAACTCCCTTACTTTCTGCTTGCAAACCAAAATTGATGGGATTTTAGGGGGTTTTCTGCTAGGAAAAAAATAAAACACCTTCCTCATTGAAAAGGGTGTTCACCTGTGGTTATGAAAAGCTCTGGAAAACCAGAATACCCTTCTGGGGAAGTTACACCATTTTGAGTAGAATAATGGAATGGATTGGGCTGGAAAAGAGCTTAAAGACCATTTTGTTCTAATCTCCTGCCATGGGCAGGGACATCTTCCACATTTCCACCTTCCAGGTTGCTCAGAGCTCCACCCAAAATGGCCTTGAGCACTTCCAGGGATGGGGCATCCACAGCTCAGGACATTGCTGGTGTCTCCTGCTCTAGGTTGGGATAGCCAGTCCCCATAAATTGGGCCATGAAAAGGACAGATTTAGGGGTCCTGGGATCAGGTGAGCATCCCTGCAGCTACATCAGGGCTTGGACCTCCTCAAAGTTCAGATGAATCAGATTTTGGGCACTTTGGTCACACCCAAGTGTGCATGAGCCCCATGTTGGATCATCGCAAGCATCACCTCAGGGACAGCTGAGCAGGGATAAACCTCTGGATTACTGCTATTTGCTTAGTAAAGTTCTTATTTTAGCAAGAAATTTGTGGCTTAACCTCTACACAAATACCCTTCCAAGAACAGATATGAGGGCTCAAAGTCCTCCATCCAGCACAGCATAAATTGGAGATCTTCAGAACTTTCCTGAACAACCATAGATTTTTCTATTAGAAAATAAAATTTTCATTTCTTCTACTTCATCACATGGGCCTGTATAAAAAATACAGAAGCCAGCTACGTATTTTCTTTAGACAAGGCTTATCCCAGACAGCTGGAGCCTGGACTTTACTTCTTCCCATCCTGTGGATGATGAAGGTTTTTTTCTTGCTCCGACAATAGACTGTGCTGCTAGAAGCCACCTCTGCATTTCAAGGGCTCTGCCAAGAGGACAGGAAATTAATGAAGTTTAAATGAAGAGCTGCTCCCTCTTCCAGCCGTTTGATCCTTTCTTTTGATTCAGTAAAACCCTGGCAGAGGACTCCTGATCTAATCACGGGAGCTTGCACTTGGTGATCCAATTACTGCCAAGTCTCTGGACATTTGTTTCTCCTCTGATGAGAGCATTTAAAGGTGTGAACTTTTCAGGGGCTGTCTCGGCTCTGGGATCTCATTTGGGAAAGGCAGGAATAAAATGCTGTGATTTTCTACAGATTTGAGCTGTCTTCAGCCAGTCTGTGAACCCTGATAGCCAGTGCTTATTTCTGCTCTTACCTACAGGTCTCCACCCCTCTGCCAAGCCTGGCTTGAATGAATCAGTGAATGCAAATCTCATCTGGAGGGACATGCAGCCAGCACATTTACCCAACCTCATTTTTAAAGGGGAGGCTACAGACAGATAACACAGAGATTCTTTTCCAACAGCCCTTCTCCAGCCCAGATGTGCACAAGTTTACAAGAAGCAGCGGCCATAAACTAAAACACAAGTTCCACCTCAACATGATGAAGAAATTCTTCATGTTGAGGGTGGGAGAGCACGGAAACAGCTGCCCAAAGAGGGTGTGGACTCTCCCTCTCTGCACACATTCCTGTGTTGCCTGCTCCAGGTGACCCTGGCTGGATGTTGGACTAATGATCTCCAAAAGTCCCTTCCAACTCTAAAAATTCTGTGATTCTGTGGAAGCTGGGCTGAGAACTGATGATTTCACTTCATGAGCGAGTGCAGGACTTCTGCTCTGCCCACTGATTTCCCACCACTGTTGCCCTCACGTTGCACACTCAGTCTTTCATGTCCGAAGGTTGCCGCAGTCACCGATCCCACCACGTAGGGGAAAGAGGCTCCCAGGATCTGCCCTGTGAGATAACATCACCCCAGAGACTCCCAGAGCCCTTCTTGAGGTGCCACTGCCCAGTGTTTGCTCATGTCCTGCATTGTCCCCAGCCCTGATAACTCCTCTGGTCAAGGCTATCAACTCATCAGCGCAGCAGCATCAGCCTCCCATGCTTGGACACCAAACCCTCTCTGCTGATAGACTTATCCCTAATCCCATTCAGAACCTTTTTGATCAATGGATAAATCTCTGTTTGTGTGGCCAAATCTCTCCTGCCTTGTCTGTGAGCGGGGTGTGGGGATGAATGTCCTCAGTGTCCCCCTGGGCTTGTGCCATCCCAGATCCTGACGATGTGGAGAGCACGTCGCAGTCAAGGCTTAACCCCACGAGGCTTTTTTACCTTTATTTGAGTAGATGGACAGCTGAGGTCCCAAAAAGGGTGATGTGGCCTCCGCAGAATCCCAGGACAATTTAAAATTGGGCTGGGAATTCCCAAAGTTTAAGGACATCCTTCTCTTCCAACAGCACCGCACCAACTCAGGGTGTTTTTGTGCTGGCAGCTGAACACAGAAGCTTTGGCCAGAGACACTTTTCCATCTAAATTCACAATATCTTTTTAAAGACGTGACCATTTGCTAGGCTTTATTTGCCCAGCAACCCTCTTCCAGTCAGTGGAGAAGAGATAAGGACATATGAGGAGACCTTGATCAGATCAGGACTCACCTGACAGGACAACAATGGGGTGGAAAAGAAGAAAGAACAAAAAGGAAAAATAAAAGCTCTTGATGATACAGATTCAAAGAGAGGCCAAATTGGAAGGGAAGAATTCACCCCTAAATAATTCTCTTTTATTTCTTTCACAAATGGCAGTACAAGGTATTTGGGCTCCAGCATCAAATCAGCAGAAGAGAGAAAAAAATCAGAGAGGGGGGGAAGAGAAATAAGAGAAAAATAGGAAAAAAGTGTATATACATTTTCCTTCCTTTTTTTTTTTTGACCCAAAATGAAATTGATCCAGAATTACAAAAAAAAAAAAAAATAAAATCCCATCACCTATAGAAGATGTCTTCACCACATGATCAATATTGGTGGTCAACTACAAGGGAAGGAAGCAGAGAGAATTTCACAAAAGACTCTGCCCTGGAGGCTCAGCTGGATCCTCTTCAGATGCTTCCCAGTGGTGTCCAATTCATTGTCAGGAACTGGTGGAGGGGGACAATCCTTGGAGGTGTCCAAGGAATGGCTGGATGTGGCACTCAGTGCTCTGGGCTGGTGACAAGGTGGGGATCAGCCACAGGTTGGACTTGATGGTCTTGGAGGTCTTTTCCAACCTCAGTGATTCTGCGATTCCATGATCCTCTGACGTGAACTCATGGCATCTTAACTCCCATCGCCTCTGATCTGGGGATGAAACCCCAAGGACAGGCAAAGGGCAGGAAATGAGGCAGGTCCAGATGAGGCCAATGATGTTCTTCACACAACCAGCCGCTGGGAAATGGAAGATTCTGGGGCGTCATCAAAATATCCCTGTGATTTGATCCAAATGGGATATGAAATGTGGCAATCAAAGAACCACAGAGCCACGAAATCATAGAATGGTCTGGGTTGGAAGGGACCTCAAAGTTTATCCAGTCCCACCCCAGCCATGGGCAGGGACACCTTCCACTATCCCAGGCTCCTCCAAACCCCAGCCTGGCCTTGGACACCTCCAGGGAGCAAATCCCCTGTTCTTCTGAAGAGATCCTTGCCTACAACCTCAAGGAACAATGTGACCCCTCTGTGATGCTGGGATTTGCTCAAAGAAGAGGTGAGTACAAGAAACATCTGCAAGGAGTGATGGTAAAAACAGGAATTTGAGGCCAAAAAAAACAAAAAAAAAAACATTGGGGACTTTTTATATATCCTGGTATTTGTGGTAGAGAGCTGTGATTTTCATATTTTTAATTTTCCATGTAAGAGGAAAAGCGAGGAAGAAAAAGTTAAACACAAACAGCCCCGTTGTTTTTTGGCTTTTTATTTTTTTCCCTTTGTGTATTTTGGTTTTGCTTGAAATTATATAAAATGTAACAACTGTTGCCCCTGATGTGGTTTTCCCACTGCACACTGTGAACAGTCAAGGCTTTTTTAAGGCTGAATTCTGAAAATGTTCTTTATTCTCTATACAAACCACCCTCCCCCAAAACAACAAGGAGAAGAATTCAGATTTTTTTCATCTATAATTAGTAAAATTATAAGAAACATTTAAACTTCTTGCTTAGAGCAGTTCAAGCCCAGCTTTTCTTTTTATTGAGTTGAAACAGCAATTCATCCAGAAAGGCCTTTGAATTTTCTTAAAACAAGCAAACCAAAACCAAACAAAAAAAGCCTAAAGTGACAGTAAAATTTAATTAAATTAAAAAGAAAATTTTTAAAAACCCAACTATTAAATTTTGGAGCTTTGTCCAGACACAAATGACAAATATTGAACATTCCAGTTTGCTGGTTTTGTATTTCCACCTCTTCCAGATGGAACATAAATAACATTTTCTTTTCTTGATTTTGGGAGGATTTTCCACTAAAAACAAGCAAACAAAAATCCCAAAAAACAAAAACAAAAACAGAAACAAAAAAAAAAACAAACAAAAAAAAACAAACAAACAAAAAAAAAAAGGTGTTCCTTAATGAGTTCTACTTCTTTCATGTGTGCTTTCCTTGAGTGAACATTACACATGCAGTTTTACCACAGACCAGATGGAAAGGTGTTAAAAATGAACCTTTATTTTTATTTCATTGTCAGAAAAAGACAGTTCATCAAGACCAGATATTTTGGGAAGGAGCCCTATGTGAGTTGCCTGCAATCATTTATCCATGCTGGTTTAGGTATCTTTGGGTGTTAACAACTGGAATATGCTCCAATTCCTGTGGTGTCCTGCTGGAATTACAGTGAGATTCCACAGCTGTTCTGCCAAAAATCCATAATCCTGTGAAAAGGCACAGGGATAAAAGTGCTCTGGGACGGACAGGTCCTGTTCTGGATCTGCTGTCCCCACAAGGCCTTTAATCCCCCTTACTTTGGCTTTCCAGATAATAGACCCACCCTGCAGTGCTGTTGGGAGGCTTCATGTGGTTAATCTTTATAAAGTGCCATGGGATCTTTTGGAAAAGAGAAAAGAAAAAGAAAATGAGAAAAAAAGCAGGGTCCAGCCTGATTTTGGTGTCACACAGGCAAGGAGTGACTCCCAGGGAGATACAGATGATCTGTAAGTTCCCTTCCAGCCCAAACCATTCTGTGATTCCATGGTTTTGTGGCAAAGACAAGCTCAGGATCAGGATCAGTTCTCACTGCAGAGCCCAGCAGCCACCCTTCATTTATCTCCTGGCTGCCAGCGAGGGTGACACTGCAGGGACATTTCTCCAGCCCATGGAAAGGGCTGTCCCTTTAAGATGTCTTTGCTTTTCTGCACTGAACCAAATCTGCTTTGTCCACCTTGGCCATGGTGGGTAGCACAGGATGGAGCTGAGCCCAGGCTGCTCTGTCACACAAACCAAAAGCCAATTTCTGGAGAAGAGAATTCTCTGGGGAGATCTTAGAACACCTTCCAGAGGCTAAAGGGGCTCCAGGAGAGCTGGAGAGGGACTTGGGACAAGGGATGGAGGGACAGGACACAGGGAATGGCTTCCCACTGCCAGAG
>JAXCLO010000170.1:110729330-110783776 GCA_035583995.1 Arremon aurantiirostris | reverse complement strand
GGAGATGTGAAATTTTAATTCAATATTTTTATTTCCAAGCACCAAAATCTGCTGACATCTCCCCTTCCTTCCCACAGACTTAGGGTAGGACCCCAAATTTCCACGGGAAGCTCCGGAACGAGGGAAATGTTAATGGTTTGAGAGTTATTCCCGGGAAACGGGGCAATGGGACCCCCGGAATGTCTGGAGAGAATCCAGGGCGAAATGAGCCCCTGGGGAGGGGGGGCTGTGTATGTGGGGCTGAACTCCAGGTGGGATTGGGACCCCAAATTGCAGAGGGGTGCAGCACCCCCGCTGCACTTCACCATTAACTTTGAACCCATCAGAGCATGGAGGGACAGAAAAGGGGTGTCCAGTTTGGGAGGAGCGCCCCAAAACTGGCTGGGACAGAGAAGAGAGCAGCTGCCACCTCCTCACTCTATAATTTGGGATCGCGATTCGGGGCAGAAGCACGGAAAAATCTCCCTTGAGCAATATCGCCTAAGAAAGGGGCTGACTCCAGCGGGATTTGGGAGCTGGGGGGTGTGTGTACCCCTCAGAAAATCCCAGATTTTTTCTGTGAATCAGGCCCGAGCATCCCTGGGGACGCGAGGCTGCCCAGCTGATGGGGCCATGCCCATAGGGCTGGTTTGACTTTATTATTTCATTTTATTCCTTTTTTATTGGTTTTTTTTCCCCCCCGTCTCCTCCACAGCCACGAAACCTGGCGCCCGGCTGATGGTGCAACAGATACCGGCCGCCCCCTTCACCCCCCCGCTCCCTCCCATCGCCGCCCACTTCCACGTGACGTGGGAAAACCAGTCAGCGAGGGGCACTGGGCAGCCTGGCCGTACTGGGGAGCCTGCAGGGGGGCAGCGCTGCCCCCAGTCCCCCCAAAGAAACAGGAGCCGGGCATCTCTGAGCCCTCTGCCTGCCCCACAGCCAGGGGAGGGGGTTCCTGCCCCACGGCCTCGCCCCCTCCGCCCCTGTGCCCCCCCAGCACTGAAGGTGGGTAGCGCTTCCCTGTCCCCTCCGCGCTCCTCTTCCTCGCTGTCACGCCGGGACCCCGGCGAGCTCCCCGAAAGTTTCCTCCTATTGTCTCGTCGCGCTTGAAAAGTGACTCGATTTTGCTAAACTTTTTTTAAAATTAATTTATTTATTATCACCACTACTGTTTGTAAACTCGCTCCTTGTTCCCCTCCTGTGAATCCTTGCTCCTCGTTACGGAATCCTGTGGAAAAGCTGCATCCTAGGCTGGTTACACGCCAACCATTCCCTGGGGGTCAGGGGGACACAAATCTCCCTTAAAGCCCCTTTTTCCCGGCTCGCTTCCATCCTTACCCCTTCTCAGCGCTGCCGCCGGCTCCTCTCCCTTTCTTCGGCCGCCTGCCCGTCTCCCGCTGTCCTCCCAGGGTATCAGCCCTTATCTGCTGGTTATCTCCTCTGCTGCTAAATTCAGCCCAGCGGAGGGGTTCAGCCGGGGGAATCTGTTGGTTAAACCTAAAGCAGTCCCGGGAGCCAACTCTCCGGCCATAATTCCGCCCGCTCCGTGCCCCATCCACCTCTTCTCCCGGTGTGAGGTGGTTTTCATGGAATCCCACAATTCCAGAACGGTTTGGTTTGGAAAATACCTAAAGGCTCATCCAGTTCCGACCCCCCTGTCCTGGGCAGGGACACTTTCCACCAGATTGGGTTGTTCCAAGCCCTGTCCAAGAGGCTCCCTCCATGATTTGTAGAGAATTTCACATCTCAACTCATCTCACCTCCCTCCCCGGACCCTCCTGGGGAAGGGGTTTCACCCTGACTCCTTTCCACAAGTGGATTTTGGGGTCTTGCTATTTCAAGCAAAGCACAAGGCCCCAATGGCATCCCAAGGCCCAAACCCACTCCAAATTCCCCCAAATTTCCCCAAAATTCGAAACCAACCCAACATGAGGTATAAAGCACCCCTTTCCCCCATCCTGTCCCACGACTCTGGGATGTTCCTCCCCACCCAGACCTACAGCATTCCCAGTCCCCAATGGATCACCCCACTGTGCTTCCAGCTTCTCCCAGTTCCCCACACGGGAAAAACGGGGGAGAGGGATAGAAAACACCAGGAAGAGGGAGTTGGGGTCTGCTCCCCGCTTTGGGGCTACAATGGGTGATGTCCCCCCTCTCCTTTAAGTCCCCTCGGTCACGCCTGGCCGGGCTTTAGGTGGTGCAGACACGCGTGGGGCAGCCGTGGGGTGGGAGGGTCGATCCATCCTTCCCCCTTTCCCTCTTTCCCCCCTACTTTTCCCTAATTTAACCCCCCACACACACCCCCCAGCCCTCCCGCGCCCACATCAAACGCCGGCCCCGGGAGCCATTAACAACTTAAAGCACCGATCGTACCTGCGGGACAAAGGTTTTTGCTGCGGGCCAGAGGAGAGAGCATCGCTGTCTCTCACCTTCCCGCCTGTGTCCCCCTTCCTTTCACCTCCCCCCCCCTTCTCTAACCTCCTTATCTCCCCGCCCGGGGGGGTCCCGGCCCGGCCGCCGCCGCATCCCGCATCCCGCATCCCGGCAGCATCTCCCCCTGCTCCCCCGGGGGTGTTGGAAGGGGAGGGCGGGAGGGGAGGGAGGAGGAGACTGAGCGAGGGTTTTAAACAGCCCGGCCTGATGGTGGAGGGCGGGGGGGTGGGGGGGCGGGAGGTGATGGATGGAGCCCGCTGGGAGCAGCTAAATCCAGGCGGGAGCTAAATTTCCCCTCCGGAGGGACCCGGACTTCTTGCTCGGGGTCTGCAAGAGGCGGCGGGACCTGCTGAAGGTGGGGAAGGTGGGCGGTGGGGAAGAGAGAGGTGGGGAGGGGGGGATCGGAGGAGGAAAAAAAATCGCATCGCTTGGTGGTGTTTTGGTTTTGGCTGGAAGGCTTGCGCGCCCACGCGGGACCGCTCCGGGGGAAAAAAAAGTGGAGCCGAGGGTTTTCCAGGCGCTCCCCATCGCTCTGGATCGCGGCTGGGCTTTGGGGAGGCCCCGCACGAGATGTACCAGAGCTTAGCCATGGCAGCCAACCCCGGGCCTCCGGCGTACGAGGGGGCAGGTGGCTTCATGCACAGCGCGGCCGCAGCGTCCCCCGTCTATGTGCCCACCACGAGGGTCACCTCCATGCTCCCCAGCCTGCCCTACCTGCAGAGCAGCGCCTCTTCCCAGCAAGGCAGCCCCGTCCACTCCAGCCACTCCATCTGGACTCAACCCGGAGCCGAAAGCGCCGCTTACAACCCTGGATCTTCTCACCCTCCCGTGTCACCTCGGTTCTCCTTCTCCACCAGCACCCCCATCCCGGCCACCTCCTCCCGGGAAGCGGCGGCGGCTTACAGCAGCTCCTTGAACCTTTCTGCTAACGGGAGGGAGCAGTACGGCAGGGGCTTCGGCAGCTCCTATTCCAGCCCCTACCCGGCCTACATGAGCCCCGACATGGCCACGACCTGGACTTCGTCGCCCTTTGACAGCCCCATGCTGCACAACCTGCAGAGCCGAGGGACGCCCGCGGCCGCCCGCCACGCCAACATCGGTGAGCACGGGGCTGGGAGATGGGAGGGGAGGTTTCACCCCGTTACCCCCCCAGATTCTGGGGCACGCACCCCTCTGTGCGTAGGTTTTGGTTTTTGGAGGGAGGAATTCGGGGTATTGGTGCTGTCTGAGTGGCCTCTCTGTCCGGAAAATATCGGGATCCTTATTCATAATTATTCAGCAAAATCACTGCTCCAAAACATCATCAAAGTTTCCAAAAAGTAAACGAAATTTAGGGCAGGCCTGGAGCGGCAAGGAATGACAGATCTGGAGCGAGGGCCTGCTGGCTCCTCGAATAGCTCAGAGGGGATTTAGGGGCTCTGATGGGGATAATTTGAATTATCCCCACGATGTTCCATGGACACGTAGGCAGCCCTTCCTGCGCTGGCTTTAGGTGTTAAACTGGGAGCACTGAGAAAGCAAAGTTGGGTCCATGAATTCCAAATCTTCCCTTCGGGCTGTTTTACATTCTGGTCTTCTAAAAAATTCTTTTGGAAAGGTCGGGCTACAAAAAGGGAGAGCAAAGAGAAATTTAGAGCTGAGGTGGGAGAGATGATGGAGAAGGATTAAAAGAAATGCATCCACATTTATAATGGTGCTTTTTGGGGAACTTATTCACATCTGAACAACGCAACCTTGGTATTTGAGCCTCCTTACCCCAAAAAACCTCACCCTGATCTCTTGTGCCGAGTCCTGTCTCGGAGCCTTTAATTTCATTAAATTCCTCTGGTTCCTACAAGGAAGAATTGTTCCAAATGGCTTAAAATACTGCTTTTATATTTCGTGAGGTGGAAAAGGGATAAAAAGAGAGAGAAATGCAGACACATCTTTGCATGGTGTTTTCGTAAACCCTTTTTTCCTTCCCGCCTCCTCTCCATGAAGGTATTTCTGCCGGCTTTGGGTTTGGGGTTAACAAAGAAAACACCTCAAATTTGTCTGCAGATCTATTTTGCGATCGTGTTCTCTGACCCGAATTTTGGAAGGTGATTTTTCCATCGTGTCCAGCGGGATTTGTGTAGTCTTTTGCATTATTTTAAGTTGTTAAAAGAAGGAAAGTTGGGCATCGATGAAGGCTTGGCCTTGCCAACATCTTGTGCTTTTCTTTAGCTGCTAGAAAATTTAGCAAGACGGGAGCAGATTAAGGATAAAATTTTAGTCAATCAGGCAATTTTTTTGGAAGCCGTTAGAAGGCAGATCGCAGAGGAAAAAATCAGGATGAATTAAAAAATCAAATATTAATTGAATATCAGTAAGCACATACGAATATTTGTATTTTGCCATGGTGCCATCTCTTCCTTGGGGGGGAAAATAAATCACCTTTTTTGCGGTGATTTCAGAAGGGCTCTTAATAATAAAAATACCCTAAACCCAAAATAGTGCAAATGAAGAATTGCAGTGGCAAACACCCATCAGCTTTTAAAGCGCAAGGGGATTTGGGGGTTTTGAGCGTGGTGGTTTGTGCTGCAGCTCCGCATTTTGATGGCAAAAAAATTGCGTTTTAAATAGCACCGGGAAGAAGGGATGAGTTGAGCCAGTGCAGAATAATGGTTTTTAATGAAAAGGAAAGAGCCGAGACTGACTCGGGTGTCGGATTCTCGGCAGCGCGGCCGAACCCGCGGGATTCATTAGCATGGGGCTAATTACGCCTCTGCCTTGGATATGGAAAAGCGTTCGAATTTTAAACCAAAAGTGCTTGGGTTTTGGTAAAAAAAAAAAAATAAAATAAAATGAACTGCCTGAGAGCTGATGAGTTTTAAATGGATTTTTGGCAGGCAGCTCCTCCGGGAAGGAGTTTTAGGTCCAGCCCTGCCCCGCTCCCACTTCTCCCTCCCTGAGTCGGGACGCGGCCGCTGCCGGGTCCTCCCTGAAGCCGAGCGATGCTTTGGGCATCGAGGGGGTTGAGTAAAGCATGCAGAGGCTGGCTGTGGGGTTCTGAGCTGGGAAAGGGTATTATTTTCATGATTTTAAGGGTAAAAAAAACCTGGAAAACTGAAGGCATTGAAAGATGCAGTGGGGAGGACACCGCTGTGGATTATTCCCATCACAGACCCACTTTAATTCCACATCCGAGCCTGGTCAGCACCTGAGAAATCCCTGGAACAGTGGAGTTGACTCCTTCTTTGCCTTTTATTAGGGCTAAAAGTAATTTTATTCTGTGCACAGCGAGGAATCTCAAGGTGGAAACGCAATCCTTTTAAATGTGTGAAATATAAATATTTTCAGCGCTTTCATTTTCTTTTCCAGAGAAATATACACCACCTTCAAGTAGCGCTAAATGCAGAGCACCCCTGGGGTCATTAAAATTTTAATTACTACGGCTTTTTAAAAATAAAGATCAAGTATAGGCAGCTATAGCTGAATATGCAGACAGGAATTCCTTGTCTATATAATTGGGCATGACGTTTTCCTCCCTGTTTTATATAAATATATCCCTATAACAATAAAGCAACACACAGGGAAAAGAAGATTAGTGAAAACGTATTTGAAGAAAATAACATTAAAAGAAATACAAATCTTCTTGTTTTTCCCTAAATTGAGGAATTTTTTGCCTGGGTTAAACCGTGGTATGATCACTGGGAAGGATGGGTAAAACGCACGGGCCCGTTTGGCAAACTTTCCCTGGTGTGAGTTCAAAATGCCAAATTTGGGCTTTTCAGGGTAAGTTTGGTGACTGATTTCATTACCCTGAAGAGCAGGATCAGATCCTGCGGTCGAGGCAGTGAACTTGCCCCAGGCATTGCCTGGGATGGAGTTACTGCGAATTCCCGACTTAATGAGCCATGAAAAGGACCAGCTGCAGAATCCCCTCTCAAAAGACTTCCCCGACAGCACCAAAAATCTTTTGAAATCGCTCCCAAAATTACCCTAGATGGGCACTTTGGCTCTTGCCCCTTCCCCGGGCGGAGGGGAACGGGGATGGAGGGCGGCATGGAGATCCGAGCGTATCCATCCCGCAGCTCCTCGCTGCCCCTGGATCTTTCCAGGCTGGGGAAAGACGCTCCGATGCCAGATTGCTCTGAACCCAGATTGCCATCTCAGTTCCCTTTTATTTTGCTCACAGCGTGGATTTTACTTTCTCTGTGGCATCGCGGAGGTATTGCTGTGATTGGAATTAAATCGGGGCTGCGAGCATTCCTGGTGGGTGCTTTTTTTGGGTTTTTTAAATTTTTTTGGCTAAATCGAAGTCAGGGTTCCTCAAACAGGCGCTGTTGGAACGCAGCAGCAGCATCTGGGAAGATCAAAGCCTGGAGCAGACACTGGGTTGGAAAATGTCCTTTCTGCTGCTGGTGGGGGAGAGATTGGGAACCAGATCTTAAGCTTTCCCACAGGGATGCTAAGAGATCGGCCCTGTCGCATCCCGGGGCTGACATTTCCAGTGATTCATTGGCATTTGTTACAACCCTCTGCCCCTACCAGCAGCCCCTGACCTTCCCAACGCACCAAGGGACAAGGTGCCTGGTCCCTGTGGGGTGGCAGGGGATGAGAGGGGAGTCCCAGCATCGTCCTGTCCCTGATCCTGGAGGGATGGGACCTTAGGACGCAGGTATGGGGCCATAGGACAGAGGGATGTGAGTGTAGGACGGCAGAAAAGGCGGTGGGACAGTGGAAAGGGACTGTAGGATATCGGGATGGGGCTGTGGGACACCGAGAAGGGGCTGTAGGACATCGGGAAGGGCTGTAGGATATCGGGAAGGGGTTGTAGGACATTGGGAAGGGGCTGTAGGACATCGGGAAGGGCTGTAGGATATCGGGAAGGGGTTGTAGGACATCGGGAAAGGGCTGTAAGACATCGGGATGGGGCTGCTGGACGTGTCTGCCTTTCCCACATCCCCCGTTTCGCAAGCGGCCGCATTTCTCACCCCAGCCCCGCCGGCAGGGAAGGTTCGCCCAGGGCTTTGTTCCCCCGCTCCGGGTCTGAATCCACCTTCTGCTCTCCCTCCTAATTCAATTGTCACCCGTCAGTCTGGGATTTGGGATGAAACCCACAGAATGAGGGTTTCTAATCTCTAAGCAAGATCAAGTTTGAGCACACAAATGTTTATTCCCCCCTCCAAGCCCCTCAAGCAGCAGAATTTAAATTTCAAATAAATCAGTGATAATAATAAAAATAACACCATCATGGGCACTCTGTCACCCCTATTAATAATTCGATTATTTACTTAAAAATTGCACTGTATTACCAAATGCAGCTTATGTTGCACAGAACAGCCATGGGGCAGTATATAATATAAAAGTTCACAAATTTTTGTAGAGCAGTAAAACTTAAGGCAGTGGATAGTGATGCTTAATCTAAGACTTTATTAAACCAGGATTAATTATTTTTTACCCATCCATGTGTATTTCTTTACCCCTGTAACAGTAACAGCACTATCTTTTTTAAGAGACAACTTCTATTTTGCTCTCTACATATTATTTTTGCCAGAAATTTTAAGGGAAAGAGGGGAAATTCTTGGAAACAGATGAGGGTGTATTAGGCAGAGTATTCCAAAGGAAACCAGGCCCAATCCTGACACATCTGTGCTCTTCTGACGATGGGAAACCCTTGGCTTCGCCAGAAAAAAGGGGCTCCCCAAAACTGGTTCTGCCAAATACAGAAGGGTGTTTTGAAAGGGCAAACCATTCCTCTCTGAAAATTTAATGATGTATGGAATAAATCACCAACAAAGTGCCAAATATAAAATAAAATTCCAAACTGGGTGAAAAAGTGGCTTTTTATGTGCCTGAAGGTTGGCAGCCTGTTGTTTCTGAGGGAGGACATTAAAAAAAAGGTGCAATTTCAAAGAAAATTCAATTTAAAAAAATTGATTGTGTTATCCCAAAACCTTCAGAAATTTTGTTTCTCATCAGTGCAGGGCTCTGGGCTGAAACTTTTGCTCCTTGAGCCCTGCGGAGCTTTGCAAGCATCTGGAAATAAAGGAATGCAAATATATCAACTTTGAGAGGTTTTATTCCCAAATCTGCCCACCAGCCCAGTGTGTCCTTCCCTCTCTGCAATTTCCTTATTGAAAATGAGGCACAGAAATGGGATTTTCCGGGATCTCCCCCTGCTCGGTGATGCTCCTGGGGATTCGCGGGGCAGAGGAAGCTGAAATCTTGGTTTCTTCAAGGATTTTGCAACTGAAATATAAAAAACTTAACAAAGAGTCTGCTTCCCCTTTGGGGCTCAAAACCAGGTGGGAATCTACCTCAAGAGCTCAGTCCATAGGCTTAGGAAAGAAAGTTTTGCTGATACTGGGAGGGAAAGGTAGAAATGCAGATTTTTGCTGCGCCAGCCGCACGTTTTGTGGACATGGGATCCCGAAAAATGCGATTACGCTGCCAAAATCCTTCAATTGTAATGGCCAGGTTGGGTTGTTACAGGTCTGAGTTGCTTTGGAGTGGGGAATGTGTGTAATTGTGCCTGCAGGATTGCAAAAAGGGAGATGGGAATATCTGGAAATGCCAAATATTCACCTTGCCGGCGGGTTGGAATCTGCGCTGCCGTCTGGCAGGAAGGTGTAAATTCGCCTTTGGTGTGCGAGTGTGAAACACTGCTTAAATAACCAGGGAAATAGGTGAGAATTTGCTCTGACCTCCCAAATTAACCCAAATTATAGAAGCAAATTTCATTATAAGGTTGGATTGAGGATTTTTTTTCATTTTAAGAAAATCTGGTCTTTCTCCTTCGTGGTACAGAACTCTTGCAGCTGTCTGCGATCACATCCCACATTATGGCAAAATATGAAAGCTTCTCCTGCCTTTCCAAGGCTTCCCCACATCATCGGTCACGGTGACCGGGCCTGAGCTGTAAATACATCTGTAATGACAAATTAAACCCAATTATCTGCCAGGCCTGAGCGCTGAGGTCTTCCCACACACGGGTGCTTGCACTTGTGTGACAGCGCTCGAAAATAACCCCAGCGCCGTTGGCACAAGGGGCATTAAAGGCTCTTTTGAAAACGCCCATGTTTTCAAACCTACTCCAAAATATCAGAGTTTTTTCCATTTTTTTCCCTTTCCCCCCCTTTTTTATCCTTTTTTCCATAAGCTCCTTGCTGCAGGGTGCGTTGAGTTTGCAGCATTCCCCACGCTCTTGCACCTTTCTAAACGCTCGCGGCACTCGGCAGCGATTTCTTTTTCAATACGATAAGCTCGGGCTGGATTTTCTCATCCCCCAAAAAAAGAACTGGCGGGTGCTGGGTGTGCTCCAAAAGAAGAGCCAGGCAGAGATTTTCCAAGTTGGATGCAGATCTGACCCCGTCATCAGTGCTGAAATGTTTCAGCTTTGGGGTTTTGGCAAGACCTGAGTTTTAAAGCCAAATTTGGGGCAGCGTCAACTGGAAGCGAAAATAATTTTTTCTTTTCCAAGAAGTGCCCAGTGATTAATTTTTTTCTCAATTATTTGCTGGCACAGAGGGGTTTTTTTGCTTAATGAGGTGGATACCTAATTGTAGAATGAAGTCTTTGTTTGGGGGGAGCAAGTTGGGTATTTCCAATCTCTTTTTGCTTTCTCTGTCTTTTTAAGGCCAAACCTGCTCAGGTTTTAAGATCAGCCATCCCCTAAAAAACCAGAAAAAACAGTGACAAAATAAAAAACAACCTCAAAATTACCCACATTCCTTGCTCACAGCTGAAGCCATCCCTGAATTAAAGCACAGGGCATTTCACTGGGAGCTGGTGCAGGATCAGGCCCATGCAAATAGATTCTATAGGGAAGAAACTCAGCCCACTGCAAATTACATGGGAATTTACATGTGTTCTCAGGGACGTGAAACCCCAAAATCCAGAGGGACCTTCCTTTCTTTCCTGAGAAGTGGCAACTTGGTTTATACACTGCAGCATGAAGGAATTCAGGATGTTTTTTTAATTATTTTTAGTCACCCCAAAAGCTTGTGAGACCCTTATCGGAGCCAGCTGGGCTCGAACCACTCACACCAGACTTGGGAGCGACTCGGAAAATAATTTTGTTTGTGAAAAGGGAAAAGAACTAACTCCTGGAAAGCCAAAAATTAATAATTTTTCCAGCAGAGGTGGAGTGAGGGCAGCCGGATGACGGATCCCGCAGGGCTGATCTCCCGTCTCCACCAGGGACTGGTACTGCATTGCTTCTGAATCTGGGATGACAAAATCGCTGCCTGGAAATGCTTCCTCCTAATCCCTGGGAATTAAGTTGGTGTCTGCTGGGGGAGCATTTCAGGAGAGGTCCCGTGGTGGGATGCTGCTCACTGTTACTGTTCTCCTTCCCAGAGCCCAACCCTTTGCTGCTGGACAATGCTTCCAGCACGGTGCATTTACAGGGAGCTGGGATGGGGCTGGGTTCCCATTGCCATGAGACTCTCCCAAAAGGTTAAAACACAAATTTTGGGGCAGAGCTGAAGCAGGGAGGGAGAACGAGGCCACTCCAGTCCCTCCATGCAAGATTTTGCCAATTCTTCCTGGTTTTTTCACATGGAGCTCCCTGTGTTCATAATATTTAAGCAAATTCCAGGCTGTCCTCTGACCTCGAGGGCCTCCTTTGGCTCTGCAAACACCTCCAGACAGTTCAGGAGACATCTCCCTCTTGCTGGATTCCCAGCTGCCCACCCCTGGCTGTTGCCAGCCCTTGTGCTATGGTGCACCTCAATTTTCCTTCAAGCTCCAGCTTCCGGAGTCCTGTTATCATATGTTAGTCTCTGCTCTTTCAGAAAGGGAAAGAAAAGCTTTCCTGGGCAAGGGAGAGGCTGGAAAACCCTGATTCCTTCATGCTGAAATCCTAGACGAGGTAAAAAAAAAAAACAAAAAAGAAAACCCAATCCAATATTTATTATTCAAACTCCTATGACTTTCCAAGCCAGACTCTTGGATTTGCAAGCCAGGGAGCCACTATTATTCAACAACCAGGGCTCACAGTGCTGGAGCTGTAAAAAAAAAAAATCAGTGAGGCCCTGAGCCCCAGACATCAGGACTCCTCCAAATGACGTGTGGTCCCAGATGTCTGAGATTATTTTGGGAAGGGAGTGCTGGCCCCAGGGGCTGCCTGCCTGGGGGGCTGGCTGCTGGGAAGGACTCTGGGTTGGGACATGCCTGGGTGGTGTGGAGCACGAGAGGGGCAGCTGCTTTGGGGATGGGATGTCTCTTCCTCACACTCCCCTGGGCTGGGATGATGCTCTGGATGCTGGGTATGACTTTTCCCATGTTTCAGTCCTTCATTATTTCTCTGGGACAGATGAGTGATGCTGTAATTTATCCTGCCTCTCTGGATATGAAGACCTGGGCTTGAGGGTCTTTTCATTTCCCAAAATAAGTAGGACCACAAGCAGGAGGGGGATTTCACCCTGTTCCCTTTGCCTTGAGCCAGGGAAGGGTCTCACTCTTGCCTGCTCTCCCCGAGCACTTCTCTTCCCAAACCCACATCCCAGTACGGCTCTGGCACCTCCCTCCACACAAATCAATAACAACGGGTGAGCAGGTTAATTATAATCACAGAATAAACGCCGCGGTCTCAAAGTTCACCCAACTCCAGCAGCATTTCAAAACGAGCGGACGGCGCCAAGAAACTTTCATTGATTCCTCTGGGGCAGGTGTGGGAGTTTGAACCTGTCCCCAGGCTGATCTTGATTCGAGGCTACTCAATTTTCCTCCTTATCTCGACTTTCGCCTATCTTATAATGCCTGTTATTTTAGATAAAAAGTCCAATCAATTGAGTTAGAAAAACTGCAAGTTATATGTGGCCCTGATAAGTTCGGTACCTGCCGTTTTATTGGCCTGGGCTGCGAAGTGACCTTTGCAGATGCTTTATCATCCCCTCCTCCCGCCCCGCTCGGGGGCTGAGTTGACTTAACATCCAGAATAACTAATAAAAGAGGAAAAGAGAAGGGCCAGGGGTTAGACAAACTCACTGTCCCCTCTAACGTGATGAGCCCTAGTAAACACCTTTTTGTTTGTCCCTGGCTGGAGTCCCGCTGGGAGGCCGGGATCTGGCCTGGCTTGTGCTGGTGCAGCTCCTCTGAGTGGGATTTATCAGTGGAATAGCTCTGAACTGGAGGCAGAGCCAGTGTCTAAATCAGTGAAATTAGAACAAAACTGGAACAGGGGTTTGGAGTTTGGATGTGTCAGCATTTCTTGGTGCTGTCATGCTCAGGGAGGGACTGGATATGTGGAACAGTCCTACATATTCCATATATTCCTGCACATGGTATAGACATGTTTTATATTTATAAAATGAGGTGTTTTAATATATTATATCTGTTTTACACATATAAAATGAGGTTTTAAAAAATATATATCTGTGTGCATTTGTGCACATATATATAAATATATGTTCACACACCATTCTATATAGTTAAGTTCTATAAGGTCACAGAATAATAATAATTTTAATAGCAAAACCAGAAAGAATTGATTGGAGATGATTCCTAACTTGCTACAATGGCATTCTCAAGGACATCCCAGGCATCTCTGCCTATGGAAGAAGATCTGGAACTAAATGATGTTTAAGACCCTTTCCAACTCAAACCATTCTGTGATTCTAGGGCATGTTATGTGTAAATATACAAATATATTTGTTTATGTATATGTATGTAAACCACATGCCCACAAATACAATAACAATAATACAATTGTATCATTGTATTTCTAAAAGAAAGATTTTGCCTGTTTGCTTTAGATAAATGCCTATCCTTCTGATCTGAGGAAAAAAAAACCAAACACCACAAACTTGGAGTTTCTGGAGTTGTAGGACTGTAGAAATATACATTTTGAGATCCCTAGCAGGACAACCAACTCAGCAGCGGCTGAGGGCATGTGGATGAGGCTTTGGAATGCCCAAGGACGGACATTCCCCCATCTCCTAATGAAAACCCAAACAGACCATAATCTTCAGTCACTGGTGAAGAATCATCTTGGGGCTGTCCTGTGCAGAGGCAGGGGTTGGACTCAATGTTCCCTGTGGATCCCTTCTAGCTCAGGACATTCTCTGATTCTGTGGTAATTGTTAGCCTCTGGCATGGTCCAAGGACAGACCATCTCAGCCTGAGCCCAGCATCTCCTGGTGCAGCTCCTGGGAGGAATTTGGGTGTGACTGGGGTCTCAGAACATCTGAACATGGCCAGACTCTGCTGGCTGGGCTTAGGGTCAGGCTTCACCACCTCCCCAGGAGCTGGCCCTGGCTCACTGGTTACCCTGCAGCCATAAGGCCAATTCCCATGGCTCAGCCACGGAGCAGCAGCTTGGCAGGACTCCATAGCACACCTGCTTGTGGTCCCCTGTGGGGGACATGATCCATTACCTGTTCCCAACTCAGAAACAGCTGCCCAGGAGGGATCATGGCACTGTAAATTCCAAGTTTTTCTGATCCTCTTCATTTTTTCCCCACTGTCCCTTCCCTGAGGCCATCAAAGAAGAGTCTCAATGGGCACATCCACTTGGAGATGGGCCAGATTTCAAGGAGGGCAAGGCTGTGGCTCTTTTTTTCTTTGTCAAAAGAGAGAAAGACCATTTCCAGGTGCCTCCTGCCAAGCAGACCCCAGGCTGTGGCTGCCCCCATCTTCCCCATTCCCTGGGCTCTCCATGCTAATCTGAGATTTGTTAAAAAATATTTGGACAGTCGATAAGCGGAGGAATCTTCTGTTTACCAGAGGAGCCTCGGATATTTACAAGTGTAAGAACTGCAAGGAGGAGTAAGGAAGGGGAGGTCACCTTGGTGGGTGGGAGTTCACTCAGGCACAACTTGACAGTCAGCAGAAGCTGCTGTTGGACACCAGGCTGTAAAAGGTGGCCAAGAGGCTCCCACCAAAAGACCCTCAGGGATGTCTGCATTCCTGTCTCCTTCAGAGAAGGCTGTGCACCTTTGGGATGTGGGATATATACACATAACATGGTCCTTCAGCATATGCGTGGACTGTCTCTCCACTCAGCTCTGGGATAACCATGGGGCTGGATGATTTGGGCTCTGGTGGTTTTTGTGTGCTGAAGAGCTGTCAGCGCTTTTCCAAGCAACTAGGTTGGCCATGCCCCCAGCTCCTACCCCTTCCCAAAGTAGTGCTTAGATCTGATTTAGAGGAATCCAGCTTGTTTCCACCCACCCTTCTTCCATCCATTTCTTTTCTCCAGCTTTTGAAAGCTGTCCTCTGCCCCCCTCCAGTGTCACTCCTTGTCACAGGGAAAGGACAGCGTCACCACAAGATGAAAAGCCTTGCTCAAGGGCATCCTATTGCAGAGCCAAGACTCAGCTCCAAGCCCATTGCCCAACCTTCCCATCGTGGCCCTCCTGCACATGATCTCAGCTGGTCCTTTGGCTGCTTCCACCTCCACCGTCCTTCAAAGCGCAGAAAACATATCCATGAAGGAAAAGGAGTATTCCTGGCTGCTGGCAATGGTGTGTGCCACAGACCTTGGCTTGCTGCAGGCAGAGCAGGGAGTGCTGCAGGGGAGGGACACAATGTTCCCTTTGCCTTGACGTGAAACATTTGGCCTGGGAAGGGTTGCACGGGAAACGTCTCGCCGTGGTGTTTCGCGAAGCCGGGGAAAAAAGCAGATTTCTTTGCCTTCTGGAAAGCCAGACTGTAGGGTGAATGTTTCCTCAGTAATAAGTAGGGTCTTTATGTTTTCAGAGGGAAAAGTGTTTGGCCCAGGCAGCTAACTGGGTACACAGTTACCATTTTCTCCACCACAGATGTGTCAGATAAACCCTAAAACTTTCTGGGATGGCACCAAGCCATTTCTGTGAGGCTGCACAATGATGCTTTTTGCTTGAAACCATGTTTCTGCCTAAGTGTGGGGAATTTACCTGGTTCCCCATTTCCTGCAGATCCTCAATCACATGGGTGATGCCTTCTGTTAACCCAGACCAGGGGAGAGCAGGGAGCCACATTCTCACAGCTCCCAGCCCAGAGATGGGCACTGCTCAGACAGGCACTGTCCTGCTTTCCCTGTGTTTAGATCTCTAAAGCCCTGGGTGAATTTCCCCCAAATTCTGCCTGAGAGGAAACAGGAAGAGAAGAGGGAGCAGAGAGGGAAAAGCCAATGAGCAAAACCTGTTTTTATAGAAACACCCTTGGCTCCATCAGCTCCATCCTCACTTTCTGATCCCAGCCTGTGTGCCAAGGTGGTGATGTCCCCATGAAAAAAGGAAAGGCTCAATGATAGCTTTCCTTTGGCTACAGAGCTCCTCCATGCATAAATTTGGGCATTTAAAATTTGCCCAGTCACTCCCTGGCAATCCCCCTTTTGTTTCTTCTCTTTTTTGCTCCTTCTCTGCCCCAGTCCTGGACCAACCAGCCCTTTTAGCTGGGATGTGATCTGACCAGAAACCTTTAGGTGAGTTTTCCCCTTGAAACTTCAGCTTCTGGAATCATGCAATTCATGGAAACACCTCAACCCATCCGAAAGAAATAGAAGGTGTGACTTTCAACTCCTCTAACTGCAGCAAAGTGCTGGTTTAAAGGACCCCAAAAGGCTGGAAGGATTTCCAAACTGCTGCCACTTTTTAATGGGAACCATTTTGGGATTTGGGACAGAGTGGCTGGGAATGGTAAATCCTGTATCCCCTGGCATGCTGTTGTGGCTGTCCCTTGAAGCAGAAGGTGAGGGTGTCCTGGGTGGGATTCCAGGGTGTCCATGTCCTTTGCCTCAGCTGCGAGTGCCCCCGAGAGTCCATTTGGGGTTTGTGTATACACAGGATCGTGGCTCTCACCTCCTATCATAACAAATTGTTTTAGGAAACTGCTTCTCTGCTGGGAAAACTGCTCTCAGGCTGTGTTTAGAGCCTCTAAGTGGCCTGGCTGCGTTTGAAGGACAGTTCCTCCTTTGCTGAGTTGCTTCATTGGGTTGAGGAGACACTTCTGCAGGGGGAACTGTTGATATCAAATATCTCTGCAGCTGTAAACAAAACTCCAGTGCTATATTAATGGAAGTCTCTTTCCATCCAGAGAGGGTGAAAGCAGGAGGGGGTTGGAGGGAAGCAGAAGACAACCTCGTTGTTTCTCATGCAGGAGGGTCTGATCCAAACCAGGGTAGGGAGGGCTCTTTGTCCCTTTCCAAAGGATAATTTGGGAAGAGAAATTCATAAATTGGATGCTGGCTCTGAACTGAAGGATTCAAAACCCTTCCTTCTTCTGTTATTATTCCTTAGGTTCCTGATCCATCAGGTTTATGCATTCAAGATGATCTCCCCTGTGCAAAGAGATTTAATCACAGAATCACAGAATGGTTTGGGTTGGAAGGGACATTAAAGCTCATCCATTCTCTGCCATGGGTAGGGACACCTTCCACTGTCCCAGGTTGCTCCAAGCCCCATCCACCCTGGCCTGGACCACTTCCAGGGATGGGTTCCTATAGAAAGCCCAAAGGTCTGGACTCAGGAATGGATGTAGTGCCAGGCTGGCAGAGTTGGGGTTTGCAGAGATTGTAGGAAAAAGTCACTTCAAGCCACGCTCCAGGCTCAAGCCTTGGGTTGAGTTGCACATGGATATCTGGTTCTCCTGCTTGGGAAGGCAAAATTCCCCAGACTTTTGGTGAGCCAGAGGTGTTGGAGGTGTGGACTGGCAGGACCAGCTCCAATCTGCTTTTCTGATGACCTCAGCATTGTCCATACAGGCTGATCTCAGTGGATGTGAAGGATCCCTCCCAACGACCAAGTGTCACGAAGGGCCACATCCAAGAATTCTTTTTTTCCCTACTGGACCCCTGTGTCCCACTCAGGAGTCACTCCTGGCTCCCTGGGGACTGGATATCCCATTGTGGAAAGTTATTTCTGACATGAGCATACTCAAGGCCTCACCCAAGATTAGCAGCCTGTTGTGCAACACACAAATGACATTTCCTGCCCTGGGGACCTTGCAGTGCTCATAAACAGTAGATGTGAGGGGAAAAAAATCTCAATTTACACAGCAAGTTGATGACCAGGATAGGGATGGGACACAATCCATTCTCTCCACTGGTCATTCAGTGAGATTTCATGATCTGCTTTCATGTGAGAAGCTCCTTCATTGACTAAAGGCAGGGTTTTATGAAGAATTAAGTAGAAGGCCATCAGGATTAGCCAACACCAGGGACCCAGCCCATAAAAAGCACTGAATGATCCCAAGATACAAGATAAGGGCTTGGCAAAGGCACGTGGGGAAGCTGAACACTCAAAGAGGAAGATGAGGCCACTCAGCACACATGAGGCTCCTTCTCAGCCTGATCAGCAAATCCTTCCCTCAACCCTGTCCCAGTGCTGGCTGTACCTGGCTTTGGGAGGGGGAGTAAATCTTTCCAGTAAAAAGGCCATTCCAGAGGTCACCGGATGGACCCATAAATCTCCATTATCAGGCAGCGGCTCCTGTGCCACAGAACGGAAATTATTGCCCTGAGCGTGACTGGGGGAGCCTTTCCTTCCCCCCTCATTGTTCAGGGCCCTCCGGGAGCCGCTCGGGCCATTTGCTGCCTGAATAAACGTTTCCTTTCCCGGCTGCAAAGTACAAGGAATAAGTGTCAGGGGATCTCATAATGCCAGGATTTAGAGCTCCAGCCCCGAGCCAGAAGCCAAGGAAACACTTTGCTGCTTTTTCCTGGGGAGTCTCCTTAATCCCCATTATTAATAACAGCGACAAATTAAACAATTAGAGCATTTGAAGCCCAGTGACCTCCATGCCCAATTTAGCTCAGCCTGATTGGAGATCCCAGCTCCTGTGGGCTCTGAGCCCTGGGAACATTTTGGTTTCCTGGGTCCTGAACACCCACCCACATCAAACTGCACAGGTTGCAGGTCTTCAGGTGAGCCTTTCTCATTATTTTGTAGATCTTCAGGGTTCTTCAGAGCAGGGGGGATGTGTGGCCAGAATGACAGCTCAGAAAGCTCCCCTTGGCAACTTCATCCTGGAGCTCACTGATGCCGTGAATATATATATAATTGTATATATACAAAATAACAATTATAAAAATATAATTTCCTCTAGAAAGAAATCCAGTCCCTTGTTTCCCACTTCCTTAGGGCCCAAACACCCTTTGTTCAATAAATGACATGCACCAATCCCATATCATCATCTCTAAACCAACTTCCAGCAGTGCTCAAGACACCTCCTGTGCCATCCCAAAGCATTCTTTGAGGCAGGTGAGGATATCTCTCCTCCAGGTGATATCTCTCGAGGTCAAGGAGCTCTCCAGGATGCAGGAATATTTTTAATGAGGTTGCGCTTGGCGGGTGTCATCTGACTCAGCACTGGGTGGTGGCCAGAGGGGACACACCCATCTGATAGGGGCTGTGATTAGGGAGAGCCGCCCATTGCTGGAGCCTCGGTGTCCCCTGGGAACAAAGTCTGTCCCTTCCCTGATTCCAACACCAATGATTCCTCTTTATGAACCTTCACAAGGATCACCTTTGCCTGCAGCTGAGAGGGGAAAGTCTCACAAATGTTATTGCCACGGAAGCAGAAGCGGACTTATGGAAACTTCGACCAATGAAAGTTTGGATGGGGCTTGGAGCAAGCTGGGATAGTTTAAGGTGTCCCTGCCCATGGCAGGGGGTTGGAATGAGATGGGCTTTAAGGTCTCTTCCTACCTAAATCATTCTGTGATTCTAAGGAAGTCCCTTGAGATAGATGTTCTAGACCCGAATCCCAAGCAAACTGGGGAAAAACCCCAAAACCCAACCGAAGAAATAGGAAGAATATCAGTCAAATGCAGATGGGAAAGGAGAGCAGGTCTCAAGGCAGGTTTGCACTGGTGTTTTGGATGTTGATGAGAAAACAACACTGAAAATAACATAGCATTGGAGTTGGGTGTCCCCCTCTTGGGAAATAACACTCGACTCTTGGCAATAAATTATTTATTGCCAACAGGTAGGACACTTACATTTTTCTAAAAGCAGAAATAAATCCATACTTGACATTTTTTTGAGAGACCTTCTTATTAAGAACTAGTCCAATTCTTAACATTTCCAAGGGACTGTTAGGAATTCTCTCCTTTGTCTTTTAATAAAAACTTTTACATTTTGGTTTCCTGGTGGAAAAATTTCCAAGAAAGACTGTATTTTGTAATTAGTCACAGGCACAACTCAAATCACTCAAGTTTTAACTGTTAACTTTTGATTACCTCTACTCTGCTAAATTCTGCCTGGATTATGTCCACAACTCTGTACTGAATTATTTTCGAAGAAGAATGCATTTTTTACAGGAAAAAAAAAATTACTGCAAAAATACTTTGGCTTTTTCTTTGGAAAATTATAATCAAAAACCTCAACAACTTCTAAGATGAAAAAAAAAGTGAAATGTTTTCCTTTCTTGAGATTTTTCAAGGAAACGAGTTCTTTCCTGACCAGCTGTTCCAATCCCTTCTCTTTTCAAAGGAAGTTTATTTGATCTAGATTTTGGCTGTGACTCAATTGTCATTTTAAGGGTGAAAGTGAGGGTTATGGTATCACTGAATCCATGTGGACAAAACTCACCTGGAGGGATTCCCATCTTCTTGAAACCACCAGAATTGCCCCAGGGTAGTGAGATTTTCCTAAACTGCTGGGAAGATACTGAATTCCTGCTTTTCTGGATCCAGAGCTGCTTAGGTACAATAAATTAGTGTTCTCTACCATTTCCCCATGGGCACACGGTGTAATCTCCTGCCATTTTTAGCCAGATTTCCTAGGGAGAATTAAGCTCACGTGAATATTTGTCTCTGCTAACTGGCGCCACTTCATTAATTTTTTTTGTCCTTTGGCTGCTTCACAGTTATGCAGTTTCCTGCAGAGTTTCCAAAAATAGCCTGGGGAAAAGAGAAAATAAGGCCACGTCTGAACATAACCCTTGCTAGACATCAGAGAATCCACATGGGACTGAGGCACAACTCAGCCAGAAGCCAAATTTTGTTGGTTTGCTCCTTGGGGAGCAATTGTCTTCCAGCAGGAAGCTGAGATTTTTGTGTAAAAAGCAGGTGGACAAAAAATACAGTGAAGTTCTTGGTTTCTGGAAGGGTTTGTATGGAACGGGGAGCGAGCTGTGTCTTTCCAAAGGATGATGATGCAGTTGAGCTGTGTTGTGCTGACCTTTGAGCCTCCTGGTTCTGTCACAGCCAGAGGGACTGGACCGGCCCAGCCCAGGGCAGAATGACAGAGTGGTTTGGGTTGGAAGGGACCTTAGAGTTCATCTCATTCCACACCCCCTGCCATGGGCAGGGACACCTTCCACCCTCCCAGGTTGCTCCAAGCCCTGTCCAACTTCGTGTTGGACACTTCCAGGGATGGAACAGCCATAGCTTCCTGTGAAACCTGCACCAGGGACTCCCCACCCTCACAGGGAAGAATTTCTTCCTAACATCTGACCTAACTGTGCCTTCTGTCAGTTTAAATGCATTCCCCCTTCTCCTATCACTCCATTCCCAGTTGTCCCTCACATGCCAGCTGCAGCCAAGCACCAGTGCAGGATGTACCAGGAATGCAGTGGGTGAGTGCAGCAAGCCCTGGAATGTGGCATCAAGCACAATACAGATTTCTGTCAAAAGCTGAGCTTTTAACACACATAAATTCCCAACAGTCCCTGTCAGCTGTCAGCCTGAGCTGGGGTTTGAATACCAGAACCATGGAATAGTTTGGGTTGGAAGGGGCCTTAAAGACCATCCCTTTCCAGCCCTCTTCCATTGGGAAGGGAACCTTCAAGTTGTACATGTGGATTCCTGCACCTCAGGATGTGTTCTGTGCAGAGAATGGGGTGAAGGCACACGAACCTCCCCTTGGCTCTCTGCAGCCATTTCCCCCAGCAGAGGGGCTGGGTGAGGAGCATTCCCATGGGGAGCAGGGCACATGGAATGGTTTTCTGAGATGCAGCTGCCAGACCTGTGGGCAGTTCTGCTCTGTGGGGTTTGTGTTTACCTGTGGTCTCAGGAATCTGCCTTGATTGTAACCAGGGTTGTTCACCTGCCCTGATCTGCTTGCCCTGGCAATGGCCAATCTTGAAAATTGGATAACATCAGAGCAGAAGGGAAAACTGATAATATCAGAGCCTCCTGGTATCTGTGTCCCAGCACATCCCTGCTGCCACAGAAGTCCTGCAGCCATGGCAAGGAAAGGAGTCTCTCTTCCCAATAATCCCAGGGGGGCTTCCTTGAGAAAGAAAGAGCTGTTTCTTGCAAAAGATTTCTATAAAATCTGTTTCTTGCAGCCTATAAAATCTGAATATTTGTGATTTCTTGAAATATCCTTTAGGGGCTAAACTGAGAAGCAGAGTATCAATCACAGGTACAGCCACCTAATTAACAGAGTCTTTTCCCTTCTCTCCCATCCTGGCAGCAGAATTCTTTGATGATTATTCCGAGGGGCGAGAATGTGTCAACTGTGGGGCCATGTCCACGCCGCTGTGGAGGAGGGACGGCACGGGGCACTACCTCTGCAACGCCTGCGGGCTCTATCACAAGATGAACGGCATCAACCGGCCCCTGTTCAAACCCCAGAGGAGGCTGGTAAGTCCAGATCACACCTGTGGGAGGAGGAGGCACAGAAATCTCAGCCAGCTGGAGATGCCAGGGGTGTTTCCACTCCCATCTGCCCAGCTGAGGTCCAGACTTTTCAAAACAAGCCAGATTTTTTCATGCGTGGGATACTCCAAGCTCTCGTACTGCCCAGAGCAATTCTCCAGACACACAGCCAGGCAGTGGAAGGGGCTGTAGGACACAGGGTGATTTTGGGATATTTGGAGGAATGGCAACTCTTTCCAGTTCCAGAACAGTACCCACAGGGGTCCTAGGTCACTGCTGAGTGAGCCCCTCACTTCATGGTGACTTTTCTGGATTTCTATTTTGGATACTCTGCTCTCATATCTGTTGTATGAGGTGAAGCCCCCATTGTAGGGCAGGTCAGGGCATCCCAATGCCTCTGGGGTCAGGGTGGGGTGTGCACAAGGAACCTGGGGGACAGGAACAGGATTGTTCAGCCTGAAAAAAAGAAAGCTTTGGGTTGACCTTATTGCAGTTTTCCTGAAGGAAGCCTATAGGAAAGATGGAGAGACACTATTTACAAGGATGACAAGACAAGAGGGAATGGTTTCAAACTGACAGAGCAGGCTTAAATGGGATATTAGGAAGGAATTCCTCCCTGTAAGGGTGCTGAGACCCTGGCACAGGTTGTCCAGAGAAGCTGTGGCTGCCTCTGGATCCCTGGGATTGCCCAAGGCAAGTCTGGATGGGGCTTGGAGCAACCTAGGATAGTGGAAGATGTCCCAGCCCACGGCAGGGGGTGGAACTTGATCTTTAAGGTCCCTCCGAACCCAAACCACTCCATGATTCTGTGAGCTCAGTTGATACTCTGCTGCTCCCTGCATGTTTTGGTGAGGGGTTTTGGGAAAGTCTCTGTGTCCCCAGTGACATGAGTCCATCACAACAGGCTGAGAAGTTTGTGACTGTTCAGCCTGGAGAAGAGAAGGTCATGTGGAGACCTCACAGCCCCCTCGAGTATCTGAAGAGTCCTACAGGGAATCTGTGACTCTTCATCAGGAACTGGAGTTGACAGGAAAGGAGCAATGGGTACAACTTTAAAGAGGGGAAATTTAGGTTTGGTATTAGGAAGAATTTTTCTCTGTGAGGGTGGTGAGACTCTGGAATATGTTATCCAGGGAAGCTGTGGATGCTCGAACCCTGAGAGTGTTCAAAGTCAGGCTGGATAAGGCCTTGAGCAACCTGGTCTAGTGAAGGTGTCCCTGCCATGGCAGGGGAGTGGGGCAAGATGAGCTTTAAGATCCCTTCTACCCCCTTAAAATTATATCCTACAACATTCTATGATTGCATAACATTCTCTGATCATGAACCCAAGCTAAAAGCAGCCACCGGAAAGCCAGATTTCCACACTCCTTGTTTTCCTCGAGGCTCCATCCCCGCACTGCCTTGCCCTTTGCATCGCTCAGCCCTGTCTGTGCCCAAGCCCAGCCGTCCCCCGCGAGTGACATAAATGACACGGGCAGCCTGAGCGCTGCCAGCAGCCACGGGCACCGAGCGCCCTCTTGTGAAACGCCTTTCCGGAGTCCCAATGATCCAGGCAGGATCTCACCCGGCACCCAGCACCTTCCCTCTCTCATTTGCTGGCCTCTAAGGCCTGAGCTTTGAAGGATGATGGCAAAACTAAGGCAAGTGTGGAGGATGTGGCTTTTCCTTCCTCTCCCTCCCGCTGTTTCCCAGCTCAAAACTTGTATTTTATATGGCTTCAAGCCTGTTGCTTTCTCCTGTTGCCTTCTGAGCCTGACTAAACCAGTTCACTCAGAAAAGGAACTTTGGGTCTGCTCCCTGCACTAATTCATTAGTGAGACTTCCTATTAATTATCCCTCTTTATCAAGAGGAAGAAAACGGTGCTGGAAGCTTCTCTTTTTTTATCTTCCCCTTGGGCTCTATAAACAACACAGCACAAAGCCAGCAAGGAATATGCAACATTTATGGTATTGATAATATTTTCTTGGGATAGCCACGATGCCTGGAAGGGCTTGGGAGCTGGAAAAGGCAGGATGGTCTGGGATCCAGACACCTTAGGGTCGGTGTGTACACGTGCAGGGGGTCTCTAAGCTGCCACTAGAACTGCTGGAGATCTGGGGCTGTGTTCAGGTGATGTGGGATTCTGGAGAAAGGAGGCTCAGGGGGACCTTCTGGCCCTCCACAACTCCCTGACAGGAGGGGGCAGCCAGGTGGGGCTTGGGCTCTGCTGCCAGGAACAGGGACAAGATGAGTGGAGAGAACCTCAGGCTGTGCCAGGAGAGGTTCACTTTGGACATCCAGAAGAATTTCCTCACTGAAAGAGTGGTCAGGCATTGGCTGGGGCTGCCCAGGGAGGTTCTGGCATCCCCTGGAGGTGTCCAAGGAACAACTGGAATTGGCACTCAGTGCCTTGGGCACAGTGACAGGCTGGTGATCAGTCACAGGTTGGACTCAATGGTCTTGGAGGTCTTGTCCAATGATTCTATTTCATGTCTCTGGTGCCACCTGAGATGGCCCAGGAGAGCTCAGACTCCTGGAGTCAGTGGAAATGCAAGAAGGGCAGAAAGAGCCAGCTGGACAACTGCAAAGGGGCAAAAAGATCAAAAGCCATAAAAATACGAGAAGCAAGAGGAGAGGGAACCCTGAGGCGTGGTGGAGTGAGCAGGTTGGGATGTGGGGTGCAGCTGGTGAGGGCACTGCAGGGCTCACTGTTTCCTTGCTCTGTTGTCCCCACAGTCAGCATCCCGCCGTGTTGGGCTCTCCTGTGCCAACTGCCACACGACGACCACCACGCTGTGGCGCAGGAATGCCGAGGGGGAGCCTGTCTGCAACGCCTGCGGGCTCTACATGAAGCTCCACGGGGTAAATCCTGGCTGTGGGAGGGTGCTCATGGAACCAGGCTGGGGGCTGGGTTCTTTACATAGCTCTGTGCTCTCCTGGAGCTGCTTTTCCTGCTGTCCTTTTGGGTTTAGTCCCCCTCAAGGTTATGTTGTGTTTATACCTGCAAGGGGTGTACATGCTGGGTATTTCTCACTTACTAATTAAATCCCTTTTGCAAATAAGTCTTAAAACCTAATGAAACAAGGCCCAGATTCTTCCCTAATAAATTCAGGCACTTTAGTAAAAAAGGCAAGTCAGAAGCACAAACACATAAGCTGTAGTTCCCTTCTGGCCCTAAAACACACAATACCATGGTGTGATCTGCCTTTTTATTCCTATTTGGATGCACATCTTGAATCTCCCTTGACCAGGGAATTTGGGCTCTATCTTGTTGTTGCTTTCAATTAAACCAGCTCAACCACAAGATAGAATTGGAATCATGTTCTCTTAGATGACCTTAAGGACAGTCAGAAACCAGTGTGCTTTTTTATTTGGACTCACAGGTCCCAAGGCCTTTAGCCATGAGAAAAGAGGGAATTCAGACGAGGAAACGCAAGCCTAAGAACCTTAACAAAACAAAGGCGCCAGCAGGTAAGTATTGAATGAAGAAATTTATTTTGTTTTTTGTATTTGTATTTGTGTGTGCACTTGTATTTCTGACCACAGTGCCCTCAAATTAGAAAGATCCAATGACAAAACAGGCCTTTTTTTTAAAAAAAATGGGGGATGTCTAAATACCTGAATACCATTCCAACTATTTTAAAATTTATTTTTGCCACATACTACTGGGTGAGTGAGCACAACTCTGTGCTGAAAGGTCTTTGGAAAGAGCCTGTTTGACCCTTTGGTTTTACCCCAGGCCCATCCAGCAGTGAGAGTCTTACCCCGACCACCAGCTCCACCAGCAGCAGCAGCAGCAGCACCACGACCACCGAGGAAATGCGCCCCATCAAAACAGAACCTGGGCTCTCATCTCACTATGGGCACCCCAGCCCTGTTTCTCAGGTACTGAGGGGAGGTGCTGGCATGGAGAAAAAAAAAAAAGGGAAATAGGATGGTAGACATGAGGAGAACATCCTCATAACTTTACTTAGGTAGTTAAGAACCTGAAGGGAGGCTGCAGGAAAAGATGGAGAGAGACTATTTACAAGGGTCTGGAGTGATAGGACAAAGGGGAATGGCTTCAAACTGAAAGAGAGAGGTTTAGATTGGATATTGGGAAGCAATTCTTCCCTGTCAAAGTGGTGAGGCCCTGGCACAGGGTGCCCAGAGAAGCTGTGGGTGTCCCATCCCTGGAAGTGTCCAAGGTCAGGCTGGATGGGGTTTGGAGCAACCTGGGATGGTGGAAGGTGTCCCTGCCCATGGTGGGAAGGAGATGATCATTAAGGTCTCTTCAAACCCAAATCCTTCTGCGTTTCTAGAACTAGAAAGAAAGGGAGACAGGAGGAAAGAGCCTGCCCAAAGTATGCCACATAGGGTGCAATCTCCAGCCCTGCAGCAAATCCAGACACATTTTTTACAACACCACCAGCCCACACTAAAGGGGTTTACATGGTCCTCTAAGGTTTGAAGCTTTTTTCACAGCATTCTCTTTTTTCCATAGGCATTCTCAGTCTCTGCCATGTCTGGACATGGATCATCCATTCACCCTGCAATCTCAGCTCTGAAGCTTTCCCCCCAAGCTTACCAGTCAGCCATGAGCCAGTCTCCCCAAACCAGCTCCAAACAGGACTCCTGGAACAGTCTGGTGCTGGCTGAGAACCACGGGGACATCATAACTGCATAACCTGGCCCTTTCCCTATGAACTCCAGGCTGATCTGCTTGAGAGATGAAGAAGATGCCACGTAATCATCAAGTCAATGTTGTCTCCACCTCCCCTGCTCTCCTGCCTTCTCTCCCCTTGTGAGATGTTCCAGCAAAGAGGTAAAGAGAATTATCCGAGGTGTAGGGGAGCTCTTATGAAATGAACAGAGAAGACTCAAATCTCAGAGTAACTCAAGGATTTGAAGCCTTTTTTCCCCACTTTAAATGAGCCTCTCTATTTGACTGTCACCACTTACTATGAAACAGCCAGAAACAGAGATGGACACAGTTCTTGAGTTTTACTTAACAATATCTGGCATTTTAAGACTCAGACAGTGGTGGAACAGAGACACTTCTTCTGCCACCACCCATTCTTTTCCCGACAGAAGAAAATGCCATTGTCTTCTCATTACCCAAAATTCAGTGATCTTCTACCAAATGGAGCCAGTTCCAGGACAGTTTGCTGAACAGACTTCACTAGAGATTCTTTAGTGGCTTTAGTGGACTTGATATGATGTAGGGCAGAGAAAAAAAGAGACATCCCCCTTCCTCCTCAGCTCACACATGTAGAGCATTGTCTTCATTTTTCTAGATGGTCTGGAAAGCTCATGAATGTCCGTATTTAATAGTAACTCCTTTCCTATTTATCACTACTAAATCATGGGACTGTGTTTCCAAAAGGTTGTTGGCTGAGCCTGGAGTAGGTCTGTCCAAAGTCAAAGGAGGATTTTGGGAGAAGGAACCTTCTGGAAGAAGGTAGATGAGACCCATGCTGGTCATCAAATCCTGAAGGAAATGGCTGGGTTCTTCCCTGATGGATTGTGACAAGCCAGGTTTAGAGATGATTCAAGAGCACAGCAAGTGAAAGATGCTCTTCTAATGCTGCTGGGCCACTGCTTTTCAGACAGATAATTTAATTATTTTGCCTATTTTTATGTTGGTTTGGATGCCACTGATGAAATCTGACTGTCACTTAATTTTGGCTGTACCGTGAGTGCCCACTTTCCCCCTAACAGCTGGCTCGTGACCATTTCCCACATCTCATCCTTTAGGATTTCACTTTTTGCAACAAGCAGTGACTTCGGCCCCTACAGGAGGTGGCAGGGGCTGTTTTCCTTATCAAGCATGTGCACAGACTTGCTTGCCTGCAAGAGAAGCACAACTCCATTAAACAAGACTCGACTGTTTGCTTGCCCATAAGGCTCTCAGCTACCAGGGAATCCTGGCAAATAGAGTTGGAAGAGATGCAAAGAGCAGGACTCATTCCCTTTTCCCAAAGGGATCAATCCTACCTAATCCAGCCCTGACTGCTCTGCCTCTGGTTTAACAAACTCAAACTCCAGCACGGCAGACGCCACAGCTCCCCTGGGCAGCCCAAGTGCTTCACCAGATGCTTCCCATGACATTTGCATCAACATTTCCAAGGAAGGACAGCTTTGCCTGTCCACGCAGAGAGTTCCTGGGAGACCTCATCCTGCAAGATTCTTCACTCTGGTTTCTGTCTGCTCCCAAGCTCTGTTACCCTTCTTGCCTTCCCAGCTCCTCTCTTTTCCTCCCCGCATCCAGAACTCGAGTACAGAACAACCAAGTGAAAAATCTCTAAGGGGGATTGTGCAACCCTCCCAAATGTGCCACCCTCTGCCTCCCACTGTTTAACACTCCCACAAGGAGTGCTCTTCCACACAAACTAAGGCACCTGACTTGGTGAAGAGAAGAGCCACGGACAGGTTTGAAGCAAAAGAATGGCATTGTATTGTCTTTGCTTGAACTCACCCTTTTCCTCCCTATGGTGTAAAAGCTTCTCTAAGGAGAAGGATTCAACTGGACTGGTCATGACTGGAGAGTCTCCACATTCCTTGTTCTCTCCATAGCTCAGATTTGCAGGGTTTTGTAGGGGTGTTAGAGCCTCCACACTCCCTAGAGAAAAGCACCATGGCAATGGTGCCATGGGAACAGCTGGGTGGTGTTTGCACCAGTTCCCATTGTTTTGTGGAGCTAATGCAATGATTAGCCTCATTAGTGCTAATTACGGATGAGGGAAAGACATTCATGAAACATGAATACAAAGAAATTAAATTCTGTGATTTTGTTCAGGCCTGCTAGGCTGTAGAGAAGAGGCCAAAAATAGCCTTGAAAAAAAAAGAATTTGAGATGCAAACACAAAGGTGTTTCTCCTTTGGCAGGAAGATCTTTAGCCAAACTCCTCCTTAAGTAAATCCCTTTGGAAATGGCAATTGGGCTCTCCTGGGAGTTGGCTGTGAATTCCTGGCCATAACACAGCAGCCTGCACCACAAAATGCCACGTGGCTCATGACAAATTTTGAGGGATCCAGAACTACCCTGGAAAGCCCCAAGAGGGAGTGGAGCCTCCTGATAAGGATTAAAAGTCCAGACCAACCACAGCCCCATTTCTCCTCCCATCTGGAGGCTCACACTGGTTCTCCCTTCCCTTCCTTATTGCTGTGCTCCTCCTCCTTCCGTCAAAGCCAAATTCCCCGTGGAATTTTTCTCCTGCCCTTAAAACCCACTCAGAGATGCCAGAAAGAACTCTTCTGATAATGCCAGAAGGAAAAATCCCTGCAGAACATATCTGCCTTATGTCCCCTTGGTAGAGATTTATTAACTGGATTTTAGCCTTCCTCAAAGCCTGAAAAAGAATTCTTGAAACAGAGTGAGGAACATTTACAAGTCCCTGCTAACAGAACAAGAGATCTGATTTCAAAAGATGAAGCTCTGGGGGCTGTGAGGACAGCTTTAGGGGTAGAGGACAACTCTTTAGGGGTAGAAATTAGCTCTTTTGTCCCCCTTTCTGCACTAGAAGCAGAAGTTTGGATACACCAGGTTCTGTGGTTCTTTGCAATCGTCACTCTACATCATTTGTTATAGAACTGCTGTTGGCCCAGGAGATTTTGTCTTTTTCAAGCCAGTTCTGGTATCAGGATGGTGAGAGACTTATCTCAGATGAGCATCACCATTTCAGGTGGGGTACAAACACACCATAACTGATGGGTCCCCTTCTTCAGGACTTCTGATGATCAAATTACAGAATAATTTAACTTAGAAGGGATGAGATCAAGTCACTCAAGGCCCTGTTCAGGCAACTTTTGAATATTCCCAAGGATGGAAATCCCAGCGCCTCTTTGGGTTCCTGTTCCAGTGTTTGACTGCTCTCATGCTGGAAATGTTTTCCCAAGAATCACTGGCAAATTAATTACTCTCATTTGGGGATTCCCATGTAAGAAGTCATTGTGGGAGGCTGAACATGGTTTCCAAGGCCAGGAATCACTCAGAGCCACATCTTGCAGGGATGGCCAATGCAGGATGACAAACTCCAGAGGTGACAGAACAAGGGATACTCACATGACAAGAGGATTAAAGTGCTGCCACTGTCAGTTCACTCCGTTCCCTCTAACAAAAGGAGCTAATTACAAAATTACAAGTTCCACCTGAGCTCTGCTTCCCTGCCTGTGATGGGGGAGGCAGTTAGAGCCTGCTTTGGTAATGAATTAGATACAATTACTAGAAACCCATTAAGGCAAAGTAATTATTGGTTTATTACTGCTTTTATTGCTGGAGAACCTCATGAGATCCATACCAGGTCCTACACAAATACAGGACCGAGAACTATCCCTTCTCTGAGGAGCAAGAGGGAAGGGCCCACTCCAGCAAAACATCTCAGCACATTTAAAACTGCATTTGTGGGATTTGCTCCACTTGAGATCATCCCTAATCACGAAAATGTTGATGCTGAAGGGTTTATACCACAAGGTTTGGGTGTGTCAAACCAGACCTTGGCAATGGCCCAGTGGCCACCAAAGTGAGATGGGCACATGAGAACCAGGACAGGGAGCCAAGAAAGGTCATTTAACCACTTCTAAATGTCTTTGCTCTTTGTGGAAGGGCATTATCTTGATTCACTTCAGTTATTCTTTGTAAATTGATCAGACAACATGCACAGATCACTTGCAATCTTATGGGCTTGGATGGAGAGGGTGCAATCAGGAGGAGCTCAGGAATATTGCAAGGGAGCTTTTAAAACCAATCAACAACTCTCAATGTAACATTGAAGCTGTGACTATGTCTGGGGTGGTGTTTTGTTTTGCCTTTATTTTTTCTCCCCATGTATAAAGTTTGAAGCTTCCCAGGTCATCTGGGAAGGTCTCATGGAAACAAACACTTATTTGTAAGGGGGAGAGGGAAACCAACCAACTGAACAAGCTGTAATTATTTAAAGATGTAAAAAAATATCTATTATGAAGTAGTATGGCTACCAATCCACATAACTTCTACACCTTTAGAACTAATGGAAATAAAACAATGATAATAAAACCAGAAGGTTTCTGCTTGATTCTGTCTACCCTCATAGGCTTCTTGGAGAGGGCAGGGGGTAAATGATGAAATACTGAAAACATGAAATGCACCTGGAGAAGAAATGGTGAAGTGGGTCCTGTCCCAGAGAGCTCACAATGGAAATATTACATGGAATTTAAAATCAGAAAAGATGAGATCAGATTTCTCAGAGCCCTGTTCAGCCAAGTTTTGAACACACCCCAAGATGGAAATCTCACCACTTCTCTGGGTTCCTGTTCAGTGTCTGACCACCCTCATGGTGAAAATGTTTTCTGAAATCATAAAATGTGAAGATGTTGGAAGGAACCTTAAAGCTCACCTAGTCCCAACCCCTGCCATGAGCAGGGACAACTTCCACTAGACCAGTCTGTTCAAGGCCTATTGAACCTGGCCTTTGACACTTCCAGGGATGGGGCAGCCACAACCACCTTTGGCAGCCTGTTCCAGTGTCTCAAAGTTAATAATTTCTGACCACCCTCAAAGTTAATAATTTCTTCCTAATATCTAATCTAAATTTCCCCTTCTTCAACTTGCACCCATTACTCCTTGTCCTATATAAAAATTCCTATTTAATAAATATTAGCTTATTAACGAGAACAAAAATCTTTGGTAAATTAATTGCCTGGAAATTCCCAAGCAATGAGTCATTGCAGGAAAATCAATGTTGAGCCACACAGAGGATATACAATCCTACAATCCTATATGTAGGATTTGGGATGGCCAACACAGGATGAAGAACTCAGGGTGACAGACCCAGCCTGGAGCAACTCAAAGCTAGGCTGGGCAGGGCTTGGAGCAACCTGGCCTAGTAGAAGGTGTCCCTGCCCATGGCAGAGAGGTGGAACTGGATGATCCCTAAGGTCCCTTCCAACCCAAACCAGTCTGTGACTATGATTTTAATATAAATGAGGAAAAGCCCCTGAAGATAGCAGAAGGGGAAAAGCCCTTGAGGGCACTTAAAAACCACCACGACTCAGATTTTTGGCCTTACTGAGTTTTACTCGGCAGGCCTTGTTCAGCCTGAGTGCTTCCAGCTGAACTCAGAGACAACAGCCTGGAGCTGAAATCAGGCTGTCAGCCAGGGCTGTGCTGTGAAAAACGCCAATCACTTGTTTTTAAAATGTGCTGAGCCACCTCCCACTCTGCAGGGGCACAGCCCTGCTCTGAGCACCCAATCACCCTGCCAGGTACTGCCCAGCTTCCTGCCCAGTCCAACCAGTTTCCAAACCGGTACAGCTGGTGAGGCGAGTGAGCTCAGCACCTGGAACCGCCCATCCCTCCTCTAGCAGCCAACTGGGGAGCTCTCCTGCTTTTTGGGGAGGGGAGGGAGGATCTTCCTCCCTTATAAAGAAGTGGGTGGAAGGGGTTTGGCTGTGCCCAGTCCTGTTGAGGGTGGGTGGAGGCACAGGAAGGGCTGTGAGGAGTAAAGGAGAGGTAATGAAGTAGGGGGGGAAGGCTGCCCAGCCTGCTCCCCAAATGGATGCACGCGGTGGGCATGGGGAGAGCAGTGGATGAGAGCTGGGTGCACTGTGCTGGGGTGATGTGGGTGAGAATGGGGCGGGAACTCAGTGCCTGTTCTCTGAGGATGGCTGTAAATTGATGCTTGGCTGAATGTGAGAAGATGGAGAGCTCTGCACACCCCTGACTGCATGTGGAGGGTCAGAGATGTGCCTTGAAATCCCTGCAGGAGCCTTGCCCAGGGGTGTAAGGTCAGAGGGAGCCTTCCTGCAGTCCCTGGGTGCAGGCAGAGCTGGGGTGAGCTGCATGAGCCTTATCCTTGCTCTGTTCTGCTGTGAGTGCTGAGCCTTTGTCTGGGCACAAGGACAGGGAATGAGCCCATACAGGGGGAGGGTTTGTCCTGGAGGCCTGGCTCCCTGCCCCAGAGCTGCAGAGGTACCAGCTCAGGTACCATGCTCGTGGTGAGATGGGTGTCGTGCCCTGCAGAGGGCTGGGGATGGTTTTCCTCCTCTTCCTCCTTGGAGAGGGGAGTGCTGTGGATGAGACTGAAGTGGATTTACAGTAAAAATGTGAAATAAGGAGGTACATGGAGATAAGGGAATCAGGTCCATGGGATAAGGATGGCAGATGCTGGTGGTTCTGATGTGGTGGAGAGCAGGGCAGTTTTTCCTTTTGAGGAGGAGTGTTCCTTTGCTGTCAGACAGGCTACAGCTGGGGCAGTGTGAGCATTAACACCTTAGAGAGCTCCTAGCACTTCCAAGGAGCTGTGGAGAGCTGACATAGCAGCAGTCAGAGCTCTGCAGGTGATGAACTTCCCTGGGATGTGAGCTCTGGGCTCACAGGGTTGTCCTGGCACAAAATCTGTGAAGCCAGTGCCTGGATAGTCAGGGCAGACTCCTTGTTCCCAGCTGTTTCCAGGAATCCCAACTGCTGCTGGTGCCTTTGGCAGCAGAAGCATTTCTTTAGCTGCCTCTTGTACAACATAATATGCAGAGTTTTTCAATAAAACTGGAGCAGGCCTGTGAATAATCATTACATGCCCTTGAAGAAAGAGGACTAAAGTTCAGTCTTTTACCCTTGCTAAATCTAGTTTTGATGACCACTTAATATCTGTACCTGGATCTAAGACATTAAATTAATGTCCCCTAACCTGTTTTCCTCTTGAGCCCTTCCAAAAGGGATTTGGTTTGTGCTGCAGCACAGGAATGGCTGGCATGAGGTGGGAATGGCTCTTCTGGTGGGGGACCCCAGGATTGCTGTTGATTTTCTCATCAAGCTGTCTCAGAGCTGTGCCAGGTGCCTCAGAGCCCTGCACTGAGTGCTGTGGAGCTTGAAGCTGAGCTTCTGACCAGTGCTGGTCTCTGGGATTAGTCTGCAGGGAGAACTGGCACTGTGGGATGAAAGCCAAGCTGAGCTTTCCTTGTACACCCACAGCCAGCAGGAGTCCTCAGAAGAACTGCAAGGAACTGGGGCTTCATGCCAGAAATAAGTCCTCATGTATTGGTGTGACTTCCTGGAAGGAGCTGCAGGATGGTGCTGCCTCATCTCCCCCTCACCCAGAGCCTTCTGCTCCCAGATGCTCTTAGCAGAGTGCAGGAATGCTCCCCAACTGGTTCCATGCCATTGCAGTCAGTGGGGCAAGCAGTGGGTAAAGCCAGGGGTGGGGATGTTCTAATTCCAGGGCTGATCTTCCCATGGGAGCAGTACTTCCCGTGGTGTATAGGGAAAAAGATGGGTCACTGGCCTGTGCTGGTTCCGGGTCGCTAATCACAAAATTACAGAATGGAATGGGTTGAAGGGAACTTAAAGATCATCTACTTCCATCCCCAGTGATGTGGGCAGGGAAACCTCCCACTGCCCCAGGAAAAAAAGGACTTTGAAAGATTCCCCAGGCCAAATTCCTACTTGCAGCATGAAATCTGCCATTGGAGTATGTTATTCAGGGCTGTGTTAGATTAAATTATATATATCTGCCAGGATGGAAACTCCTCCACCTCCCTGGTCCTATTTATCTTCATGGATTTTGCCACAGGAACTCAAGGAGGAAAATTAGGAGAATGTTTTGTGTATTTCTGAGTTGCAGCTTCCCTTCAAGTCTAGGGCAGAGTGTGACAAGGACCTGCTAATCCCCCTGCAGCTGCTGGAGATGCCAGAGGGCCCTTCAGTGAGGAAGTTCCAGCTGCTGACCTCCTCTTTTGTGGGACAAGTGGTGGCCAAGGTGGGGGGAAGCAGCAGGAAGCTCAGTGTCAATGACCTGAATGCCCTGAGGCTCCAGGACTGCCAGGTGAGTTGAATTTACAGATCCATGACAAGTCTGAGGGCAGAAATCACCACTGCCCCACACCTGGGTGACAGAAGGTGCAGAACCTGTGAAAGTTTCCCTGAGGGTTTCACCTGGCTAAGTTGAGATGTCTGTGCTGTGGTTACTTGTCAGAAGTCACACTGGGTCAGTCCTGCTGGGGCTTCACTGGCCTCACACCTCCAGATGATGATTTGGACCTGACTGGCCAAACCCTGCTGCAGCCTCACCTCTGATTAAAGGTGTGGAGCAAAATTAAAAGCACAAAATGTGCCCAGCACAAAGTGGGAAGAGGAATCAGAAGTGATGATGACAAATTTCAAACCCCTGAGTGTATGACCTGGTAGGCCTGATGGGAATCCCTGTGAGGGATTCAGAATTGAGTGGCACCTAAACACCTTGTGCTTCAGGCAGGCAAAGAAAGGAATCTGCAAAGATGACCCCAGCTCTGATGGGAATGGCTTGGATGCTGATGAATCCCATGTTCAGGGTGGGCTGATATGCCCTCTATTAGAGGTTTTAGAAAATAAGTCACTTGTATGGAAACAGCCAGAGATTTATCCCTGGAAGTGTTCAAAATCAGGTTGGATGAGAGCTGAGCAACCTGGTCTAGTGAAAGTTGTCCTTGACCATGGGTGGGGGCTTGGAATGAGATGAGCTTTAAGGTCCATTCAAACTCTTTCTGGAATGTTCTGGAATGTTATGATCCTTTATGGTATCATCAGCACATCCCACCTCTTTTCTCAGGTTCATGGGAAGAACTTGTACCTGGCATTTGTAGCAGCTGAAGGCCCTGTTGGGCCAACTGCAGAAGAGACAGCGCTGCAAAGAGAGGCTGCTTGTGGGGCAAGCTGTCCTGCCCAGGGACAGCAGGGACAGGCTGGTGTTCCACATCCCCATTCCCAAGATGAGGAGCTGCAGGAAGCCCAGCACTCAATATCTGAAGCCCCAGAGGCAGCAGTGGGTCAGGGCAATTGGCTGCGCATCCACTTTGGCATGTTTGGCAGCGTCCGCGCAAACGAGTTCTCGAGGGCAAGCAGAGCCAACAAAAGGGGGGACTGGAAGGATCCTGTGCCCAGGTATTTCCTCTTTTCTCCCAAACCAAATCTGTGTGGGAATGCTCTTAGCCTTGATTTTCTCTGATAATTTTTAAGGCATGAGTGAATGTGGGGTGTGTTCAACCAGAGAATCCACAGTGGAATTGTAGGATGCAGTTGTCTGGGGATTATAGTACCAGCTCTGCTAAGATTTTTATCTTGAAAAGAGAATTTTTAGGATGCTAGGCTGAATCATGCCCTAAAAATGCCAGTTTCTCCCAGTTAGGTGTTTTTAAAAAAGCCTTGGATAAATAACAAACATCTCATACACCTGGAATCACATGCTAGGGTGATGCTGTAAAAGGCAGCAGTGAATTGAAAACATGGCTGTGGTTTGTGTCCTGTATCCCACTGGAATTGTACAGAGCAAGGGGGAACAGCTTCCCAGAGAAGCTGTGGCTGCCCTGGAAGTTTCCGAGGCCAGGCTTGGAGCAACCTGGGGTGGGGGAAGGTGTCCCTGCCCATGGCAGAGGGTGGCCCAAGATGATCTTTGAGTTCTCTTCCAACCCAAAACATTCTATGATTCTGTGATTTTTTTGAAGGATGACTTTATTTCTGTACAAGTATTTTTAGACACATTTTTTGTGCTACTTTTAACATCCATTTCTCTGATTTGTGTACTGTCCTGCTGAAGGCTTTGCCAACCAGGGTCACAGGGCAGCAGCAGGAAAAACTTCCCACCAGCTGTGTGGGTTCACCACCAAGCTTCATGGCTGTTGTTAAAGATGCCACCTTGCCTTGAGACAGCAGCCAGCTGCAGAGTATAACAAATAGTTCAGAGATGTTTCTGATGAGAAAATCCAACTTCTCTGCTTCTCCCAGGCTGGTTCTGCACTTTGAGAGCGGAGGCTTCCTTGTTTTCTACAACTGCCGGATGCTCTGGTGCTCCTCTCCCAGGGCTGATCCTGCTTCTGACATCCCGGCTGTGGAATTCCACCGAGGCCGGGCGCTGCGTGCCCTCTGTGCCCCCGATCCCATCTGCTACACCCTCCTAGACCAAAGATATTTTTCAGGGCTGGGTGAGTTCCAGGGAATTGGGGAAGAAAGAGAAATGGAGGAAGGTGGGTGGGATGTCTATAAATGCAAAAGTGCATGTCTGGGTGGTTTTCCCTTTAGTTTAAGAGCTTCTGGTTGATCTTCAAGGTCTGTAACAACAGTAGAGGGAAGAAAGGGAAGAGAACCTCTTCCAGTCCAATCCCAGATCGAAGTCTACTCTTTGGATGCCAACTCTGGTACAGGGACTGGTGTTCCTGGCTGTGATCCCTGAGGCAGAAATCACAAGTTAGAGCCAGCAGCCTGCATTACCTTGATTAGAAATGTCCTTACTGTCTCCTTGTTTCTGACCTCTCCCAGGGAACATCATCAAAAACGAGATCCTGTACCTGGCCAGGATCCACCCTTTAACACCAGGCTCCCTCCTGGCTCTCCCAGATCTGGAGCGCCTGCTGGACTGCGCCGTTCAGTTCAGCTCTGAGTGGCTGCACAACAAACTGCGTGGCCAAGGGCTGCACCCCCAGGTGTACCAGAAGGAGCAGTGTCCCCTGGGACATCCCCTGATGAAGGGCACTTTTGGACCCTCGGGTGGCTTCAAGAGACTGACGTGGTGGTGCCCTCAGTGCCAGCCTGAGCTGCTGCCAGGGGATGGGGACCCTTCCCCAGTCACTGGGTGATCTGTCCTGCAGGGTGCTGGGTGGTCTCTGATCCATGCTCCTCGTTGTCCTAGAAGGTTTCTGTGGTATTTTTTAGACTGTTGAGTTTGGTCTTTAGGGAGTTGGCAGAGTTAAGTGCTCAGTGGAGATCCCAGGTCCCCTGAGTGGCTGCAGAAAGGAAAAAGTGGCTGTCCATGGGTTTTTTTTTACAGTGTAAAGAGTTTGACAAAGTCTGAGGTGCATTGGTCACCCCGTCCAGGTGGCAGTGGATGGGAAGTGTAAAGGGTTAAGCAGGAGATTGCTGTGGTCTGAAGTGACCCTGTCCCTTGACCCCAGAGGAGGCAGCAAAACAGAGGATATCCCTCTGCCTAAGCAGCTTGATTAATTAGGAATTAAATAATCCTGCCTCTGTTAGGAGCTGAATACCCGTGTGCTGGGCTGTGACTGGGTGTGGCTAAACATGAGGGGCTGCTCCCATGTAATCTGGCAGGAACAGCTCCCTCCTCCTTCCACATCAGCTTGTACAAAATATATGTCAGCAGTGCTTGGTGGAGCTCATCTCTGCAGCCACAGGTTTCAGCTTTGTGGCAAACTGCCAATTCCAGATCTCGCTGTAAAAATTTAAAAAAAAATTACAGCGTGTGGCAGTGTTGCTTAAAACTCAGGATCTCCAAGGAAACCTGAAAGCAGAAAGGTTTGGAAATAGAGTTGTGTCTCTGTACATCAGGTGGGAACTGCTGCTGTCCTCTCTCCCTGGATTTGAGTTTATTTTAATAATGAGTTGTTGAGCAAAACAATAAAAGCTGGAATTAGAATCAGTGCTGTTCATCTCAAGTGTGTCCTTTCTGGTAGTTTCTTGGTTAAAAACATGGAGTGTACATGGAAACTCCAGCTGCCTGGAATTGGTTAACAGCTGCCTGTTGAGGATGGCAGCAGTGACTTTCCTTAGCTGTATGAGTGGTTTCATTAACGGGAACTGGATTTAAAGATAGATTGCAAATCAGCTGGGAATGCTGTAGGTAAACACCTCTGCTGTAGGCAGCTGCTTTCTAGGCAAGACTTGCACATCCTCTCCCTTGGGAACTGAAACCTTTGGGTGGTTGCAGGTTATGGGATTGCTGAATAAATGAATTAATGGGGTTATGGGGCCAAAGAAGGTGGTTAATGTCCCTTCTGCAGGGTGTTGGCCAAGTGTCTGTCCAAAACAAAGAATCATAGAATATCCTGAGTTGGAAGGGACCCACAATGATGATCAAAGCCCAGCTTCTGGAAGAAAACCACTCACAAAAAAGAACCTCAAGAGCTGAATCTTGCACTTTGAAGGATGGGGATGGAGCTGGGCATGTGTTGGGTTCTCAGCACAGGAAAGGTGTGGACTGTGGAAGCGAGTCCAGAGAAGGCCATGGAGGTGCTCTAAGGGCTGGAGGCCCTCTGTGATGGAGGCAGGCTCAGAGCTGGGGATGTCCAGTTGGGAGAAGCTGGGGATGTCCAGGGAGACCTCAGAGCCCCTTTCAGAGCCTAAAGGGGCTCAGGAGGGCTGGAAAGGGACTTTGGACAAGGGGGAATGGCTTCCTACTGCCCGAGCACGGGGTTAGATGGGATACGGGGACGGAATTCTTCCCTGTGGAGGTGAGGGCTGGGATGGAATTCCCAGAGAAGCTGTGGCTTCTCCACCCCTGAAAGTGTCCAAGGCCAGGCTGGACGGGGCTTGGAGCAACCTGGGATAGTGGAAGTTGTCCCTGCCATGGCAAGGAGGTTGGAACTGGAAGGTTTTTCACGCCCCCTTCCCACGCCAGCCCTCCCGCACCTCCATAGCGGCTCCGCTCCCCTCACGCTCACACGAGGGGGTTCGGGGCCGCCGACTCCTTCCCGCTCCGCCTGTGCCGACGCGCGCCTCAGCCAATCAGCACCCGCCGCCGGCCGTCACACCAGCCGCGCCGCCTCCGTATTGGCTGGCGCTGCCCTGGTGCGAGCGCGCCTTCGCCAATCGGCGCCGTGCCCGCCCCACCGAGCGATGTGCCGAGCGCTGTGATTGGCTGTGGGGCGGGGCTGGAGCGGCCCCGCCCGTGCCCGGTTAAGCGGCGGGTGGGGGGGGCGGCGGGAGCGCGCGGCGGCGGCGGGATCTGAGCGCGGCCCCCATGGAGCTGCTACGGAAATGGCTGGGCCACCCCGAGGACATCTACAACCTGCTCCGCTTCAAGATGGGCGGCTACCGCGCCGTCATGCCGCGGATGGACACGGTGAGCGGCGAGGGATGCGCGGGCGGCGGGAAAAGCTTCGCTGTCGCCGGTGCGCGGTGCTCCCGGTGTGGAGCGGGGCACGAGAGGAGGAGGAGGAGGAGGTGGGGGGCGCTGTCATGTCCGGGCGCGGATACGGTGTTGCCATGGGTGACCATCTTGTATCCAGCGTGTGTAGGGCTTTGCCCGGCTTTGTGCGCCTTGTGTGCGCCTCGGTGCTCCCCGGTTCTACCGGCTCCGGGCATCCTATTGCATTGCTCGTGCTGTTTGTGCATCCTACCGGTTCTGGGCGTTCCACCGGTTCCGGGCATCCTGTGCATTGGTGCATCCCACCGGCTCCAAACATCCCTGCTTTGCTCGGTGCCGGTACCCTGCGAGCTTCCCACCGGCTCCGAGCATCCTTTGCATTGCTCGGTGCCGGTACCAAAGGCGGACATCGCAGAGCCCCGGTGGTACCGGAGCATCCCGCATCTCCAGGCATCCCTTGCATTGCTCAGTGCCGGTATCCTGCGAGCATCCCACTGACTCCGAGCATTTCACGCTTCCCATGCATTTCTCACTTCCCATACCCGCATTCATCCCCCTATCTCCGAGCATCCCTTGCACCGCTCGGTGCCGGTACCCTCCGCTCATCCCCGGCGCTCCGTTCATCTCACGGCCCCGGCGCTGTCCGTACATGGCAGCGTGTCCGGCCGCGGCACGGGGCGGGTTAAGGGGCGGGTTTCGGGCCGGGGCGGAGCGGAGCGGCCGCAGCCCCCCAGTGCTGCCGCCCCCATGGCGGCCGGCTCCCGGGCCGTGTCCGTGCTCCGGCGGACACTGACGCTGTCCCCGCCACGGAAACCCCCGCGGACAGCGGGACAGCGGCGGGGACAGCAGCAGCAGCGGTGCGGAGCCCCCCCGGCCCCGCCGCCCGCCGCCGCCCCCCGGTTCCAACCCGCGGCCCCCGGCCCGCTCTGCCCGCAGGACTCGCTGGGATGCGGCCTCCGAACCTGCTACCGATACCTCAACCAGACCAGCCGCAGCTTCGCCGCCGTCATCCAGGCTCTGGATGGAGAGCTGCGGTGAGCGGGGGACACCGGGGAGGGGTGCAGTGACCGCCGGCAGTGCGGGTTTTTGGGGGGTGGTGGGTGGGGTGACATCCCAATGCTGGGGATCTTCGGGAGGGGGTGGGTGCAGCTTTCCCCCGAACCCCTTGGTGATGGTGGGGGCAAATCTCCTCCCTGGGTGGTGATGATGGTGGTGATAGTGAGGGTAAATCTCCTCCCTGGGTGGTACAATGCCACCCCAACACTGGGGATCCTCGGGGGGGGGTGGGTGCAGCTTTCCCCTCGAAGCCCCTGGTGATGGTGGTGGTAAATATCCTCCCTGGGAGGTGGTGATGGTGAGGGTAAATCTCCTCTCTGACTGGTACAATGCCACCCCAACGCTGGGCATCTCAGGGAACTTAGTTTCAGGTCTCCCCAGGAGCTGGTGGGTGTGATGTCCCCCCAGTAGCAGAGCTGAGCCCATGCAGTACCTACCCCCAAACTCCATTTTTCTCTGGTGGAGCTGCTGGGACACGCTCCCTCTCCCATCAGGAGCTGACTGGGCTCGCTCAGCCCAGCCCCACCCCGTGCAGCAGGACGTGGGGATTTTCACGTCCCAACTGGCTGTGCCACATCCCCCCTGTGCACCACATCCCTCCCCAAACTGTGTCTCTGGGCTGAGCCTCCTGGCCAGCAGGCTCTTAAACACAGGGCCTGGCACTGTGCCCCGTGTGACACCCTGGGAATGTGTCCTGGCACTGCTGAGCTGGACAAAGGCTGGAGGGAGGAGGTGAGGAAAAACCTGGGGCTGACCAAGGGTCTGGGTCTTGTCTGGGAGGTGCTTTTGGAACCAAATTGTGCATTTACCACAGGGGGTTTGTTGCACACTCATTTTTTACTGTGCAGATTTTCCTGCCCTGTGCAGAAAAGCTTCAGACAGGAATAGTAACAGAGGATGTAAATAAAGCTCTGCTGGCCAGAGGGCCTCATGCCATGTAATTATTCTCCATATAATTCCCTATATTCATTTGACAATTACTGATTTCAGTTTTTAAATACCCAGTTAATTCCAGGATGGGTTGATGATCAAATTTAGGGGTTCTGGAAGTTATTCCAGACACATCTGATGGCTCTGATCTGAGCAGTTGCAGACACTACCCCAAACACTGTGTGGTCTGTGGGGTTTCTGAGCCCTGGTTTGGCATTTTGGATGGTGCCCCATAACTGTGTCCAGTGTTTATGGAATGGTGTTTGCAGCCTGGTTGACAGGAAAGGCAGAGAAGTTCAGTGGTTTGGCTGAAATTATGTGGAAAAGTACAAGTAGGGCCAAGAATTAAGTTTTTTATTTTCCATGCTTTTTCTGTGCAGGAATTAAGAAAAAATAAATTAAGAAAACACTGTGAAACCTGTTAGCAATGTGTCTGCCCTGTGCTTGCCTCAAACTTCCTGCAGGTTTTTTTTCGTGTTTTTTGTTATTTAATCCTTGCCCTACAGCCCTGCAGGAGGATCACCCTTCAGGGCACAGAATTTCTGCCTGGCATCCTAAAAATGCTCTTGCCTGATCTTTGCAACCCAGCTTGGGTAGGGATGGTGGTTGGATTACAGCTGGCTCAGTCGTGGATCAGGAGAGGTTCATTTTCAAAGCCCAGGAGTTCACCAGAGGATTTAGGGACAAACAAGGGGAATACAAAATAGGGAGGATAGAGAAATAGGTAGAGCCACAGCCTTAAATCATTTTGCTGGATCAAAAAAGTGCTTGCATTGATGTTGACCCCATCAGGGAGTTCAGCTGAGCCCCTGTGGTTACAGACAGGCATCCCAGAAGGGCTGCTGGAAAATGGGGAACTTCTGAAGGAGTCCTTGGGGCAGTGCTTCCCTGGCCAGACAGGGTATTGATAGCTGAGTTGAAATGTCTCATTCCTCTTTCCTGGCTTTTTTTTGGCCCCATAAGCCACTTGTTTTGCTGGCCAGAGCCCTGCACAGCTCATTGCTCCATTGTTAGGGTGTTTGTGGGAACGTGGGAGGCTCAAAAGTGCAATTTCATCCACAGCTGAGCCAACAGCATCATAACTGCTGGTGGAGGAAAAGATTCTGATCCAAGCTCATAGCTCCTCTCCTGGTGATGGAGAGGAGAGGAGGGATGCTCCTGCCTCTCTGCTGCCAGTTCCATGCTCCTGCCTGTCTCTGGAACTCTTCAGGATCTGTTCTTGAGGGTCCAGTACAGGCTGTATGTGCTGGCAAGGAGAAAGCAGACCTCCTCACCTGGGCAGGAGGGAGCTTGAGCTCTGGAAGATCCAGACTTGTTCTTTGCAGGTGTCTGCTTCCATTTGTGCCACAGCTCTAAATTCACTATGTGTTGGAAGTTAGGGAGGCAGGTAAGGTCTGGATGCAGAATTGAGGTTAAATAAATGTTTTAACTCTGCTGGGTTCTGGAATTACTGCTGGCTCTTCTCTGGGCATGATGCCTATATGAGAGGTGCCTCTGGGATGGCATTTCCAGCTTCTGCTCTGCCTTTCTTGGTGGCTCCTGGAAGCAGATTGGAGCCTTGGGCACTTGCATCCTGTTGGATGAACATTTACAGCCTGGCTGGAATGGAAAAACTCGGTCATGCAAAGGAACAGGAGCACGAGAGCTGCTCATGTGGTTTGACAGAGGTGTTAAATACTCTTCTAATCAAGGAAAAAAAGCCAAATTTAATAGTATTGGCTCTAAGAGCAAGTCAGTTTTCCCTGGGTGATTAATCAGTGCTTGCACATTGTCATTCCAGGAGTACAGCACTGTCCCCTGGTAATTAGCATTTAAGCAGGCCAAGCCACTTTCCATTTGTTAAACAATTAATAAATGCCTCCTCTCCTTGGCATATATCTCTGTGCTCATGGAGATCTGGGGATTATTTAATATAAATCCTGTTGCAAAAAGCATTTCTTGCCATCATGACTTGGTTTCTTTTGTTTGGTTTTTTTTTTTTTTTTCCCTTCAGCTTCAGAAGTGTGGAGGCAGGGATGGGGAAGGAAGCAGGGATAGGGAAGGCAGGGGTGGTGGGAGCAGGAGGGGAGGTGGCTCTCCAGCAGCTTCCTGCTGGGATATTGGGACACATGGGCTGCCTCCAGTGTCCTGCTCCTGGAGAAATAAAATACAGGTGATTTTGGCTCTTTCTGCCACTCCTAATGTTCCTGTTGCACAGTGTGACCCCTTCATTCCCCTCCAATAGAGGACAGGAATATTTTACCCCAACAGAGTAAAAGGTGTGCAGAGAAGAGGAAATGATGGGGAAAACTTAACTGGTTTTTTTCCCCCCTTCCCTATTTGCTTTTCCAAATAAGCTGACTTTGGGCTCTGTCCTCTAGGTCCAGGTGAACACTGGCCTTGCTTGCAGGATTGGATCTTCCCTGCTCAGGGAGCTCACAGGCCTGACCTTTCCCTGATGCACATCTTAGAAACCCCAAAATCATGCTGTAGTTCCCTGATACACATCTTAGAAACCCCAAAATCATGCTGTAGTTCTCCTCATGAGGGAAAATCCTGGAATTCCTATGGATGACATGAGCATCCCCTTGGATGTCAAGGTCTCGATGCTGCACGAGTTCCACTCCCATCTCTACCAGCCAGACTGGAAGTACACATCTGAGAAACACATCTTAGAAACCCCAAAATCATGCTGTGGTTCTCCTCATGAGGGAAAATCCTGGATTTCCTATGAATTCCTATGGATGACATGAACATCCCTTTGAATGTCAAGGTCCCGATGCTGCATGAGTTCCACTCCCAACTCTACCAGCCAGACTGGAAGTACACATCTAAAAACATATCTTAGAAACCCTCAAAACCATGCTGTAGTTCCCTGATACACATCTTAGAAACCCCTAAATCATGCTGTGGTGCTCCTCATGAGGGAAAATCCTGGATTTCCTATGGATTCCTGTGGATGACATGAGCATCCCCTTGGATGTCAAGGTCCCAATGCTGCATGAGTTCCATCTCTACCAGCCACACTAGAAGTACACATCTGAGAAACACATCTTAGAAACCCCAAAATCATGCTGTAGTTCCCTGATACACATCTTAGAAACCCCCAAATCATGCTGTAGTTCTCCTCATGAGGGAAAATTCTGGATTTCCTACCCTGGCTGGTATCTTCCAAAGGCACCTGGCAGTGCCGCTGTGTGACACACTGAGCTCAAAGTGCCTCTCCTGAAGGCTCTGTGGTTAATCCCAGCTGCTTGTCCTGCCTCCAGGGCAGTCCCAAGTAAAAGTTTACTTTTTTTCCTCCCTTTCCAGCCATGCAGTGTGTATATTCTACCTGGTTCTCCGTGCCCTGGACACTGTAGAGGATGACATGAGCATCCCCTTGGATGTCAAGGTCCCGATGCTGCACGAGTTCCACTCCCATCTCTACCAGCCAGACTGGAAGTACACAGAGAGCAAGGAGAAGGACAGGCAGGTGCTGGAAGACTTCCCAACGGTAAGGAAACCTCCTCCTTGCTCCTGATGGCATCTCCTGGTGCCTGGTTGTCTCCATGTGGTGCCTGCAGAGCTTCCCAAGGGCTCCATCACCTGCCTGTGGGGCTGGGTGCCAAGCTGGGGTGAGAAATTCAAACATTGTGCAATGCTATGGGGCAGAGGGGATCTGGCTGTGGAAAAGTTCTAGCTCTGAAAAATGGCTTTTTGCCTCCTCTGCTGGAAGAGCAGATGACCATTGTCTTGTGGAGAGAGATTTGGGGTTGTTACCCAGCACAGTTAATTGTATTTGTGGGGTGTTCTGGTGAAGGAAGGGATGATGAATTTGACTCTATGTTTTTAGAAGGTAAATTTAGTATGATATGATATGATATGATATTATATTATATTATAGAATACAGAAAGGATGTTTGTAGAATGCTAAAAAGATAATAATGAAAACTCGTTACTCTTTTCAGTCTCAACACAACATAGTACTGATTGGCCAATGAGTCAAAACAATTCACACCAGAAACCAATAAAACAACTACTTGTAAATAAACCATCTTTAAACACATTTTGTATAAGCAAAACAAAAGAAAAGTTAATAAGATAATTACTGGGGTTTTTTTTCTCTGAGGCTTTTCAGCTTCTCAAGAGAAAAATCTTAGACAAAGAGATTTTTCAAAAAATGTAAATGTAACACCTGTGTGCACAGTGGAACGTGTCCCTGCCCTCAGGTAGGGCAGAGGGTGGAATGAGATGAGCTTTAAGGTCCCTTCCCACCCAAACCGTTCCATAACTCTGTGATATAAGACAAAAAGCACCCTCACTGTTATTAGTAACAATATTGTGTTGATTTTTTTATTGTTGAGCTGATTTTTAGGGTTTTTTTCTTCGCTCTGTTAAAGAAAAAAATCTGATAGTTCTGGTGAGGAGCCTCTCATTTTCAGAGGATGTTCTGTTTTGTTCAAGTTTTTACCATTTTTAATTTATTCTGCCCTTTTCAGGGTTTCCCTAGCAGTGGGAATGGGGTGGTTGTTTGGAGAACTGAGGTGTGTTGGGAGTTTTGATGCTCAGGTTTGAGGTGACCGTGGCTGTAGCCTGTCAGAGGCTGGAGTGCTGTAGGGGATGTGGGTGGGGATACAGTAGGTATGTCAGTGGCTTGGCTTTAGAGGAGCTTTTGGGAAGATGTTTGTGGCACTTTGCTGTTCTCTCTTGGTGTATATGTTATTTATTTGTGGCAGTCCATGTTCAGGTATGATTTTAATAATTTTTAATATTTTAAACGAATATTTTAATTATTCTATATTTAATTATTGTATTTAATTAATTCTAATTAAATAGAATATTTAGAATTAATTCTAAAAAATATCTAATTATTCTAATAAACATAATTTTACGTAATATTTTGATAACTATTGTTTTAATTTTTAAAATAAATTTTTAATATTTTAATAAATATTAAATAAATAAATAAAAAATAAATAAAATAAAAATAAATAAATAAACCCATGCTCATGTATTCTTTTAATAATTTTAATAATCATAAAATTGTAGAATCATGGAATTGTTGGGTGTGGTGGGACCATAAAGCTCATCCCATCCCATCCCCTGCCAAGGCAGGGACGCCTTCCACTAGACCAGGTTGCTCCAAGCCCTGTCCACCCTGACCCTGAATTTTTTGGGGGGGTATTCACAGCTTCTCTGGGCATTCTCTGCCAGTGCCTCACCATCCTTACAGTGAAAAACTTCTAATAATATTTCCTAGAGGTGCATTTGCAGGCTGTGCTCCTCTTGGAAGGGGACTGAAGCCACAGAGTCAGAATCAGAGTGAATACATTTATTTTACAGACAAACCCTTATTGCACAAAACCCTTGGACTGGCTGCAGTCCCCCACTGATGGAGAATAAAGCTTAGCACAGTAAAACATGATGCTCCACAGTTTTGGGAAAAGGAGGATGCACTTTTTAATATTTTTTTTCAGTGTGAGAGTGATGGAGACACTGCAGGTGTCCCTGCCCATAGCAGGGGGGTTGGAACCAGAAGATCTTCAAGGTCATTTCCAACCTAGCCCACTCTGTGATTCCATGATCATGTTACTGGACATGCAGTAGAAGGATTTCACTCTTGCCTCACTGCTTGATGCCTTTCCAGTTGTGCCAAATGTGTGAAGCTAGAGCTGGACAGGGCTGGGGAGAGCAGAAACCTCCCACAGGTCTTTTCCGTGGCTAGTGTGATGGAATGCTCTCAAATTACAGAGGAAAACAGCTCTGTGTACCAAGTGCAGCCAGTTTTGTCCTGCAGCTCCCAGATGATACCAGTCCAAGGCCACAGAGCCTTCCCAAAGATTCTGCTGTGTCTGATCTCCTGCCAGAGACCATCCTGTTTAGACTGGGAGCAGGCTAAGCCTGGGCTCCAGGGACCTTGAAACAGCTCAGGTTGAGGGAGTTGTCCCAGATCTCCAGCCAGGGCAGGATTAGAGCCTGGTAAACAGTATTTTTCTGATTTGTTAAACAGTATTTTTCTGATTTGTTAATAAATGTTGAACTGTGTTGCTTGTTTTTTTTTTCCTTCCTGAACACTCTCTTTCTGTTTTTACCACGCTACAGATCTCCATGGAGTTCAGAAAACTGTCCAAGGTCTACCAGGATGTGATTTCAGATATTTGCCACAAGATGGGTGTTGGGATGGCAGAGTTCTTGGAGAAAAAGGTGGATTCTCTGCATGAGTGGGACAAGGTGAGTCAGCCCAGACAGAGGAATGGACTGAGCTTGAGCAGGGTCATGGAGTTAAGGTTTGGGAAAGCCCTCTGAGATCACCAAGCCCAACCATTCCACCAGCACTGCCAAAGCCACCACAGAACTGTGTCCCCAAGTGCCACATCCAAAGGTTTTTTTGAACACTTCCAGGTAGGGCCCACCTTGTCTCTATGAAAGGAGTAGACAGACCATCCCTGTTGGGAAAAAATGGTTGTTTTCATGGGAAAGCTGAGACATCCCAGGGGGACCTTGCATCAAATGAACTCTCAATTGCTTTTTGTAAAACTCACTGTGGCAAACAGGCAGCCCTTTGTAACTGCTCCTTTTATCTTGGTTTTTTTTTTTTTTTCCGTTTCCCAACTTGGCACCTCCTTGGCAGTATTGTCACTACGTTGCTGGGCTGGTGGGGATTGGCCTCTCCCGTCTCTTCTCTGCATCAGAGCTGGAAGATTCCATCGTGGGGCAGGACACAGAGCTGGCAAACTCCATGGGACTCTTCCTGCAGAAAACCAACATCATCCGTGACTATCTGGAGGACCAGATGGAGGGAAGGGAGTTCTGGCCCAGAGAGGTGAGGAAAAACCTCATAAAATTGCTGCTGTTGGCTGTACATCTTCTTGGTAGTGACAGTTCTGATGACATCTGTCTGCAGCTCTCTGGGTACAGATGTGGGCACAAGGTGATTTCTCCTCTCTGCTAGGTTTTCTGTAGGAATGAGGGAGGATGAGACTGGCAGAGATCCCAGGAGGGTACCCAAAAGCTCCCAAAAACCAGGATCAGCTCTGCCTGTGCCTGACATGACATCCAAAATTTTTTCTCCCCCTTTTCCATGTGGCTCAGCTGTCTCACAGGGCATTTCTTGATGTGTGACTCACTTTTCCTTGCCCTCCCTAGCAAAGATGTGGAGATGAGTTGCACCCTCCTCCTTTACCATCTCTTTGTGTGCACCAAGGCCACTGTCACATCCCCACAGCCTGCCCTTCCTGCTTTTCTTTACCCCAAGGCTGTTGTGTGGGGGTTTTTTGGTGCTTCTTGTTGCTCTCCCAGACCTACTGTCTCTCTGATGACATCAATGCACCCCTCCAGCTCAGGAACACTTATCTTGGTGTTTAGGTTTGGAGCAGATATGCCAAGAAGCTCTCAGACCTTGCCAAGCCAGAGAACATCGACGTGGCCGTGCAGTGCCTCAATGAGCTCATCACCAACGCCCTCCACCACGTCCCCGATGTCCTCACCTACCTGTCCCGCCTCAAAAACCAAAGTGTCTTCAACTTCTGCGCTATCCCCCAGGTGAGCTGAGCTTCCAAGTGGTTCCTCACCCTCTGCAGCCCAGCTGGTGAGGAGCTGGAGGTGGAGGAGGTTCTGTGTTGTTGGTTTTTTTTGCTTTTTTCTTGGTTCCTGCTGTTTCTGCTGTTGTTGAGGTTGTGGCTCCACTTCATGGATGTCACTGTGGAGAGGGTGATCCTCTGGCAAGTTCCTTGCAGTGCAAGTTGCTGTCTCTCCTCAGGTGATGGCCATTGCCACGCTGGCTGCCTGCTACAACAACCAGCAGGTGTTCAGGGGGGTGGTGAAGATCCGCAAGGGCCAGGCCGTCACCCTCATGATGGATGCCACCAACATCCAAGCTGTCAAAGCCATCATGTACCAGTATGTGGAAGAGGTAGGCTCAGCAGTTTGCTTTGGGTCATTTCTGGCTGTTCCTGTCCCTGTTTTTGGGGTGGAATTGGGAGTACATGGAGATCTGTTCATTCTATCTTTGGCACAGTGGTGGTGGGGAGATGTGGCCCTGATGTGGTTTTGGCCTGGACCAATCTTTGCTTGATGTGTTCCCTTGAAAGTTCCCTGGATCTGGGTGTGTGTTGGGGAGTAGGGACTGGGGCCAAGGGCATCCTGGCCTGGACCAGCAGTAGTGTGTCCAGCAGCAGGGCCAGGGCAGTGCCCATGAGCCTATTCTGAGGTCAGTTCTGGCCACTCACAACACAAAGGACATTGAGGGGCTGGAGCGTGTCCAGAGAAGGGAATGGAGCTGGGGAAGGAGCTGGAGCACCAGGAGGGGCTGAGGGAGTTGGGAAAGGGGCTCAGCCTGGAGAAAAGATGTCTCAAGGGGGACCTTGTGACTTCCTCCTGACTTCAGAATCCTGTGGAGATTAAAAGTTCACATGGAAAGTCAACTGGTGGGTGCTTTAATGGGAAAAAAACACCTCCCTTTCCCAAAACCCAATTCCAGTGAAGGCTGTTAAATAAAAATACTTCACTTCTGCACCAGGGAGACCCCAAGCCATGGGTTATTTAGAGCTGCCCTTGTGAACTGGCTGATCCCATGGCAAGGGACAGTGACACTGCAGGGCTTTAACCCAGGAGAGGGTCTCTGCTTGAGCCCACCTTGCTCAGACTCCTGCAGAGGACTGTCTCAGAAAGCCATGAGAAGAAAACCCCAAATGCCACAGAATCAGGTGATGATGAGGCTGTTCCAGGCAGGAATGTTCTCATTGATTTCAGGTGGGCTGTACAGCGAGTGAGGATTGCAGAGTGAAAACCCCTGGTCCCAGTAGCACCACTGGGGCTTGAGGGATCGTGTCCAAAGCCATGTGGTCCATGTCCCATCATGGGGTGCCCTCAAGAGGCAGCTTGGCTTAGTGCACTTCCCGAGGGAAGTGGGATGGGGTTGGGCCCCTGTGACTGTGTTGGGGGGAAGAGATGAGGAGCTGACTCCATGTTTCAGAAGGCTTGATTTATTATTTTATGATATATATTATAACTACACTAAACGAATAGAAGGATTTCATCAGAAGGCTGGCTAAGGATAGCAAAAGAAGGAGTGAATAACAAAGGCTTGTGGCTCGGACAGAGAGTCCAAGCCAGCTGACTGTGATTGGCCATTAATTAAAAACAACCACATGAGACCAACCACAGATCCATGTGTTGCATTCCACAGCAGCAGATAATCAATGTTTACATTTTGTTCCTGAGGCCTTTCAGCTTCTCAGGAGGAAAAACCCTAAGGAAAGGATTTTTCATAAAAGATGTCTGTGACAGGTCCCTTGCTGTCCCTTGCTTCATGTTGCTCCACCACCAACATCACTCTTGGCCCTTAACAGTTCAACCTCCTCCCATTTTCCTCCCTTAAACTCCCTGTGCCACCTTGAAATTTGATATCATGTGCTGGCAGCACAGCCCAAGAAGGAGAAGGAGGGAGTGCAGCGGAGGCATGGTGAGAAGTCACGGTGAGAAGTCGTGGGAGTTCTGGGCATGCAGAGCCTGAGATTTTAACCCTTTTCTTGAATAATGGAAACCTTACAAATACTGATCCTCCTGGATCTGAATGAGAAGGGAGATAGAGATGAAATGGAGGAGGAAATGGGCAAGTGTGATGCAAGTTCGTGCAGGTGAAAGATGTTGTAAGAGTGGAGAAGAATCTTAAGGTGGGAGGAGGTGATGGAGTGACCTTTGGCTGGACTTTTCGTGTATAGCCATGGACAGAACCATGTTTCCTGTGACACAGAGACTGCATCCAAGGGGGAGGCAGTGGCTTGGAGCCGAGAGAGTGCAGTGATGTTATGGAAGTGCTTGCACAGAGACAACTGATGAGGAGGATGGTGGTCGTGCCCTCAATCTTCAGTGGAGGAGAAGATCTTTGTTCTTGAGACCCCTTGGCCCCAGGGGGTGAAATTTGGGAGGGACAGGTGTCCCAAAAGTCAGAGACTGTGCTCTTTTCTGAAACTGGACAAAGCACCCTTAAAAGGGGAACCCTAGAAGCAGCTCTGGTCCATGCGCAGTGGTGAGAGCAGTGGGCATGGAAGGAAGATGTCACGATAGCAGTGATCTCTGGGCAGTGCCATGTGTGACAGGAAACACAGGAGGTCTCAACTGTGTTTCCAGGGAAGCCTATGGCACAAGAGGGACTCCTCAGTCCTTGATGAACTGAGAATTGATTATCTAAAGGGTGGTGATGGAACGAGAGTTGGTGATCTGAGGGATGGATGTATTGGAAATTTGGTGGGGGGGAAGAGGAAATGTTTTTGGAAGGCTTTAATTTTTCCTGTGTGTTTCTTTCTACATATAGTTGTAGTTTAGTTAATAAAGTTTTCTCTTCTTTATTTCTAAGTGGGGGCCTGCTTTGCTCTATTCCTGGTCACATCTCACAGCAGACACCTGGGAGAATGTATATTTTCATGAGGGGCACTGGCGTTTGCGCCAACCTCAAACCATGACAGAGCCCTACACAGGGTATTTATTTACATAAATAGGAGCCCTAACTCCTCCTCCCTCCCTCCTCCTGCTGCAGATCTACCAGAAGATGCCGAGCACGGACCCCTCGTGCCGCAGGACGCAGCAGGCGATCGCCGCCATCCGCGCCGCCAGCCTGCCCGCCGGCCCCATGGCCTCCCGCCACCACTACTCGCCCATCTACCTGTCCTGTGCCATGCTGCTGGCTGCCCTGAGCTGGCAGTACCTCAGCACCCTCTCCAAGGCCACCGAGGAGTACGTGCAGGCAGGAGACAACTGAAGGGCACCGCAGGGTGGGGGGATGATGGTAGCAGATGGGTGGCAGGAGGTCACTCGGTTGTGGGGGTGGCCCAGCACTGGGATGGTGACAAGGATGGGACACTGGGGAGCTGCAGCCCCCTGGGGTGACAGTGTGGCACTGCTGGACTCCATCCTCACTGCCCTTGCTGTCTGCAAATGCTGACTGGAGTCTCAGTGTTTGGGGTTGAGTGGTTTTTTTCCCCCTTCTTTCCTGTTTAACTGAATATTTCTGGTGATTTTTTGTTTGTTTGTTTTTTTTTTTCCCATTAGGATGGTTTGAAATAGAAACTCCAGTTGTTTCTTTTCTTCCTTGAGATTTGAGGCATCTTTCCAGCTCAGAGCTGAGCAAAACCCTGAAGGTTTTGCCTCCCTTTCTTAAGCAGCCTCTTCTCCCTCACCTCTGGTGCCTGCTCCATGCTGGAAAGATGCTGCTTCAGCTGGGAGAGGAATGTGCTTCCTTATCCAAGGAAAAAGCTCTGGCCACTTTCTGGCCCTCAGTGATTGACATCCTGCAGCCTGGAAGCAGGCAGATTGTAGCCACATTTCTGTTGTGCTGAAGGATGCTGCAATTAGCCCTTTTAATGTTAAATAAATGAGAGGTGAGGTACTCTGTCCACCTGAATGTGCCCCCAGCTGAAAGGCAGCTGTGCAGCTGGGACAGATGGCCCCTGCAGTTACACAGATCTTGTTTCAGCAGTGGGGAAATGGTTAAAATGAGAAGGGAGCTGCCAGCACAGCTCTGAGCTCATAACCCCAGGCCTGACCCCACAGCAGGCTCTGGGCTCTGCACTGACCCACCCCAGGGCATGGGTGGCAGGGCAGGGGAGGGAGGGTTTGCACCCTGCTGTCCCTTATGGGATGCTTTTTTAGGGTGGCCTTGCTCACCCTGGAAGCCAGGAGTGATCCCTGCCAGGAGCTGGGAAGGCTGGAGCCACCAGGGGGTGACCAGGGCAGGTTTCCCTGACCCACTTGGCTCTGGCTCTGGCTCAGAGTGATGTGTGAGCTGCAGGAGGCTCCCACTGCTGTCTTCAAACACGTCAGGCTGGCCTCACAAGAGGAAACAGCACTCTGAAGGCAAGTCCTGTTCTCCTGGGGTGGATTGTTGTTTGCAATGTCCCTACCCACCCCCTTCAAATGCTGCTTTGCTGTCCTGAAGGGAAGGAGAGCTGAAATCCTGGTCTAGGACAGAGCTGCCAGGTGCAGGGTGGTGGCTTTGCAAGGCCAAGCCCTGTTCAGGCTGTTACTCAGAAGGAGAGCCCCTACTCCACAGTTCCTGGTGTAGATTTAAGCTGTTGTTCTAAAGAAACTCGTGGTAGCTCTCTTTGTGCAGCTTCCAGTCTTGTTGAAATTAAAAGTTTTCTTTGGAAAAAAAAAATCAAAAACTGCGTCATCTTTTTTGGTTTTTTTCTCTTCAGCTGTCATTTCTTTTACAGCAGTAATTTTCCCACGTTACAAACCCTCCAGCTCAAAAAAAAAAAAGTGCTGGATCCTCTTCTTTATTTTTATTTTTACAACAGTAAATTCCCCACAAGTTACAAGCCCTCAGCTCATAAAACTCCAGTGCTCCCATGGTGACAACTCTGAGTATCAAAGTACAGCCTGGTGTGCCAGACCTGGGGAAGAATTTTAACCAGAGGGACAGCTGAGAGTCCATAAATTCACCTTGAAGGGAGTGGTGGCACAGCCCTGGGCTGCAGGCACAAGCTCCAGGGCTCTGGTGCATCCTCAGGGATGCTGGGGACAGGTCCTGGCTGCTCTCTGCTCAGGGTGGATGCACCTTCACCACCAGCACACACCCCAAGGGGTGGCTGTCACCTGCAGGGCCACAGGACAGGGCTGGCAGTGACCACACCTGCACAAGGGAGGGGATTCTGCCCCTCTCAGGTGAGACCCCACCTGCAGAGCTGCCCCAGCCCTGGGGCGAACAGCAGAAGGACGTGGAGCTGCTCAGAGAGTCCAGAGGAGGCCACAGAGATGCTCCAAGGGCTGGAGCCCCTCTGCTCTGGAGCCAGGCTGGGAGAGCTGG
>JAXCLO010000170.1:110713019-110723350 GCA_035583995.1 Arremon aurantiirostris | reverse complement strand
AGAGCCCCTTCCAGGGCCTAAAGGGGCTCCAGGAGAGCTGGAGAGGGACTGGGGACAAGGGATGGAGGGACAGGACAATGGCTCTGATGGGATATTGGGAAGGAATTGTTCCCTGTGAGGGTGGGGAGGCCCTGGCACAGGGTGCCCAGAGAAGTTGTTGCTTCCCTGGAAGCGTCCAAGGCCAGGTTGAATGAAACCTGGGACAGTGGAAGGTGTCTCTGCCCATGGAAGAGGGTGGAATGGGATCGACTTTTAAGGTCATTCCAACCCAAACCAGTCTGTGGTTCAATGCTAAGTTGTTTTTATATATGATGCCGAATGCAGCCAGGAATATTTCCCTATTTGAGACTTCCCAGAGAGTTCAAAAATCCCTTGTGTGCCCAAACCAGCCATGAAACAAACTCCCTTTTTTCTCATTGTATTTTTTTTAACATATCAGAAAAAAATGAATGGTGTTTGCTGAGGCTTTGGCCTTTGGAGCAAAATCCAACCCTACAGGAACAAGATAAGGAAATGGGTCAGGAGGCCTTGGACAAACCTCTCTTATCACTGATTAAATCAGTGTTGATTGAATCATGTTGTGCCTGATTCAGCACTAACAGCAAACAGCTCTTAGGGAGGCCACTGCAGGGCCAACACCTAGAGGCTTTAGAAAAAAAAAAACAAGTTTTATGTAAGTTCATCTCCTACCGTAATTTTTTTATGGTCCTAATTTAGCAGATGTGGCTTTTTTTCATCTTCAGGGTTTAAAACCATCATTTCTTACAAAAAATGTATTAAATACATGTTTATTTAATAACCAACTAGATCTGCTTTGCTTGGGGTGTGCTCCTTCCTAAACCCAAAGCCTGTCCAGCTGGGCTGCCAGTTCTCCTTTAGGGAATATCCACCCTGATTTTTCCTGATTTATCCCTTTCAGATGCTTTTAAACACTATAATTTCACTGCTGAAGCAACATCACAATATTTGCCTTTGAACTTCTTTTATTCCTGGCTTTATGTCCCTCTTTGAGCATCATCCCTGGAAGTGTCCAAGGCCAGGTTGGATGGGGCTTGGAACAGCCTGGAATAATGGAAGGAATCCCTGGCCATGGCAGGGGTTGGAATGAAATGAGCTTTAAAATTCCTTCCAACCCAAGCATTTCTATGATTTTAAGATTTCTCTGACATGATTTTGCAGCTGACTCTCTCTCCCTGGCAGCAGCAGAGCATCTGTGAGGCCTTGATGACAATAATGATGGTTATTAATGTCTGCATCAGCTGCCAAGGTAAAATACTCACCCAGGGCAACTAAAACAGGATTTTGTAAAGCCTGAGAAATCCTTGCTGGAAGGGCTGGGCCCTGATGAAATCCTCAGCTCTCCATGGGAGCTGGGACATCCTGAGCCCCAACCCTCACCCCCCAAGCACTCAGTGTCTGCCAGAGCCACTGCATCCTTCCTCAAGTCCTCCTCCAGCCCAACTGTATCCCTCCTCCAGCCTGCCTCTGGCCTTCCTCCATCCCACAGATGCTAAATACTTATAAATTATCTGTAAAGCATGAAGAATTCACCAGCTGAAGAGCAGCCTCCGAGATTTACACTGGAATTACCCCGAAGGGGGGATGTGAGACCATCTCCAGGATCTGGAGCATGTGGCTTTAGAAACCTCACTGGAACATGGAACTGTTGGCTAATTCTGAGGGATTTAGGCCTCTCTGGTGGAAGTTTGTTGACCAGATTTTTTCTGTCCAGACAGAAATGAGCCTTGCTGCCTCCTTGAGCAAGAGAGGCTGTCCTGGCTGGTGGGGGCTGTGTGCTCCTGGTGTAGATGGGAGATAATTTGGGGCATCAGGGGGGTCTTGGTGTCCTACATCATCAGCATCACCTTTAGCCTTGTGCTGCTGATGCTGCTTAACAGGCTGAAGGTTTCTGCTAAGTCTGGAGGATCCTGCGAAATCTTCCCCCCTGCTTTCGGCAAACAGGGAGCTCTGATTCCCCGAAAATTCAGCTGCAAACAGGGAACTCCGGTTACACAACGCCTCGGGCGCGGTGACTCAGCCGGGCTGGCTCACGAGGAGCCCTGTGACCACAGGGAGGTGACTCGGGAACAGATGACATCGGCAAAAAGCTTCTTCCCACCCTGCCTGGGGCACATCGAGACTTCCAGGGCTGAGCTTGCTGTCCCTGGGTGGATGTGGGGAGCCAGGGACAGGGATATTGTTAATTCCTGCAAAGTTTGTGTCCCTTTTAATTGATCTTCACCACCAGCATAAGGCAGAGTCCTTGTCTAGATTAAACATTAATGTTTGATGTATTTTTATTGAGAATCTCTCCTTGCTTCCCATGCTCCATCCTGTCTTCCTGGGGTGTCTCCCCTACTAATTCTCCAAGCAAACACCACCAGCTGTGCCCAAGGACATGCCCAGCTGCTCCCATCCTATGGTGGAAAAGTTTTTCTTCACATGTGGCACATCAGAGAGGCAGAGAACAAACTTGTCCTGTGTCTTGCTTGATACAGAGCTTTGTAGACCTGTGTGAATGTCCCTGCCCAGCATGGCCAGACCTCTCTCCCCACTCGCCCAGCAATTTTTGGCTGCAGGTCTCCTGGAGTCAAAGGTGGAACTTTATCAGATCTGAATTTTCCTCCATGAATCTGACATGAATTCCTCCAAGAATCTTGAATCTGTGGGAACTTGTTCCTTATTCTCTCTCTGCCCTGGTAAGGGATTGTATTTTTCAGGTTTTGGGGCTGGGGGAGCTCCCCAGAACTGTGTCCCCATCAATGTGGGGCTGGCTGGGACAGCTGCTCCAGCCCCAGAGAGTCCAGGAGGTTCCTTTTGGAATCACCCTAACTCCAGAGCACTTCTGCCATGTGCTTTCCATACAAGGTATCCTAGAATAATTTAGTTTGGAAATTATTATTAGCCCTCTGAGATCAGTGAGTCCAACAATCCCCCAGCACTGCCAAGGCCACCACTGACCCATGTCCCCAAGTGCCACATCCTCATGGCTTTTAAATCCATCCAGGTGTGGGGACTCCATCACTGCCCCAGACAGGTGTCCCAGGGTTGGAGAACACTTCTGATTGAAATTATTCCTAATATCCAATCTAAACCTCTCCAGGTACAACTTGATGTCATTTTCTGTTGTCCTGTCCCTGTTCCCTGGGAGCAGAGCCTGGCCTCCCTGGCTGTCCCCTGCTGTCAGGAGTTGTGCAGAGCCACAAGGTCCCCCCTGAGCCTCCTTTGCTCCAGGCTGAGCCCCTTTCCCAGCTCCCTCAGCCCCTCCTGGTGCTCCAGCCCCTTCCTCAGCTCCATTCCCTTCCCTGGAGATGCTCCATCCCCTCAGTGTCCCTCTTGTCCCAGAGCTGTCCCCAGCACTGCCCCAGCAGTGCCAGCACAGGGGACAGCACTGCCCTGGTCCTGCTGCCACCCCAGAGCTGGCACAGCCCAGGTGCCTTTGTCCTTTTGGACACTCCTGGCTCATGTCCAGCTGGGTCAGCTGTGCTCAGACACTTTGAAGCAGCCACTGTGATCTCTGTTCGCTTTATGGCTCACGCCTGACTTTGCTCCTGCCAACCTCCAGGGAATTCAGGAGTTCTGGGAAGTGCTCAGGACTCAGCTGCTCTGCCTGGTCACCTGATCCTGACCTCATCCTTCCACTTCTTGCTGAGGTTGTGCTTTTGATCCTCTCAGCTGCAATCTGCGTCCATCCATTCCTGGCTTGTGACGGAAAGTGGGACCTGACTTCCCCTCTGTGCCCCTCTGGGTCACCCCCTGCCCAGATGACAGATGTAAGATGGGAACGTCTAAGGATGAGGACCTTATGCTTCAAAAAGAAACTCCCAGATGGCTCCAGAGGAGAAAATCCACTGAAAAGAAGAAGTGAGAGAGAAGTGGAGACAGTGACATGTGAGAATTTGCATCCAAAGTATTTTTCTGTGCCTGTCGTACAGAGGGAAAGCAAAACCCCTGTTCTGTGACCTTTGCTTTTCTGCATGGCCAGTGTGTCAGCCCCTTCCAACCACAGCAACTTTGCCATCCTGGCTTTACTGGGAGAGCTCTGGGCACAGCTTTTTGAGGAAGTCTTTCACAATTTGGCTTTTTCTCTGCAAAGCTCAGAGATTGGCCATGGCCCAGATCAGAGCCTGAACAAGGGCATCACCTGAGTTCTTGGCTCCTTTTACACTGACCTGTGTCTTCCTTCCAACACAGAGCTGGGAAGGTGTTTTCCCAACGTTTCTGGCCAAGGAATGGGGCTGTGTTTGCCCTTGTCTCTTCCAGGAGATCCCCAGGTTCTCATTTGTGTCTGTGACTTCATCTCTTGATGTCTCCTGCTCACAGCATGAAACACCCATGGGGTGGGAAGGAGGGTTCCTTAGGCCCAAGCATTTGTTCTGTGTTGTTTTTGGCTTGGAAAGGTGATACAGGGATGGAGGCTGTGTCTGGTACAGGCAGAATTTGCCTTTGGGGAGAGACCATTTTCTCTGCAGAGCAATTTTTGGTTTCCTCTTGGCAGAAGGGAAACTGAGGCAGGAATGCTCCATCCTACAGTGAGTCCAGCTGGAGAAACCCACAGTGGTGGCCCATGGAGAGCCTTGCTGCAATGATTTCAATTTCATTGTGCTGCTATAGAGCCAGAAGAGCTGCTGGCTCCCAGCAGGAAGGGAAACCTCCCAGGATTCTTCAGAAAAGGGCGTTTTTGGTGCTCCAGTGAAAGGTTATCTCAGCAGGCTCCGTGCCAGGCTCTGGTGACGTGGGAGGGTCTGTCACATGCCACCAGCAACCAGGGACCCATTTTCTCCTGGTAACCCTGTTTTTCCCTGCTCTCTGCTTTGTTTATACACGAGCCTCAGGGGGGAAATGGAAATAGGAGGAGACCTGGTGGGACTGGAAATCGGGGTCGTTCCTAAGGAGCTGGGGCAGGAAGGGCAAAGTGCCAGGAGGGATTTCTGATGTCAGCAGCAAGGGACCTGTGAGATGGGTGCCTGGACCTGTTTGGGTTGTGGGAGAAACTGGAAGTACATTGGATTTAATTCTAATTCTAATTCTAATTCTAATTCTAATTCTAATTCTAATTCTAATTTAATTAGGAATAAATTTTAATTAATTTTAATTTTTATTTAATTTTGATTTAATTTTCATTTTTCATTTTCATTTTAATTAAATTATAATTAAAATTTAACTAATTTTAATTTCAATTTTTATTTAATTTTGATCTAATTCTAATTCTAGTTTTAATTTTATTTCTAATTTTACTTCTAATTTTAATTTTAATTCTAATTTTAATTTTAATTCTAATTTTATTTATTTAGGAAAAAAATGTACAGGACAAGGGAGCCAACAGGCAGTTTCCTGGGGCGGAAGTGACATACCTGCAAGAAGAGACACGGTGTGCCATTCATCCCAGCAGGATGAACCTTAGAAAGTCTGGGTTTGCTGGAGGAGGCCAGACCAGAGGGAAAACCTGTCTGGTTCAGGCTGCTCTGGTTTTTGATGCCATCTCGTGGTCCGGGACGGTTTTACAGAGAGATGTGTGGAGCATATTTCCTTGGCTGAACAGAAAACTGTGGGCTTGGGCATCTCCTGCTGTCACTTCCCTGGCAGAATCGTGAAATCTGCCCCTGGCCCTGTCACTTTGAACAGATTTCATTCCTGGAGGGTGATTTCCATCACCTTATCCCATGTCTGTTTGGGAATTGCCATCCTGAATACCTCAAGGGAGCTGGACTGTCTCACCCTATCTCATTTTAAGTTCTGAGGGCTGGAGCCCCTCTGCTCTGGAGCCAGGCTGGAGAGCTGGGGGTGCTCACCTGGAGAGGAGAAGGATCCAGGGAGAGCTCAGAGCCCCTTCCAGAGCCTAAAGGGGCTCCAGGAGAGCTGGAAAATTACTTGGGACAAGGGATGGAGGGACAGGACACAGAGAATGGCTTCCTAGTGCCAGAGCGCAGGGATGGATGGGATATTGGGAAGGAATTGTTCCTTGTGAGGGTGGGAGGGCCCTGGCACAGGGTGCCCAGAGATCCCAGCACAAAAAGAGAAAGCACATTCAGAGCCCGAAATTCCAGGGGTGAGTGCTCCAGGAGCGAAGAGGAAGCTGAGCACCATAAAACCTCCATGTCCAAGAGGTTTGGTCCTGTGTTGCTGCAATCCTGTTGGTTGCCCAAGAGCAGCCCACGTGCTGTGGTGAGCAGCAGGAATCTCTGCTCAGCTTGCTCAACATCTGCAGCTGCAGGGATTTGAGGCAGTGCCTCCAGGCTGGCACAAGCAAAGCTTCCAGCTAGGAACAGATCTTCCCAGGGATGCAGAAAAGTGAGGAGCAAACGCTGTCCTGCCTGACTGTGGAGGTTTGGGAGAGGTTTTGTGCTGTTTCTCCTCTGTTCTCACTGCTACAGGAGAGTGTGGAGGTGACAAAACTTTTTTAGGTACTCAAATGAACCAATATCACTGGTATCTGTAAGAATTCCCAGTTTAGGGTGACAATCCCCGAGGTTCAGAGAGAAAGGGTGATAAAAAATTGATTTGAACATCTCCTGCATAGAAAAAAAAGTGGCAGCATCTCTCCCTGGAAAACTCCTTTTTGGAGATGAGGATTGTCAAGGTTCAATAAGGGAGAGGGTCTCAAGGACAAGAACAAAGGTGCTAAAGACTTATAAATTATCTGTAAATCATGAAGAATTCACCAGCTGAAGAACAGCGTCCCAGATTTACACTGGATTTACCCTAAGGGGGGATGAGAGACCATCTCAAAGCAGCCACATGGGGCTGGAGCCGGCTCCATGTTTTCTCCCATGGCTGATCTCCAAGGTGGCTCCACCCCTGCTGCCTCCTCAGGCGCTTTCCAACCAGCCAAATCCTTCTGATAAATATAGCAGGAGGAAGGCAGCAGGTTGGGCTGGGGACAGGCAGAGGGAACTGGCTCTGGGACAGCTTTGTGGTCATTGCAACAGAGTCACGTGTATGTGCTTAAACCAAGACCTAAGCCTAAAGTTATGCTGTCCCGGGACTTTAGAGAGGCCTTGGGGTTTGGAGGGGAAGTTGGCAGCTGGGTGTTTTTCTCAGCTGATGGGGTAACAAGTCAGCTGGGTTGGAATGGGCTTTTTTTAGTTTTGAGGTGACTTTTCTCTCCGGGGAACGGGGTGGCAGATGTCCCAACACATGGCCGTGGTCATGGCACAGTCACGGAACCCTGAATCATTTGGATGAATGGAATGGAATGGAATGGAATGGAATGGAATGGAATAGAATAGAATAGAACAGAACAGAACAGAACAGAACAGAACAGAACAGAACAGAACAGAATAGAATAGAATAGAATAGAATAGAATAGAATAGAATAGAATAGTATGCCACTATCTCCAGCTATGCCTGTGTTGAAGGAGTAACTGTGATCCTAATTTCCCTCCTATCCCCCATTTTTCATCAATATTCCTCTTCCAGGGTCTTTTATTTATCTGCCAAGGCATCACTTGGCTGCAGGAAGTTCCTGCATGGGGAAAGAGGTTGTGGCTTCTGACTGCAGCCTCTACTGTGCCAGTCACCTGTCATGGGATGGACCTCAGGGTCTGAGGGCTGACTAAACACCATGGGGTCTTCCAAGAGGGGCCTTGTTGCATTTTCCAAGTGTATGCAGCCCCTCCAAGGATTTGTACCTGGCAAACTCTGTTTGCTGGTGCTTGCAAGCGCCGTGAACTCCTGGGACTGCCCCACTAGGGGTGGACATCACCCATGGAAGTCCCCACACAGCAGGCAGCTGTCCCATGGAATGGGCTGTGACACCAAGTGCCTCTTGACCCATCTGAGGGGTAAGGGATAGCCCTGAGCATTTCCAGCACCAGGCACAGTGAGGTCCTAACCCTGAACTGGCACCCACCCAAGGCAACAAACACCACAAAAAGAGGGGATCCTCTCCCGGGAATTGCTGTGGCTCTCCCAGCATTGTCTCCCCATGGCCTTGAGCATCTCCCTGGCTGCTGTGGTGCTGAGCTGCACGTTCCAAGGTGAGCAAGCCTGGACAAACAATTGCCCCCCAAAACAACACTGGCGCCTGCTGGGGAAGCCCAGACAGCTGTTTGTGCCAGAAGACACACAAACATCTCAGAAAACAGCCCTGACCTCCTCCTCCTTCCCCCTTTTTCTGCTTATCTCTGCATCCCTGGGGTAACCCAGAGCAGAGATATTCTGGGAGCCCAGCGCTGCCGTTTCCTCCCGGCACCGTTTCCTTCGGGGTCAGCACCACCACCCTCTCCTGACGGGACCCCACGGGATGCCCACGGTCCCCTGGGATGCTCAGGGCTATCTCTGGGAGGACATCAGCCAGAGGAGGAGGAAACCCTTCGACAGGAGCTGATGGTCCAGGAGCCGGGCAGGCTGGAGGGTGCTGAGCAAGGAAGAAAAACAGGAAAGTGGCTGCAGATAAGGAAAAGGACCTGGAAGAGGAATATTGAGGAATAATGGAGGGTAGAGAGGGGAATGAGGATCACAGCAGACATCGTGCCGCGAGAGGAAGCTGCTGAAAGGAAAGCAGCCCAGAAATATCCTTCTCATTGTAATGGGGAAAGGATCTCAGCCTCACAGCACAGAGGTGATCAGCAGGTCTGTGTGCAGGGGTTGTCACACACCCACAGGTCATACCTGAATGGGAAACTCCAAAAACCTGTGAGAAAATGGTAATTACCCTGTTGTGAATATTGCTAATTAATCTGTTACTGGCCTGATTCCCATTGTTTTCAAGCTACGTCAGGGAAGGTATAGGTTGGATATTAGGAAGAAATTTTTCACTGAAAAAATAATAAAGTACAGGAATGCTCCTCCCAGGGAGGTGGTAGAATCACCATCTCTGGATGTGCTTAAAAAAAGACTGGACATTTCACTTGGTGCTATGCTCTAGGTGAGGTGTGAGGGCATTGGTTGGACTCAATGATCTCAGAGGTCTCTTCCAACCTCATCATTCTGTGATTCTGTGATTCTGTTGTAAGACTGAACTTCGTGCATTCTGTCCCTAAAGAGAGACAGTCCTGGGGACAGGGACAGTTCTGGATGGGGCTCTGAGCAGCCTGGTCTAGTGGAAGGTGTCCCTGCCCATGGCAGGGGTTTGGAACCAGGTCACCTTTAAGGTCCCTCCCAACCCAACCCATTCCCTAACTCCATGATTCTATGATTCCATGTTTCTATGACTGGGTGTGAACCAGTCCCTTGGATCCTGCTGGGCTGGAACAAACCAGTGAGAGGAGCTTGTGCCCATACGCCAGGTGGGTCCTGCCTCAGGTTCCCTTTGCAGGTGCCCTGCTGTTTAATCTCAATGTGGCAGAACACAACAACTGCATTTCCTGGCTGGTTTCTGCAGTCATCACCACTTTCTGCTGATCACTTCCACATTCTCACCTTGAAGCGGGTCACACTTGTGGCCCATGGAAATCTCATCATTACTCCAAGACACTGCCTTTCTTCTCCATTTACATGGCTAAAGCCTCAATCCAGATCCATCCTGATCACAGTCAAAATCTGCAAAGAAACCCTCCCCAAAACACAGATGGGTGCAATGGAGGCACACCCAACCTGGTGTTCCTTCAGAATCATTTCTCTGGGACCTCTTCCCTACAGGAGCCTGCTGGGAATGTCCTGATGGCCAAACTCTGCTGAGGGCTTGTTCAGCTCTGTGCTCACTGGTCAGTGTTAAAAGCAACGAGTGGCTAATTTAAAAGTGCAGACAAATTTAATTCCCTCCTGGACAGGAAGGATTATCCCTGTCTTGCCAAGGTAACTTGGCAGCAGTGAGGGGCTCATAGATGATAACCCCAGAAGGGAAGAGGTCAATCCTCCAGACACAACAGAGGTTGAGGAGATCACGGTGCCAGCATCCCCTGGGGTGAGATGGGATGCAGAACACCAACTCTGCTGCCAGACAAGAGGTGTGAGCAGAGTAGCCTGAGCAGAATCATCCCAGTGACCTGATCCAGGAGCCACCACTGGCAGTGCTGGGGGTGGAAACTGAAATTCCAGCCTCAGAGTCACAAGCACACAGGGAACTTGACCAGGATGTGGTTGGTGACAGATCCTGGATATGAGAAAGTGGTGCCTGGGACAACCGTGATACAAAACTGCCACGAATTAGGGAAAAAAACAAGGGCTCAGGGAGTTATTTGTGCATGGGATGCAGAGAGAAGCAGCCCCTTTTCCCCTCTCCAACATAAAAAGAATGAAGTGAGAGATATATGTTGAATCCATGTGCTCTCTGGACTCATCAGCACCAAAGAGACATGGACTTGTTGGAGTGAGTCCAGAGGAGGCCACAGAGATGCTCCAAGGGCTGGAGCCCCTCTGCTCTGGAGCCAGGCTGGGAGAGCTGGGGG
>JAXCLO010000170.1:110692902-110705399 GCA_035583995.1 Arremon aurantiirostris | reverse complement strand
ATAATAAATCAAGCCTTCTGAAACATGGAGTCAGATCCTCGTCTCTTCCCTCATCCTAAGACCCCTGTGAACACTGTCACACACCACATCTGCCACCTTTGTGCAGACAATTTGGATCCCCCAGTGCACCTCCAGCACCATCAAACCCTGAGTGCCAGGCAGGGAGCTCCATCTGAGGGGAAACACGGATCCAGCAGGACACAGCAAACCCAGAGGTTTATTGGTGATGGACAAACAGAGCTGCACGTGGAGGTGCCTGAGGGCAGGCTCTGTGTACAGTTCTGGCTGCAGGATCGCTGTGCTGGCTCTCCTGGGGCTGTCACAGCTCCCTGGGGTGGCCGCTGTCACCGGCAGCAGCGCAGGCGGCCGCTGCTGCAGCTCCCTTCCCAGCGCTCCATGTGGAAGCACAGCCTCCGGCAGTGGCCACGGCTGTTCCTGCACTGCTGCATGTCTGAAAGGCCTCTGGCTGCTGGGGAAAGAGGAGAGGACACCTGGTGAGGAGAGCTGGAACCTACTCAGAGCCCCAAAACACACTGGGAACTTCACTGGTGTTGGTGTTGGTGGCTAGGCCATGGGATGCTCTCAGCTGGCAGCAGGGAAATTCAGGTGTTTCCATGGTGAGGATCAGATGTGCTTGGGAGGAGCTTCTCCATCCAGCAAGCACTGGGAGTCTCCTAAAGACTGGCCTGGGGGAGACAGCCAGGTTTGGGTTGGCTGTGTTAGGTTGGGTGAGTTAGGTGAGGCTGGACAGCACCAAAAGACAGAGAAGGGCCTTTTGGAACAGGTGTTTCACCTATTGTTTCCTTTTGAGATTTTTTGGCTTCTTGGTATTTTGGGGTTTTTGTTTGCTTGGGTTTTTCAAATGTTTTGCAGTTTTGATTAAAAGGGGATTTGCTTCTCTTTAGACACAGCAGAAACACGAAATTTGGGGTTTCTGGAGGGTCCACCACCACCAGTGGGGTGGGCAAACCCTTCTCTCTCCCTTTGTTGTGCCCAGGACTTCAGTTAAATAAATGACAAGATAAACAGACTAAGCAAGTAAATCTCCTCTTCTTCATTATCAGGTTCACCTTCTGCAAACATGGTATCATCAAAGTCCTGCTAACATCAGAGTGACCTTACACTGAATGAGACCCAAATCTCTGACGTGAATACAAACAGACAGCAAAAATGCCAAGTCATGGAATAAATTTCTATCAAACCAGAATCCCAGAAGAAAACAAACAAACAAACAAAAATTATCTGCCTTTCCTTCTTCTTTTCCCCCTGAAAAATAGTTTTGATTTTATAGAATCAAAGATACACAAAATTATTTGAGTTGTAATGAACATTAAAGACCATCTACTTCCAGCCTCCTGCCATGGGCAGGGACACCTCCCACTATCCCAGGCTGATCCAAGCCCCATCCAACCTTGCCCTGAACATTTCCAGGGATGGAGAGTCTACACCCTCTTTGGGCAACCTGTGCCAGGGCCTCACCACCCTCACAGCCAAGAATTCCCTCCCAATAACTAATTTACACCTACCCTCCTTCAACTTAAGATCATTCCCCCTTGTCCTGTCCCTCCATTCCTCATCCCAAGTCCCTCTCCAGTTCTTCTGGAGCCTCTTTAGGTCCTGGAAGGGGCTCTGAGCTCTCCCTGGATCCTTCTCTTCTCCAGGTGAACACCCCCAGCTCTCCCAACCTGGCTTCAGAGCAGAGGAGCTCCAGCCTTGGAGCATCTCTGTGGCCTCCTCTGGACTTGCTTCATCAGGTTCTGATGCTGCGGAACCCAAATCTGGAGGCAGCTTTGCAGGTGGGATCTTACCAGAGCAGATCAGAGGGTGAAAATCACCTCCCTCAACCTTCTGGCCACACTTGCATCTTCCTGCATTTGCCACATCTGTATTCTACTCATGGAGAATTTAATGGGATTCTCCTTGTTTGGTGGAGGAGGAGGCTTTTATCCTGGCCAGGAGCAAAGCTCAGGCTCCTGGCTTAGGCTCAGCATTTCTGGGTGAGTTCTGAGGGTGAAGAGAGGAGGGGATGCACAACCTGTGAACTCAGGACAGCTGCCTGCAGGAACTTCATGGAGACCATCCCAGGAGAAAGTTTTTCCTTGGAAGCACAAGTTAGCTCAGCCTTGACTTGGGGGGGGCTCTGTCTTGTCCTCTTCTACCTCAGAAGAGCAGGAACCTGCCTTTTCTCTCTCCACAGTCCTGCAGGAACCCCTGTGAGGATTTTGTCCTTACCCGGAGTGCCCTGGAGGAGGACAATGACAAGGACTGCCAGGAGCAGCTGGAGAACCCTCATGGCTCGGTGTGGGTGGAGGTTCCACCCCCAGGAGGAGTGAAGGGCCCTAAAGAGAGGAATAAGAGGGAAATTCTGGATTTATAGAGGCCACAGGGGGGGTTGTGTAATTTTCCTGGAGTGGAGGGAACTTTGTCAATCTCAGGTGCATTTCAACATGACAGCAAACAGTTGCACGGGGTGTGCCTGCTCTCAGTCACATCGTGTTACAGACAGAAAGGGGAAATAAAGGGGAAAAAAATAGAGGGAAAAAGACCAAAAAGTGAAGGAGGAAATCAGGGTTTTGTTGACAATTACACTGAGCACTGGGGAGTCTGCTACTGCTTGCTGCTGGAGACAGGATGTTGGGACTGACCCAGTCTGGCTCTGTGTGTGTAAGCTTGAGCATGTGATGTTAAAATCCATTCCAAGTGTTTGCAGTATCAAAATGTTGTGGTTTGGTTTTGTGTTTTTTTTTTTTTTTTTTTTTATTTCCAGCCCTCACCCTCTGTGTTTAGCACTGACACAGTCAAGAGTGAAAAAATCCAGTCTCCTCCTCAGCACTCCCCAACACACAGAGCTGGCTTGGAAATAATGGGATCCTTAAAAAAATCATGGATCTGCTTCAATTTCCCAACTTACAGGCTGCAGAGAGGATGCTTGCCAAGGTTTTTTTTACAACTGCCAAGAAAAAAAGGCAATTTAATATTTTATTCATTTATGTACTCATTCAATGGGAAAGCTGGGACATCTCCCTGCAATGCTCAGGGGCATCAGGAAAGCAGGTGGATTACAGCTCTCCCAGGGATCCTGGCAGGCTCTCAGGTTTGTACCAGTTCTCCAGGTCAGTTCCAGGAAATCAGTAGAGGTGAGACCTGCATTTCAACTTGGGAAAACAACACAAAGCAAACAACGAGCAGGAATGTCCCCCAGCCAAGAAAAAATGGAGGAAGAGGAAATAGAAACTTTATAAAGGTTTTTCGTACAGTAGTGATGCAGCAGAGGCCATCACCAAGTCTTCCCTTTTCCCTTCAGAAGTCACTTCAGTGGATTTTTCTTTGCAGGCTGGATGCCAGGGGGTGCTGTACAATGCAAACCCCATGTCCTTCAGGCTGCTTGAACAGAACAAGGATCACCTTCATCAAACAGTGCAGATAAAGGGGCCTTCACCAGCTGGACTTTGGAGTAGGGAACACTAAGCTCCTAACCAGGGTGAGCTGCAAAATGGCCAGGCACAGCCTGGGAAGGGAGATGGACCTTGGAACCCACCTGGGGGAGAGCTGGATGCAGGGATGTGTGTGAGCCTCTGGAAAAGGCAATAGCACACTCTGTACCCCTGAGGATTGGCATCTCCAATTTGAGAGATGGTGCAGCGGGATTTTGTGGAATTATGGAATCATGGAATGGTTTGGGTTGGAAGGGACCTAAAAGCTCATCCAGTTCCACCCCCTGCCATGAGCAGGGACACTTTCCACTATTCCAGGCTGCTCCAAGCCCTGTCCAACCTGGCCTTGGGCACTTCCAACGATGGAGCGGCCACAGCTTCTCTGTGAAATCTCTGCCAGGGCCTCCCCACCCTCACAAGAAAAAACTTCCAAAGCAAAGAATTTGGGGACAGCTCATCCAGCAGACAGGAGACAGCACTCCTTGAGCTGCAGCCCAAGCAGGAAGGAGTGTGTGGATGCTCCTGTGAGTGCCCTGCTCTGAGTGTGTGACCTGCAGTGTCTGAACATGTGTGTGCAGATGGTTTGGTGCTCTCCAGAGAGGACATGGAGCACGGGGCCAGGGTACCACGTGGCCACGGTGTTCCCAATGTTGGATGGCAAAACTCCAGGTGTTTGTTTGTCTCCAGCTCAGCTGCTCTCCCATGCTGGGAGCAGCACCACTGCAGAGGGGTATTTGTGCCTGGAGCTGTTTGGATGCTGCAGGCTCCATGGGGACCAGGCTGCATCCTCCACACCACTACAAATGGGTTGAGCTGCAGAACATGCCTTGGGAAAGAAATCCAGGACTACACAGTACCAACAAAAACCAGATTTCCTCCAGAAATCAGGGGCAGGAATCATCTGTCCCTTGGGCAACTGCTCGTACAACAGCTGGTCTGGCTCCCCTTGGCATGGGCCTGCTGCTGGGTTGGCCCCAGCCTCTGGTGAGCCCACTGGGGCTGGCCCAGCAGCCTCCCACCCTCCCCTGCTCCCCATCCTGCCAGCAGATGTCTTTTCTCAGAGCTCACCATGCACAAAGGCTGATCTGTGCTCAGACACGTGGCACAGGAATGGGCTCCTGGGTGCTTGAGAGGTTTTGGGGCTGGGAGGAGTCGAATCAATCTATATCTGCTCCCTGGCCCCAAATGGGAGGGATGTTTCCACTGACTTCATTGCCTTCAGGCCAGGACCTGAGCAAGCTGATTTTTAAATGCATCTGGGATAAGTTTTTATTTTAAATGCAAACTGGGATATGATTTTGCCAGCAGGAGCAATTGCTGGGGTGAATCAACCCTTTTTCCAGCTTGTGATGCCACCTCCTACTCCCAATCCCATTGACAGGATTTTGCCAAACAAGCAAGCACTGACAGAGGCCTGCAATTCGACCTGTGAAGAAATGATTGTGGGCTCAGCTCTGGGCTCAGCCCTAGTCCAGAAACACCCCATGGCTCTCGTTCCAGACCATTCTTTATGGTTTTCTCAGAACTCTCTTCAACAGGTCCATGTCTGTCTCAAGCAGAGCCCCCAGAGCTGGACACTGCAAGAAATTATGTTTTTTGCCCCACAAAAAATGGTCAGAGCACACTCTGTGCAATCAACTTCTCCTTTCCAGTGCAGGGCCACATCCAGGTGTGAATTATTGATCATTCCTGGCATGTGCCCACCTCCAAACCGTGCCAAGGAACAGAGGGGAAAACAGTTCATTTTCTGGCAGCACATTTGAGCAGCCACTGACTTCTGAGCCTCACGTGATTTTATTTACTCATGCAGGTACAGCTTCAGAATCCTGGCCTGTCTTATCTCCCCAGCACACCCTGGAGCTGGGCTGTGCTCAGGTGATTCCTTTCACCCCACAGGATTGGGAAGAGCTCCAGGTGAGCGGGTGGAATGTTGGAATGTGACGCCTTTTCTCTTTATGTGGGAAGATCCAAACACACAGGGGGTTGCACTGGTTTGTGTGGGATTGCCAGGGATGTGAGGGACAGCCTGGATCCAAGGGGCTGCCCATGGCTGTGGCACCTCAGCTTCCCCAAGCAGGAGCCCACCCAGCCCCATACTGCTCCTGGCTGCACATCACAGGGACGTTTTTAGGGCAGGAGAGGAGGATTTGGCTCTCTCTGCCAAACAAACAGTGGCCTGTTGCCTGGGAACAGCAAACAAATCCTGCTGAGGGAATCCATGCCATGCTTTGATGGACTGAAATCCCCAGTTATGCAGGAGGGTTGTGCTGGCTGACAGACCTGGCACGAGGGTAGAGCTCTGTCCTGCCTCTGTGTGGCTGCAGAGATCCCAAATAAACATCCCAAAGTGTCTGGATGATTTTTGCATCTCCTTTAGGTATAGGTCTTCTGAGGCAGTACTAAAGAACCCCTATTTATAGCTTTCTGAGCTCTATCAGGTACAAACAGCTGGAGTTCAAGGCTCAAGGAAGAATTTCCCACCAAAATCCTCTTCTTCATTTGGCTTTCACCTGACCATGGCAGGGTGTGGGAACTGGATGATCTTTAAGGTCCTTTCCAACCCAAACCATTCTGGGATTCTGTGATGATTTTATGATTCTTCCTCCTCCCCAGGGTTACAGGGTACTCCAACTAGGGTTTGATTAATTTGAGCAGCATTCCCTATTATACACTTACACCAAAGCAGCTCATGCTGCTGTTCAAGCAACTCTCTGATTTTTTAAGATTTTCTAAGCATTCTGAAGTTTACATTCTTGTAACAAACTTTCTCACACACTTTCTGTTAATAGCTTATTGTATTGCATTCTTTTATGGAGGAGAAGAAATTTGATGGCCTGTTGATTTGTTCACTGCCATTGGAGAGGTGGCACTGTCACCCTCCAATCTGCTGTCACTTTAGGAAATCCATAAATGTTAGAGTCAGAAAATTAACTTCCCTTTTTACCTTAAAAACAGCAGTTTGTCCGTGTTGTGTTGTTTCATGTCATATAGTGACAACTCCCCATGAGCTGAGCTGGCTGCTTTGCCCCAGGTGAGTTCAGGGGTAAAGAAATCACATCAGGAAACAGTTTTATAAAGTCTGGAAGTGCCATTCATCCACCCTATCCTTGGTGCTTTCTCTCTCCTCCCTCTCTGTGAGACTGGAAGGGAATTCAGTTCATCTTATCCATTGGGCAGAAATAATGATGGATTTTTGGGTTTTTTTCTGGGTTTTTTTATGTGTGTGGGTTTTTTGGGTTTTTTTTGTGTGTGTGTGGTTTTGTTTGTTTGTTTGTTTGTTTGGGGTTTTTTGGGTTTTTTTTGGGTTTTTTTTTTGCTTTGTTTTTTGGGGTTTTTTTGTTGTTGTTGCTGGGTTGTAATTTTGTGTTTTTTACGGTTATTTCCGTCCAGATCAGCAAACAAGGGAACACACAGCAGTGGAACAGCAGGACCATGCCTGTGAGCATGCCCATTAGCACCAGAGGGACAATATTCCCTACAAACTGAACTTTTTCACCTTTCCTGGTGGACTGGCCAGTAAGTCTGAAGCATATCAGGATCAGGATGCTCAGTGATTATGAGAGAAACGTGCAAGGTGAGCTGCAAGATCTCATTCTTCGCTTTCCTGGGAAACCAGGCTGTAACCAGGATGGCTGAGCATTCCCAGATGAGGGGCAGGAGCAATGAACCATGTGGATGAACCATGAGAAATAAGACGTTTGCTTTGGAGAGGTGCCTTGATCCCAAGCCCTCCCCGTGCTGTCCTCACTCGTCCGCGTGCGTCAGAGGCACGGGCTGGACGTGGGCAGGAATTTGCCTCTGGATTCAGCCCCGTCCCTCTTTTCAGAGCCAGTTCCCAATCCAACAGCCTGCTCTGGGTTATCTGGCTCTCCTGAGAGCTCTCCTCATCCAGCTGCAGGGGATCTCCAGGGGAGCACTGGCATCACTGGAGTCCCAGTGATGACTCGAGGAGAGCAACTGGGCTGCTCATCAGTGAATGGAGACTCTTGGATAAATGGTGGCTCTTGGATGAATGGAGGCTCTTGGGTGAATGAATTGTCATCCCTCTGGCAGTGGGGCCTGATCCTGCTGAGGTCAGTGGGAATTTTCCTGTTTGATTCATCAGAACAAGAATTTCATCTCCCAGAGAGGACTTTTCCCTGGCTCTGTCTGACCAGTGCCTCAGCTGGTTGGCACAGCTCTCTGATTACATCATTGTTTCCTTGCTTTCACAGAAATGATTGACCCAGAGAGAAATATTTTACCTGGAAAGGGAGACCAGGAGCTGACAAAGGCAAGGAAGCGTCAGAATTTTGTGTTGAAAAGACACAGAAGGGCTGAGAGGATTTGGACAGAAAATTAATTTAGGCAGAGGGAGCTCATAGGAAGAAAGCTGTGAGGGACAAAGAGAGTGATTTCCTTGGGGCTGGGTGACCAAAATGGAAAGGAGTTGCACCAGAAATGCAGTCTGTGGGTGGAGAGGGCAGCCTGTCAGGGCAATGGGACACAGCTTTCAGATCCCCTCTCCATCATGTTTAAAACAAGTAAACCTGGGATTTAGGGGAAAAAAAATTGTTCCCTGTGAGGGTGGGGAGGCCCTGGCACAGGATGCCCAGGGAAGCTGTGGCTGCCCCTGGATCCCTGGCAGTGTCCAAGACCAGTTTGGATGGGGCTTGGAGAAGCCTGGGATAGTGGAAGGTGTCCCTGCCCATGGCAGAGGGTTGGACTGGGTGGTCTCTAATGATTTATGCTGAGGATTATCTATTGAGGAGCACCAAAACCAAGCAATTCTGGGAAGATTCAAATAAAATAACAGGGTCAGTTGGCACCTATGAAGCACAGCAGGGTGAGTCCAGCAAGCAGTCCCCCAACAGATAATCATAGGACAATTTACCACGGAAAGAGAACTCTCTATGGGCCAAAGCTTTTATTTTATTTCTCTAGTTGGACGTAGAGCTTTGGGTTATTTTGGCCAGCCCCAAAGGCTCTACACTGATGTTGGAGGAGGAACACACAGGTCCCTCTTTGCACATGGAAAGAGACGGCTTAGACCCCATGCCTGGAAGTGTCCAAGGCCAGGCTGGACAGGGCTTGGAGCAACCTGGGATAGTGGAAGGTGTCCCTGCCCATGGCAATGAGATGATCTTTAATGTCTCTTCCAACCCAATCCATTCTGGGATCCATGACTGCCTTGAGAACCTGGCACAGCCTGGAAAGGAGAAGTGGATGGGGCTGGATCCTGCCTGAGAAGCCCAGACCACACTCGCCTTTATGTCAAACCAGGCGCCTTTTGCACCAAAAGTGATGCCAAAACCACTTTCCCCATTGCAGCTGTTTTGTCTGGGAAGGGAAATAGAGGCACAGAGTCCCCCTGGTGTTCTGGGGAGGTGAGGAATACTGTGGCCACTCCTGCTCAGTGCCATCCCACCACTGGCAGCGTTGCTGACTCACAGGTGGGCACTTGCTGCTTTGTTAAACATCAGGTTTATTTGTTTTAGGTAAGCAGAAAGGCAATTTTTCACCTGGGCATGTCAGATAACAACAAGAGTCCCCAAAGGACCACAGATATGAGTGGCCCCAGTTTTTTCTTGTCACACAGTGTTTCCTAAAAAGTTACAGCAAAGCCAAAGTGTTCAGGAGTCCATGAGTGAATCCACAGCCACAGAAACCACAAAATCTCCTTTCCAACAGCTGCTCATGGCGTGCCAGTGGAGCCTGCAGCTCTCCATGTGCTGCCCTGGCTCCTCTGGAAACCTTCAGCTCTCTGTGGTGGCAGGTGACAGATTTTTGCAGCAGAGAATGACAGGTTCAAAGCAGAACTGAGCCAGGTATTCCTCAGAAGCACAGCTTCCCACTCGGCACAGGCCCCCTCCCTGGCTACAGCTGTCTGGTCCATGGGCATCTCCTGGACAAGGGAGCAGCAAATTCATGGATAAAATTAGTGGGGTTCCTTTTTCCCATGTTCCCAGCCAGCCAAGCCAGCACTGGGAGCACACAGAGAGCCTGGGCACCTCGAGCACACCCAGGGACAGGTTCAAATATCCATGTTAGAAATCCCAAGCTGCTGAGCCAACCTCCCTCAAGGAATGTTTTATCATGGAGTTGTTTTTTCAGGATGTTGGCAAAGGCTGTGCATGGGAGGTCAGAGGGGCTGTCCTCTCCCTGCCAAGGAGGCAACTGCAGCCTGAGAAAAGGCAGGAACATTTTCCCAGAGCACAGGGCTTCTCCTAACTTAGTGGTGTGCCCCATTTTCACAGCCTCCTCCCTGCTCATTTTTTTGTATTCCCCCAAGAGATTAAATAATGAATTTTCCCAAAGCACCTCACCCACTCTCTCACCCAGAAAACCTTTCCTCAGTACCTATCACACAGTAAAGAAAGATTATCCCTGTTCCCAGATATCCTGTTCACCACCCCAGGCCCTTCCTGGTCTTACCGTGCTGGGTCAGGGAGATGGATATGAAAACAAGCACGAGGATCCCCATTCCTTTGGCTCTGCTGGAAAATCCCAGGGCTGGGACTGACATTTCACAGGAGCCTCTGTGTGCTGCTGGCACGCTGGATGGCATCCTGGAAGAGGGGAGGAGTAGGCAGGAGTTAATTATATTCCAGTCCCAGGAGTAACATTTGCTATGAGAAATCTTTTTGTGTCGTTCTGACCCAGCTCTGCTGCTCCAAACAATGTTGACTTTCTTCACATTCTCTGGTTACTGGCTTTCCTGATTCCTCTCCTTGGCAGCTGGTAGAATTCCAGCAGGAAAAAAAGAAGCTCAGGGAGATCCTCTGCTCCTTGCCTGGAGCAAAATCCCTTGGAAGTGACAGGGAGGAGGGAAGCAACCTGCAAGGGAAGAGTTCTGAGGATCTGCAAGGAGGAGAAGGATGCAGGCTGGGAGTGATTAATTTTTAATCTGAGCTCGTGTGAATATTTTCTCCAGCTGAAACCTGGGTGTTATTTTTTTTTCCCCAGCTTTGGCTTCCAAGGAATTTGGGAGGCTTCGTTCCTGAGTGTGATGAGCACACAGTGCTGGTGGAAGAGCTGTTAGTTCAGCGATGCATTCCATGGTAAATCTGTGATGGGTGTGCAGCTCTGGCTGTAAAATGTGATGTTTCAGCTGCCCTGCCTGGCCCTGCTGTTTGCTGTCCCTTCACCTGTGGCAATAAAATTGCTCTGTGAACTCATCTTAAATTGGCAGGCTAAAGAGCAAAATTAAAAGCCCCTTTCTCCCTAAAAAAATACCCAAACAGAACAACATAACTGAAATAATAGAGTCATTTAGATTGGAAAAGGCCTTCAAGATCATAGAGTCCAACCATTCCCCAGCTCTCCCAAGCCGCCAGCAAATCATGTCCCCAAATGCCACATCTGTCTGTTTTAAATCCTTCAGAGATGGGGACCCCATCACTGCCCTGGGCACCCTGTTTTAATGCCTGACCACCCTTTCCATGCAGAAATTCCTCCTGATGTCCAACCTGAACCTCCCCTGGCACAGTTTGAGGCTGTTCCCTCTCATCCTGTCCCTGTTCCCTGGGTGCAGAGCCTGACCCCCCTGGCTGTCCCCTCCTGTCAGGGAGTTGTGCAGACCCACAAGGTCCCCCCTGAGCCTCCTTTTCTCCAGGCTGAGTCCCTTCCCAGCTCCCTCAGCCCCTCCCTGAAGTGTGCAAGGAATGATTGGATGTGGCACACATTGCTCTGGGCTGGGTGACAAGGTGGGGATCAGTCACAGGTTGGACTCGATGACCTTGGAGATCTTTTCCAACCTCAATGACTCTGTGATTAAGTGTCCTCAGTCCTCTAAAGCATCCAAGTGTAAAATCAAACATGGTAAATAAGATTAGCTTGGTAAGAAGGATTAGGGGATGGAGTTTCCAAGGATACAACAGCAAATTTTTGTGCAATTCTGCATGTGGGTGTAATAGAGAGACATTTTGCCTCTTTCCATAAATAAATGACTGCTAAACCTGTTTATTTAGCATTTATTGCCTTCTTTGTATAAAGACACATGTCACCTCTAGTTAATTACACACTTCGCATGTTGAGAACAGCAGGCACATCTACAACACTTGGAATAAAACTGGTTTGCTTTCTTGGCTGTTCCTTCCCATGGTTTTCTGCAGTCCCACGAGGTCCTTGTCACGCTTCCGTGCAGCACTTCCATCCCCTGCGAGGGCAGAGCCCCTCCTGCTCCTGCAGACATCTGATTTCTGGGGGCACGCAATGGCCCCCCTCATCCTGGCAGATGTGGAAGTTGGACGTGGTGTCTGCAATTCAGAGGGGTTGAGTCAAACCAGGAAACCTGACATGGCCATCCAAACCATCTCATACACAAAAATTGTTGGGAGGTTGTGTTTACTGAGTCTCCAAAAGCAAACACACAAAGAGGAACTTTGGGGGTTATCACAGCACTTCTGTAAAAGAAGGAATTTGTGACCCACCAGCTTGGAAAAGAATTAACTGAAGGAGGGATATTGTCAAGCTATGAAGAAGATGGATGCAGAATGACTCCATTTCAAGTTGGTGGTACTTAACAAAATTGTGAAGGATGAGGTTTTAAAAGAAATGGAAGGAATTCCTAACCTGGGGAGAAAAATCCAGTAAGGACTTTTAAACACAAGGATGGCTAAATCTAAAAATCCTGAGGTGCAATTTCACAAAATCCAGGATAATATGAATATGATATGATATGATACGATACGATACGATACGATACGATACGATACGATACGATACGATACAATATAATATAATATAATATAATATAATATAATATAATATAGAATAATATATATATGAGATCATTTTTTAAGCCATTGCTTGTGGGGGATATTAGATGATCTCCTAGTGTTTGTACATTTTTACTTTCTGCTACTGCTGATCCTAGCAGCAATTCCCTGTCAGCTCTTCCAGGTAACTTCACACAAAGGGATTCCATCATTTCAGTGCCTGTGAGAGCTTGGCACTGAAATGCCAAGTTGATTCCCAGCTCTCCAGCCTCCTTCTGGATTTTGGGGCATCTCAGCACTTGTGTCCATGGCCCTTCCTTCATCCCCAGCCTGCAGCAGTCACAGTCGCTGCTGCCTCCCCCTT
>JAXCLO010000170.1:110660548-110672531 GCA_035583995.1 Arremon aurantiirostris | reverse complement strand
ATTATATTATATTATATCATATCATATCATATCATATCATATCATATCATATCATATCATATCATATCATATCATATACTAAAACTATACTAAAGAAAGAGAAAGGATCGTCAGGAGGCTAGACAAGAATGATAATAAAAACCTGCAACAGACTCAGAGAGTCTGACACAGCTGGCTGTGATTGGTGCTTGATTAAAAACAATTCACGTGCTGGGTAAACAATTCTCCAAATCACAACAAATCTCCAGTTCCAGAGCAGCAAAACAGGGAGAAGCTGAAGCTTCCCAGGATAAGAAGGGATTTTTCATAAGATATCATGGTGACAAACAAGAACCAGTGAAGTTTCATGATTCTGTTTTTGATGATGATGCCAAAGGCTACAGGAACTATCAAATACACCACAGGAGTAGACATTTAAATGATGCACAGAGGGAAGCATTTAGACCCTGCTCACTGTCTAATGCAGACACTTCTGGTGTTTTAACTTGTCATCAACTGTACAATAACTCTTAAAAATTAAGGCTTCTGTGTTATTCTGTAGGATACCATCCACACAGAAGTCTCAGTATTTTTCAGAAAAAGCATCAGCACTAGGGCTGTGTGACAGATCAGGGAACTCCTCATCAGGACCAGAGAAGCACCAATATTTTCTCCACAGCCTGCCGTAGATCCTGCCTTCCTCCTTCCTCTCAAACACTCATTATTATTCCTTCTCACTTTCCCTTCCACAGAGGAGTTCCCCTTCAGCTGAGAGGCACAGAGGACAGTACATTCTCACAGCTGGTGTTCAGTGCTGTCATTTGAATTTCTGTTTAATGTTGACTCAGTGTCTGGATTGCAGCAGGAGGGCACAAGCAGCTGAGACCGAAGCAGCCAAGGGCAGGTAATGATTGACCAGGCTCCCAGACCTCAGCACAGCACCATCCCCGAACCTGAAATGTACAGGGGCCTCCCCTTGTGCCCTTTCACTGACTCCAGCAATGTCTCACCCACCAGGATTCATTAACTCATCAGCTGTATTTCTCCTCACCTGAAAATTTTAGGGTATTTCTTTAATAAGAGACTTTTGTACTGTTACCAAGCTCAGTGGGGACTGATGGAGAAACAGAGGTAAAACCTGCCCTGTGCACCCATTTAGCCCATGGAAATGGCACAAACCACTCTAATGACAAGTGATGTGTAGGAATAATGTGTGTGAAAGCCAAATGTATCCATTAGAGGATGCCCACTAATAAATTTTCACGGATGAAGTGACCTTGGCCCTCATTTTCCCATTCTCATTGTGCCCTTGTCATAGTTGAGACAGAGACAACACAAAGCAGCACACTCCATTTTCAGAAGGATTCAAACTGATTTTATTATAGCATTCATGCTTTTTATACATTCTTACAAAACTCATAAGTTTTCACTTTACTCATTGATCACAAAAGACAAAGTGTTCATTGGAACAGGCAGTTGCAGGTTTCTCTTATTTATCCTTCTTTCTTTCTTGATTTCTACGTCAATGACCTTGGTAGAAAATTCTTTCAGGGGTAAACATGGATCTTCTTATCAAACTTCTCTCTGGCTCACAGAAATCACTGTAAAACCTCTTCCACATGCCCTTAGCAGGGTGATGTCAAAGGGTAGAAACATGGAATCACAGAATGGTTTGGGCTGGAAGGCAGTTTAAAGATAATCCAGTTTCAACCCCCTGCCATGGGCAGGGACACTTTCCACCACCCCAGGTTCCTCAACGCCCGATCCAGCCTGGTTTTGAACAGTTCCAAGGATGTTCCACCTTCCATTAGAGCAGACTGTTCCAGGTGGAGCAACCTGGGGTAGTGGAAGGTGTTCCTCCACATGGCAGAGGTGGAGCTGGATGATCTTTAAGGTCCTTTCCAACCGAAATCTTTCCATGATTCTATGATAATTATTTGTGCTATCATTAGGAAAGCCAGGAGAATACCGGATTATGTTTTAACATTCTTTTGGTTTTAATGGAAGATAAACACATGATTTCTTAAATAACCATGTGCCTACGAGATTTTAAGGCATATTTATGTTTATAATGGTAAAATGAAGTTTTGCCACCATCCAAATATATGTACCCTATTTTAAACAACCTTTCTCAACAGCATAGTAGTTTTTAGACTTCTTTTCATTTGCCATTAGCTGATGAGTCACACTTAAGAGAAAACACTGAGGCAAACCCTCCTATATAACATCATGTATGGTGCTCACTGTGAATTATTATGGGGATAGTTGTTACCCAAGGAGGGAACAAGAGAAGTAAAACCCCTATTTTGCAGAAGACAGAAAAAATCAGCTTGAAACGCTCTTTGCAAAGGTTTTCCCCACTCAACATTTCAGATTTTCCTTGCAGTATCACCTTTGGAAAGGAGCTGCTGGGGCAAAATTCAGGAAAATTGAATAGCAAAATCCCCCCAGCTCCTCTTCGCTTAGAGAGCTTGATTTCTCTGGGAGAGGTACTTGCAGCTCCTTGAATTCCCAGCTCATGTGTGGGAGTTAATGTTCAACAGAGATCTCCAGGACTCCATCCTGGCCCTGGGTACGGTGGGATAGAGTTCCATGCACACACTTCCACATTCCAGCCCCAGGTCACTGCTGTGCTGCACGAATTGTTCTGCTCCTTGCCTGTTTTGTACGAGTTTTGCCCGGTTTTAAGCAACCAGTTTACTCTTGTCTTTGTTTTTGTTAGCACTCAAAGTCATGGAATTTTCCTCTTGCTCTGAGTGACATTTTCAGGTTCCCTGTGCTAGCAGGGCTCAAAGTGTTGGTCCCTTCCATTGAATCATGAAATCCTTGAGGAGCTTGGGTTGGAAAGGACCTTAAAGCTCATCTCATTTCAACCCCCTGCCATGGGCAGGGACACTTTCCACTGGACCAGATTTTTCCAAGCCCCGTCCTTGGTTGTTTCCAGGGACATCCACCACCTCTCTGGACAACCTGTGCCAGGGTTTTGCCACCCTCATTGCAAAAATCTTCCTCCCTGTTTCCTAGAGGGTCATTCTCCTTCTGCAAAATCTGTTCAGCAAAATCTGAGTGCTGTGGCAATCCATATAAATGAAATCATATAATTTAACTTTAATAATAGATTGACTCTGTTCCAGAGGAGGGAAAATAAAGCCATGGAAGTGAGTGGAGCTTTTTCAAATAACAAAAAGGAATTACAGCCTTCCCCAGTGACACACTCTGATTTTATTTGGGAAAAACACTCCTCCTCCCCAACTTGGATATCTTATGGATAAGTGCTTCCACTTGCACAACATTCCCACACGGTTCTGTCTGTGGGAAAGACAGGTGAGGTGAATTCACATTTCAAAGGGTCTTGAGAAAAAAAAAGGGTTTTATTTTTTGGTTTATTCATGCTGGTTTTGCAGGTCAGGCATTTGCCCCTCTGTATCCCACTAAAGAGAAAAGAAAGGGGTGACAAATTAAATTTCTTCTCCATTAGAAATGGGGAAAGCTGAAGAGTTGCTGGCAAAGGAAAAGATCATTTTCAAGGCAAGGGTACAAAAAAAAAAGAGGGACAAAAATGGAGCACTTGGCATTTCTTGGTTAATTAGATTTTATGAGTGGAAGAGGGAAATCAGTGTTTATCTTGCTGGGTTTTGCTGCATAAACTCACCTTGTTGCCTCTCTCTGAGCTGCTCGATCTGGCCCATTACTGTGCAAATTAAACATAAACCTCAGTAATGTTTTCATCCTTCAAACAATTCTTGGAACAAAAATGCCATTAACTCCGAGTTAAATATAATGAATGAGGTAATAAGGAAGCAAACCACTGAACCAGAATGTCAGAGGTAGGAACTGCAGAAACACCTGGGTGACAGTGTTTAAGTTGTTTATTAGCCCAGGATTTTGTGAAGGAGAACCTTCCTGCATTGATCTCCTTTTAAGAAAATTTACAGCCACAGGGATCATGCTCTGAAGTGAAGCCCCAGAAGATGCTGCCCTTCAAATCATTGTCTCAGACATTATTTTTGTGGAATCAACACATTCTCCCAACCCTTTAAGAGCAATAAGAGGGGAAATATTTGGCATTGCATGACAAACTTGTGCATGTATATGAAATAGTTTATTTCCTTTAAAGGAAATTAGATATATTAGTGAGTGTTAGAACTCTTAACTCCTGAGATTTTTAATATGGACAAACAAACTGAATGCAAAGAGGTCAGAATTTGCCCCTTAAGGCTGAAGGAAAAGCAGTGAGAATGATGTGGGATGAAATGCCAGGCTGAATGGGGCTTGGAGGAACCTGTTCTAGTGGAAATGTCCCTGTCCATGGCAGGGGTGTTGGAATGAGATGATCTTTAGGGTCCCTTCCAACCCAAACTGTTCTGTGATTCTGTGATACAAGTGAGGAGTGAAGCGGGGGGGAGAGCTTTGTGTCAGCCCCCTGCAGTGGGTGAGGCTGTCCTGAGACCTGCTTAAAAAGTGACAGAGAGCAGTTGCATCACCTCAGGTCTTTCCCAATGCTTTCCTCTGCCTTTGACATCATCCACCTGGCTAGGATGGGGAGATGGAGACAAAATGTTATATGAACTGTCAGCGAGTGACAAACCCAGGGTCAAAGCTGGGTCTCCACTCCAATGGTCAAGCTACGTCAGGGAAGGTATAGGTTGGATATTAGCAAGAAATTTTTCACTGAAAGAATAATAAAGTACTGGAATGCTCTTCCCAGGGAGGTGGTAGAATCACCATCTCTGGATATGTTTAAAAAAAGACTGGACATGGCACTTGGTGCTATAGTCTAGTTGAGACATTAGGGCATAGGTTGGACTCGATGATCTTAAAGGTCTCTTCCAACCTCATCATTCTGTGATTCTGTGATTCTGTGACTTCCAAGTCCCCCTGACCCATCCTGGTGCCTGTGTTGGGAAGACCTTTCCAAAAGCCATGAAAATCGGCGCAGCTCAGTCAGGCTTGACTGATGGTCAGATTATATAACTGACCCATGGGGTGGAAATTCACCCTCGGGGGATTGCAACACATTCACTGCCACCTGCGATAAGGGGTCCAGTCCCTCTCCAGAAAGTTCATGGCAGTTATTCATCGACTTGTCACACTTGCACAACCCCAAGGGCCCTATAAATACCAGGTGTCTGTCCCAGCCCTTGCCCAAGCCAGCTACAGCCACCATTGGCCTTTCAGGTGCTCTGCAGGACTTCACAATCCACAAGCAGCTGACAGCCATGAAGATCCTCTACCTGCTCTTCGCTGTCTTCCTCCTCCTCTTCCAGGCCACTTCAGGTGAGAAGCAATTCTATAAAGAGAAAAAGGGTTTGTAAGCAGAAGAGTGTTCACAGGGGGCCAAAAAGACACCATGAGCTGAAAGGCAAAATCTGATGGTGCAGCTGTGGGACCAGGAGCATCTGGGCTCAGGGTGCCCCTCTTGCTAAAAAAAGACAACACATGACTTGTTGAGCATTTACCACTCATCATTTCAGGCAGAAAGCTGAGATTTTAACTCCTGCCACTCCCCACAGGTTCTGCAGACCCTCTTTTTGCTGACACCACCTCGTGCCGGAGCACACGGGGAAGCTTCTGCCGTGCTGGGGAGTGCCCACCCACCTTCGCTGCCACAGGGACCTGCCAAGGGGGGATGATGAACTGCTGCTCCAAGTAGGTGACAAAACATCTCAGGGGCCTCAGAAGGTCCCCTGTTTTATCCTCTGGTTCTCTGAATAATCAGCAAAACTCCAGGGGGATTTGCAGGGCAACCCTCGGTGGGAAGGTCCAAAGAGAGTAGGAACACGTGTATAATGTTGATGTGTGTTTGGGGAGAAAATTCATTTGAATGGAAATTGTGTATGGGAGAAAGAATTCAGAATTCAGAAAGAATTCAGAATGGTCAAAATGTCCAAGAATTCCAAGTATTTTTCACTTTATTCTGAATCTTTATGGGAAAAGAAAGAAGTTTTTTCAAGAAATTATTAGGAAAATGCTTCATAGTATTTATACCCATCAGGGGAAGCTTTTTATCATCCCTCTGGTTTTATTTTAAAATTTACCTAGCAAATGTACATTTAAAGGGGGGAAAGTGTTCACAGAACTTTGCTTCTCAACCTCTCCCCATCTCTCCTTCCTTCCACCACTGCACAGCTCTTAGAAAGGTGGAGTGAATTTGTCAGTGAGTGGAGACTTGGGTGTGCATTTCACTTTTGACCTTGGAAATCGCTTTCTAATAATGCCTGGAGTTTCCCTGATAGCCAGATTGTTTTTATTTCCTTAAGGTTTTGGACATGCTTTTGGAGAATGCTCTTCAGCTTAAAATAAAGCATATTCTCCATCTACTTAATTCTTAGAATAACTTTGTTCCATTAATGGCCACGAGATGATCCCTGCCAGCTGCAGTGACATTCACACCCCCAAATTGAGAGACAGATTAGGAGAGATTCCTGTACCTTTGGTGAAGAGGACTGGTGTGATGATAAAATTTATCCCAGCCATGATGTTCAGGCAGATCCCCAGCCACTGATGTGACAGGACAGACCTTAGCTCAAAACAAAGGGAGAGTTCAGAACTGTGATGTCTGAATTTCCCAGAACTCCTTATTGTGTGATTCCATTATTTATGGAATTGCCAAGGCTTAAAGGTTCCCAGAAACTGAAGAAATCTGATGAGGTGGTTCCAGAAAAAAAGTTTTATACATTTATTCAGCAAATGGGGATCCTCAGTGGTTTCAGGGAGCCCAAGTAATTCCAATAATAGGACAGGTTGGTTGCCAGGAGAATAAGATGCTAAGGAATAAGATGCTAAGGATGCATTTGGAAATTCAGGGAAGTAAATGGAACCAAAGGAACCTGATATTAGATGATTTTACAAAGCAGTGATGTGATCCCTCAGTTTCTGTGACCACACATCCTCCTTGGGAAGCAATTTCCACTGATAGCAAATGGACTGGGAGAAGCAGATGGAGGAACCCCAACATCAAATTTCTGTCAGACCATCTGCTAGACCTGACACAAAGAAAACTGAGCCTGGGAAAGGAGCAAGACCTCTCGAGTCTGGTTTCAGGTGTAATTTTCCTACAGAAATACTCTTTCTTTAAAAATGTACCTGATACTGATGGATGTTAGTGTTCAGGATTAAAGTTCTTATATTGGCAGTTTGATTTTCAGCTGAGCTGACCAATACAAGAGTAGAAGTTAAAACCAACAGGGTATTCTGAAGTACAATATAAATATTTTTTTCCAGCTCAGGTTGCTTGAAAACAAATCTTTGAATTTGGACATGAAGGGCTTGATTCAGCAGGATACATTGAGATGTTTAGTGGCATTTGAGGTGCATTGGAGTATTTAAGTCATATCGATGTATCTGGCTGAGTTAACTCTGAGGGAAAACATTGATTTTCAGAAAAGAGAGATGTCTGGAGGCCAAGCAGATATCCCAGACCACTTCAGATGGCACTAAACTTGTGTGTTCAGCAATTACACCAAATCCCCAGTTTTTATTTTGGTGCAAACTGAATAAAAAATGTCATTACAAGTGGTCACATAACTAATTTCCCAGTGGCCACAGTTTTATACACTGGTAATCTGCAGACCTGGACACCCAACATATACAGAGATGTAGGTTTTTAAACCTGCAGGCTGGACCCACCCTGTAGGTTCATTTTGAAAGGTAATTAGAAGGTGTTGGAGCTTCTAGAGAATGAGCTGAGGTGGAACTGCAGCACAGTATCAAGACCCTTTGTATCCTTGCAGGATTTTGGCAGAATAAGGAGAAAAGGCTTTCCTGGACCAGAGCCCTTGGACCAGCAACATTTCCACTGCCTTGAGGAGCTGATTTTCATGGATTCCTCCTCTGTCTAAAGCCTCCTGCAAATGAGCTTTAAAAGAAGCTTCCAGAGGGCATGTCCTGTTAGCACACCGCTTCTGGAAATCCGGGTTTTTCCTCGCTGAAGTCACTCCCTTTTTGCTTTTAATACTCAAGCCACTTTGGCTCCTTGGCCACCTATTCCAGCCTACCTCACAGGGGTGTTTGGAGGTTCAATCGCTTCAGGTTCATGCAGCTCTTGGAGGATGTGAAGCAATATATATATTATTATTTTATTCGCACATGAAAATAAAGGTTTTCTTGAACCAAAACCTGTGATCTTTGGTGTTACTCACAGAAATTTCCTCTCTGGTTTTGACTCAAGGCTCAGAGTGATTTTTAAAAGAATTTTTAAATTCTTTAAAAGCATTTTTTTAAAGAAGGGAGTCTGTGCAGTCTCACATATTCCCAAAGGATTTGGAAAAGGGAATGACTAAAAGAGCAACCAGTTTTGATGATGGTAATAAAGCCATTTAGGATGACAGGAATGAAAGCTGAGTGAGAAGAACTTTACAGGCAACTCTTGACACAGAAGACAATTGTATGGCAACAAATAAACACTAGTATTGCAATTTTTATTTTTATATATATAATATATATAAATATATATAATATATATATAAAATATACAATATACAATACATAATATACAATATATCATAGATACTATATAATATATAATACATAATATAACATAACATATAATAATTTATAATATATAATAAATAACATATAATATATAAGCATTAAAAATACACACATCCCCCCGAATTCATTAACACAACAATGGGGTCAGAACTCTCCCTCCACAGAGACAAGATTTTGGGTGACGTATAGACTGTGTTTTAAAACATCAGATCTGTTTTTAACAACAGTCACAAAATTCAGTATTTAAAGAACACACTGTTACAAGGACATCTCACTGCCTGCAGCCTGGACACATCCAATTTACAAAATAGATATTAATGATTTGTTCTACGTCCCTCAAGTTCCTTCTGTATGGAATGGTTTGAGTTTGTACTGGGAATGGTGCTGATAATTCAGGGATTCTTTTTTATGGCTCAGCAGGACTCAGTCAAGGCCTTTTCTTTTCCTCATCCCACCAACGAGAGGGCTGGTGGTGACAAGGATTTGGGAGGGGACAGAGCCAGGACAGCTGGCCCCAGGTGACCCAAGGGGTATTCCAGACCATGTAGGGTCATGCTCAGCAATAAAACTTGCAGGAAGAACAAGGAAGGAAGGAAGGAAGGAACACTTGGAGTGATGGAGTTTTTCTTCCCAAGTCACTGTTACCTGTGGTGGATTCCTGCTCTCCTGGGGATGGCTGCATACCTGCCTGCCCATGGAAAGTGGGAATAAATTCCTTGTTCTGCTTTGCTTGCACAGATTTTGTTTTGGCTGTTAATCTGTCTCTATTTCAACCCACAAGTTTTTTTCACTTTCACTCTTCTGATTTTCTCGCCATTCCACCAGGGCCGAAGTGAGCAAGAGCTGCCTGAAGCTGAATTCCCAGCTTGGGTGAAACCACAACATCCTGAAGAAAATCTCTGCTATTAAATCTGGATAAATTCAGAACAGACTGAGCCTCAGATTTCCCTGCTACCCCAATGAAACACATCTCTGGTGTGTAAATCACAGAGGCGTTATTCCAAAAGGGATTGTCTCCATTTCTGTCTCTGAATGCTGGACCTTATGTCCATCAAGGTCTCATTTCATCCCAGCAGCCGCCTCTTGGGATCTCTAGCTGGTCAGAGTGACCCTGAGATACATCAGAACGTCTCTTTTCCCAGTCTAGTGGTTGAAGAAGGAATCAGGGCTCTTCATTTCTCAGTCTCAAGGTTGTTTATTGTATCTTATCTATAAAATTTTTTCTTCTCACCTGCCGAGGTCCACTCAGGAGGACAGAGAGAGGCACTCTGCCTGCCTTGGTGTTATCTTTTTATGTTAAAAACTATGTATACGATGTTAACAATTACTTCCCAATACCTATCACCTATGTTAGACAGTGAGCTTTTCGTCTAAACCAATCTAAAAGTGCCACCATCAGAGCAGAAGATGGAGGCCAAGAAGAAGAGGGAGAAAGGCTGGACACACCCAGATTCCTCCATCTTGCTCCCTGAACCCCCATTCTAAAAACCCCAAAAGTCTATTTTTCACCCCATGATAAGTTCACTATCGTTCTACTTAAACTTTCGTGGCTTGTAATTCTTCATATAAAGGTTGGTGATTGTTTTTTCCAAGGGCTAAATCAAAGGCACAGGGGTCTTGGGCTCTGTGCCAAGGTCTCTGAGCCCCCCTGGGCAGGAGCTCGAATCCTCCAGGACAGCCAGAGGAATTTCCTGGGTTCTGACAGCCACCCTCACTCCAGGCCCATTCTTCCTTTTGTGCCCAATTTCTATGGAGCCCCTTGAGTGCCCATCTCACCTCTGGCCCCTCCATGAGCCTGAGTGGAACCTGGCCTTGGCCTCATGTGACACAGCTCCCACTGCTCTCCTCTGTTGATGGCCCTACAGGGATCTGCTTCTCTCATCCCAATTCCCTGCCCTGTTTCTCTCCTGCAGTGACCACTGAGAGTTCTCCCCAAGGATTTCCTCATTCCATGTCTATTCAGATCTTGTCTCCTAGGACACCATTGATGTTTTCCCATGGAGGGCTGTCTGGGCAGCAGCTCAAACCAAACTCTTTGATAGCATTCAAGCTATGGGAGAAAAGGATTGTTTTGGTTGATATTTCCCTTCCAAAGCTGATGCTGGGCCTCATAAAAACTCATCCTTGATGACCTGAAGAACAGATCAGTTTTCAAAATGATGATTGGAACACGGCTTTCCAAAAATCTGCTATCAGTGGCTTATCCCCCTCCCTGCTCTGGTCCATGGCCAGGACACAGGTTGGAGGTGGTCCCACGACTGGCCTTGGACAGACACTTCACTAGGACTGGAGTTTCCCACTGAAAATCAGTTTTATGCATGAGCAGCCTTTATTGAGTGCTCTGTCAAGGAGAACAAACATCGTGTACCCTCTGCCCACTGCCACTTTCACTGTGGCTGCAAACACTTGTTCCTCTCTCTGTCACTTGTTCCATGCCCTTAACTTCAGGACAGGGGAACTCAACATCACTTCCTGCCTCTGCCTGTTTATTTATTGCTGGAACAGAGGAAATTGTCACTAAATTAATTCTCCCTTTCTGATCAGGCAGATTAGCAGCTCATCAGTTGTAATTAAGAGCAGGGAAATTCTTTCAGAGTCAAAGGTATTTGCCCTGGTTTCCCCACAGTCCAGAATACAGACCACAGGTGGTGATTTCCCAAGGTATAAAGACGAATTTCCCAAGCTCCCTGAAGAACCAACAAGCCAAACAGATGAATTTTCTCTTTCTGATTGGCAAAATTATTTTCCTTCAAAAGGACAGGTCCCGTACAAAATCCACCACCCACTACTTGGCTGCCAGGTCAAATATTACAATAATGTCTCTAACAGAGACCTCAAGATCAACAGCTTCCCGTCAGTCACAGCCTCAATGATTTCTCTGTTCACTGGAGACTGCTGGGATCATCTTTTCCTGGTCCTCAAGCAGAAGGAAGAAGTGGAGCACTGTGTCCAAGATCCCTTTCCCTGGTGCCAAGCAGTCCTCAAGGGGGCTGTTATCACCCCAGGTAAATTTATGTTTCCATGGAGGGAGCCTGGACCTGGGGCTGGCACTGCTGCCACTCTCCAGCTGGACTGGGGGAGGCAGTTGAGGAGGCTGGAGCCATTCTCCCTTTCCTTCCCTCTCCCTGGCATTGTTTGCTTCCAAAGAGCATTGAGCCATCTGTGATGTCATGGCCCAGCAGCATTTGCTTAGCAGCCTCACTCCCCAAATTAAACACCCCTGCCCCTTGTGCTGCCTGGGACAGGCAGGAGGGGAATTATGCAAGGAGTAGAAAAGCACTTTTCTCCATTAAATTCTGTTATTTTTACAAGTTTCACACTTGATGGTTTCCTTACAGTTGGCTGCGTTTTAAGATCATGGATTCTACCTTTTTTCTTTCTTTTTGTCTTTCCAGAAGTGAAATTGAGGGTGCAGGTGGATGTGCTGTGTGATGGTGTTCACAGGGGTTCTTGGATGAGGGAAGAGATGAGGATCTGACTCCATGTTTCAGATGGCTTGATTTATTATTTT
>JAXCLO010000170.1:110635043-110651400 GCA_035583995.1 Arremon aurantiirostris | reverse complement strand
CTATTTCTATTTCTATTTCTATTTCTATTTCTATTTCTATTTCTATTTCTATTTCTATTTCTATTTCTATTTCTTCTTATTCTTATTCCTCTTATTTCTGTTTTTATTTTTATTCCTATTTTTTTCCATTCTCACAATTTTCCCTGTGCATTACCTTAGAATTTATTTAACTCTTACCTGAAGTGCCCTGGAGCATTAAGAGGAGAACAGCAAAGAAAAAGGAAAAGATCTTCATGTTCAAATTCAGTGCCACCAAATACAACAGATGCTAAGAAAAAAACAGAAAGAAGTCATGCATTTAACCTGCATTTTTCATTGCCCAGCACAAACACTATTAATGGCGAATTAGCTTCAATTTTTAAATAAAATTGGCATTTATGTAATAGGGTAAATGTTCTAGAATGAATCTGTAGAAATAACAGTTTTTATGGAAAAATAAATTTGAAAGCATCCTGTATAAGATTGATAAAATGTATTTATGACTAGAAATTTTTTTATTAATTTTTATTTGAGCTATTTTGCTGAATCTGGCTGGGATAGAGTTAACTTTAATCATGGCAGCTGATACAGTGCAGTGCTTCATGTTCAAAGCAAGTTACTTCATGACTAAAATATCCATTTTATTCAATTAATAAGTTAAGCCTTTCCTATTTATTTGAATATAAACACTCAACAGCTTTAATTACTCAAATAATGGTAATTTTTAGATGACAAGCCAGTCATTACTCCTTGAAGTATCTTTACAGAAAATCTAAGCAGCCATCTATCCATCCTGGAGGCCCTGGGTTGTCTCTGCACCATCATTTCTCACTGAAGATTCCAGCTACCTTTGGAAAATAATACCAACTATTTTAATAATTAAGAATCACCATCATTGAATATAATAATCAACCAAATGCATTACGGAAACACCAAGCACTGACCATTTCAGATTTTCATGGGGATTTAATTAAGCTGCAATATTCTACATCTTGTATGATTAATTTCTTTTTAGAGAAGGAACAAATGTTATCAAAAATTAGGTGTTTTTCTCCTCTTTGGTTGAAACTGGTGTGAAAACTGCACCTTTAGCTCATCCAAGAGGACCTGAGGAGAGAGGGGCCAGTGGGTCCTACCTGGTTCCACTCCAGGGGATCTTCACAGAGTGATGTCTCACCCCAGAGCTGTTTTTATACATTCTGTGGGTGACAGAGCTGCCACAGACTGGCTGGCCAAGGACATGGACTTGACACAGCAATTCCCAGCAGCTGAAATGTCACTTCCCAGCAGCTGGTGGGGGACAGTGACCTCTTGTGAGCTCCCTCCCCTTTCCCTGGAACATGAGTTGGCCCTTCCCAAAAACACCTGACACAGCCCCAGTGTGTGCCCAACACATCAATCCCTTGTGTGGAGTGGGAAACTGTCAGACAGTCTCCTTTTCTGACCCAGAAAAGGGGCAACTGAGAGGCTTTTAAAAATTTTTACTCCATTTTCAGTCTCATGTGAAGGGTGAGACAACACAGATGTTATAATTCACGCCATCACAATCGGAAGCCAACTATTTCCTAATTGCAATACACTAGAAGTGTTTCTTGGCCTATCAGCTTTTTGCCACCATGCTGTAGATGCCTTAAAGCAAATCACCTAAAACTACCACTTGTGTGTCCTACTACAATGCATCTATTTCTCCAAAGTATCTAGTCTTATTTGCAAGGCCATCTTTTGAAATTTTTTTTTAGTTCCATTTTTCTCTCAACAACATCTATCCTATTCCATGACATTTCTAAGTCAGCATTTCTTATCTCAAAGTTTGCATACTATGTAACTGTATCTCAAAGTGTGCATACTATGCACACTTCTGTGAGGCCTAAGAACTCTCTACAGATCCTTTTCCTACAGAAAACAATGACCTGGGACACACAGGTTGGGATCCAAGGGGGACCTCACCCTGCAGGGCTCTGTCTGGAGCCTGCACATGCATCCACAGCCCCAGAACAGCTGAATTTGGGAAGTTCAGATTTTGCAATGACTCTCCTGTGTGAAACACAGGTGGGAGCCCTCTGTGTTCACACAATCCCAGAATGGTTTGGGTTGGAAGGAACCTTAAAACTCATCCAGTTCCACCCTCTGCCATGGGCAGGGACACTTTCAATTATCTCAGGGTGCTCCAAGCCCTGTCCAAGCTGGCCTTGGACACCTCCAGGGGTCTGGGGGCAGCCACAGCTTCTCTGGGCACCCTATGCCAGGACCTCCCCACCCTCACAGGGAAGAATTCCAATATCCCATCTATCCCTGTCCTCTGGTTGTGGGAAGCCATTCCCTGTGTCCTGTCCCTCCAGGCCCTGGTCCCAAGCCCCTCTCCAGCTCTCCTGGATCCCTTTAGGCCCTGGAAAGGTCTCTGAGATCTTCCTGGTGCCTTTTCCAGATGAACAACCCCAGCTCTCCCAGCCTGGCTCCAGAACAGAGTGGCTCCAGCTCTTGGAGCATCTTCTTGGTCTCCTCTGGACTCTCTCCAGGAGCTCCATGTCCTTATGTTGGGGACACCAGGTAGGACATCACAAGAGCAAATTGCCCTCCCTCGACCAGTTGGTCTCTCTTTCATTCTCATGGATTTGCCACATCTGTGTTCTGCTTGTCCCACAGAAAATATTTATGTTTGGATAATTAATTCCAGGGACGCATGTCACAGTCATGTTTTCTGGAAAAATCCCTTTGCCCAGGAGTCTTCTCCTGGGAAGCTGAGAAGTCTCAGAGAAAAAAGGAAAACAATAATTATCTGATTTGCTTCTCCTGTGTTTTGCTGCTTTGGAATGTGTTTGGAAATTGTTTATCCAACATGTGGTTGTTTCATTGGATTCATGTGAATTGCTCTGACTTATTTGCTAATCAAGGTCAAGCTGTGTTGAGGCTCTGGAAAGAGTCACGAGTTTTCATTATCTTTTCAGCCTTCTGTAAGTATCCTTTCTGTATTCTTTAGTACAGAATAGTTTACTATTCTTTAATATAATATACTATCATAAAATAATAAATTAGCCTTCTGAGAAAATGGAGTCAGATTCATCATTCCCTCCTTCATCTGGGCACCCCACAAATACAATAGAAGCGCCCACCTCCACACATCCTTTCTGATTCCAGGTGGCCAAAGGAAACACCTTTCACAAAAATATTTTGGTCAAATATGTGCCCTCAGAGGATCTGGACTACAGAAACTGGGGCAGCACTGGTTTAACCTGAACCCTGAAGGCACCTGTGAGCCCAGATGCTGTGTTTTCATTGTCATATCACTGAGAAACCAGGAAAAAAACCCAACATTCCTGTACTTCAAAGATGATTTATCTACTCGGGTCTGTCCCAGAAGATGGCAATGAAGAGCCAAAGATGAAATTCCCCTCCAGCAACCTTCTTCAGTGAAGAGTACAGAAATTATTCTGACAGCGGGAGTTTATGGATTTTTTTTTTCCTCCTTAATTATACTGATGTCTTCTGATTCCTAGCACTGATATGTGAGGGAATGTTTTCTGACAGGCCAGACTCAAAGCCCTCTCTGCTCTGCAGTCTGCTGTGGAGCCCTGTGATGGACAAGAAACCACTCACTGCTCTCAAAATCAAATTGACAGGACTCGAGGAAATGGAATGAAGCTGAGTTGGGGGAGGTTTAGGTTGGATATCAGGAAAAGTTCTTCACCCAGAGGGTGACTGGGCACTGAACAGGCTCCCCAGAAAAAGACAGCTATCTAAAATCCCATTCCTGTATAATTTAATTGGAAGAATGTGTATGTTTGCTTTACAATGTGGAAGACCATTTGTTTCTGTTATTTGGATTTTGATTTTGTTTTTTAAACAACTCAAAACTTTTGGTTTTTTTTAAATAACTCAAGTGATGAAATGTAAAGAAGCAGAAATAGACACTGTGAATATTAAATGTATAAATGAGTTTTTAGAGACACAGAGCTCTGAACTGAGATTTTGGGGTAACCTCCTGAAAAGGAAGTTAAAATAGGATAAAATTATTCTTTCTTCCTGCTTTTCCACTTTTTGCATGTGCCACCTGCCCAAAGTGCAACAAAACAGATCCAAGGTCAAATATCGGGGTTTGGATAAGATCTTTAACTAATTAATTTTATTTGTTCTTATGATTGATGGAAAACTTCCTTTAAATATCTTAATTACTATAATTTAACTCTTAATTTCAATATACTGTTATTTAAGCATTGTTTTGGCCACTCATGGTTACAAAAGTGATACATTTCACCTGTTTCCTGGCAGTTAAACACATGCAATTAAAGAATGATTATTGCAAATCAATTAATGTTGCATCCTGAAAGCATTTTGATGGCTAAATATCTTACTCAGTTCCCTTTTTCTGTGGTACTGCAAAGGACATTGTGTGAAGCCCCTAAAATTATGTTCTCCAAGCATAAATGTATATTTGTATGCCTGCGCATATAATCTTTAAATACTCCAAGAGAAACAAAGGTCAAATTTACTCAGCTGCTTTATATTTTATCTTCGCTGAAGAACATGCAAAGAGAGAAGAATAATCTGGATATTCTAACCTATTATTTACTCAGGAATAGTCAGGGTATTAATTTCAGTAATTGTTTATTTAAACATGGACAAATTCTACAATGATGTTTCTTACTCTCCTGTTTCTCTACCGCCCCCCTAGCAAATCCACACTAACCTAGATATATTTATATATTAAATATTGTTAAAATGAATATGTGGAAAGACTCCTCAAAATTCCAGTTAATTTTTTATCACTCAGCACACCACAGACTTTGTTCCCAGTGAACATCCAGCTCTCAGTTCCTTTGCTCACACTTAGACCAGTGTTGTCTGAGATGTCCCTGCATCCCATCCCTCCTCCCTGGCTTGCTCTCCTCTCTCCTGACCCTTTTCCATGAATCCCAAGAGGAGATCTCAGCCAGCCCAGAGCACCCTGAATCACTCTAGGAGCTGCTGTGAAGGGCACTGGGTTAATTCCTGTGTGTCCGCATGTCACCTCAGCTTACCTGTGACAATGGGATGTCCCCAGACACTTGAAGCAACGAGGGTCCTTCACCTTCTCTCTGCCATCCTCTTCCTCCAGCGTCCTCTGTGCAAATGACAGCAAGGATGACAGACCTTTGATACGATTGCCCAACGTTTGTCCTCACAGCACCTCCACACCTGGCAAAAAATGGCAAAAAATCCATGTGGGAACAGCGCTGCTGTCCATGCACTGACCTTGGACAGCCCTGTGGAAAACTGCCCAGGTCTGACTTGGCCAAACCCTGCCTGGAAATCCCATCTGCTGCTGGGGATTTTGAGCAGTGATGTGGAGTGAGCTGCCCCTGTTCCCTTTGGGAATTGCACCTTTTTCACAACAAAGACCCCCCCAGTTCAGGGAAGGCACAAGCAAACAGGGCTTGCCAGCTGCTTCCAAAACCCTGGAAATATGAGGATAAAAGTGCTGCTTGGGATGCAGAGAGCAGGAATTGAGCTTTGCATGTCTAAAGCATCAGTAATATTCATCTGTGCTTCCCTGACTGTATTGTAAAGCTGTGATTTATCCCATGGGGACTTGGCCTATTGGGAACAAACCCTAAATTTTGCTAACCTGAAGGTGAACATCTGAGCTGTCTTTTCATCCAGGATATTCAAGCAGCTGTAAAGCAGATATACCTTGAGATATAAGATATTCCCAGCATTGAGATTTCTTAAAATCAACATAGATTTCCAAAGTCCACTCTTGTCCTTTTCCTTATGCAATTCTGAGATCCCTCCTAGGCATCAAGGTTTCTGGTTGTCCTGGCTCCTTGGTCCAGAAGATCTAAAGAACCACAGCAGCCACCAGGAGAAGCTGGTGACATTACCAGTGATTATTTTCCAAGGAAGGAGAGGAAATTTTTCCCTGTGAGGGTGGTGAGGCCCTGGCACAGGTTGCCCAGAGAAGCTGTGGCTGCCCCATCCCTGACGGTGTTCAAGGCCAGGATGGAAAGGGCTCTGAGCAACCTGGGATAATGGAAGGTGTCCCTGCCCATGGCAGGGTGTGGAACTGGATGATTTTGAAGGTTCCTTCCAGACCAAACCATTCTGGGATTCTACAGCTGAGGAGCCCTCAGGACCAGGAGCACTCAGTATGTCCCAAGTATTTTACATCACCCTGTGGTCTAACGTGCCTTACACAAACTGGGATGAGTTGCACAAAGATCAGGGGCTCTGTGGTGAAAGCAGTTTCAAACTGGACCTTCCTTTCTCATTGGAAGAAACAAAATACCAGCTGGAAAAGGCTTGTTTTTCATTGGCCAATGACTGCATTGGCTCATCCCCAACTCTTTATAGCCGTGTTTGGGTCTTGGTGTATCTACAGGAGAACAGAAGCAGCAACGATCCTCCACCTTCTCCTCAGGTAACTCAGTCTGGTTCTGGAGAGTCACTACCTCTCCATTTGTATTAACCTTTCCTTTCATCAGTCTCAGGTTTCTGCTTTGATTAACCCCTTCCCTCTCTTTACTCCAGCAAGTGCCTCCTGTGTATACATAGAACAATGAATTGGTTGCTTGCAGGGGTTCCAGGAGGGCACTGGGTTTGCTGCTGTCCAAGAGGAACAGAGACCTGGGAACATTCCCTTGAGACATCAGAGACAGAAATGTCTGTTTTACTCCAGAAGCAGACACCCAGCCAGCACAGCAACTGAGCTTTGCATTTTGAGCCGCATGTCTTGCCTAAGTCCAGTAATATTTTGAGTTGCTACCTTAATTAATAATGAAAAAATAGAGATGTCTTTTTTTAGACTTTCCTAAGGATTAAGACTAGCTCATTCTCTGAATACTTTTGTACTTCAAGTAGGATAATTTCTGGGCCTATGCTGGTATAAGAGTAGCTTGCCTGGGGCTGAAGAGATCTGGGATATCTTTTTTTCACTGCAGTAAAACCAAAATTAAAAGAAGAAAAAAAAAAAATAAAGGAAAACCAGCACCAAAACAGTATAGAAACCCAGCATAACTTAGGTTTTGTGCTAATTCAGGAGTTTCTAGTCTGAATCTGTGCTTAAAGTGGTACTAATTAGTTCAGGGTTTTTAGAGATGCATTCCTTGAAATTGTTAATATCTCCAAGGATGAGGTTTTCACTCTGTTCTGTGTCCAAATCCACTGGGCAAAGATTTTGGCTTTGGTGTCTCTGGACACATTTTTTAATCATCATCTCCTGGTCAGGAGGGAATCCTTTGTCCAGTGTTGTTCACCCTTGTGCTTTCTGCTCAGTGCAGGTAAAGAATCCACATCCAGCTGTGGCCATGAGGATCCTTCACATGCTCCTGGCTGTCCTCTTCCTGATGCTCCAAGGGGTTGCAGGTAAGGAGAGAGGGGAGTAAAGAAGAAGACTGTATTTTCTTTTGATCACTTTCATGGTAAATGACTCTTCTCTTTGTGCTGTGCAGGACAAGTGTTTCCTAGGCTAGACGATTCTTGTTTGATCCAAAATGGACACTGCTTCCCAGGGATTTGTCGTCGCCCTTATTACTGGATTGGAACGTGCAGCAATGGATATTCTTGCTGCAGAGTGTGAGTAGAAATGCAGGGATCTCTATGGGAATGGTTCATATCCTCATTGTTTTTTCTCCAGAGCAATATGGCACAGCTCCTTCCACCTGTCTCACTTCTCTGGTGCCAAACCTGCTGGCATGGAGGGGGAATTCACATCCCATGGCAGCCTCTGCTCTGATGTCATGAGATGAGGAGAACATCTCCGCAGAAAACCTACAGGTGGGTAGAGAGACTCTCTCTTCTTCATACAGGGGGTGGAGTAGGTGAAGAGTCCCTGGATTCACCTTGGAAATCCTTCCTGCTTCTACTGGAATGTTCCTGGGAGTCACCCTGATTCCATCGCTCCTGGTGGCACCAGCTCCTGCTCCAATGAAAAGCTGGCACAATCCTCCCTTGCAGTGAAGCAAACACCACAAACATGAAGCAGGCAACACTGTGGAAACTATTTCTTTCCTTTAATAAAATCAGTTATGGTGGCATTCATGTGGTTGAGCCTCTGGTGATTCTTTGTAGGGAAAGAGGGAAACATTTTCACTGTGAGGGTGGTGAGGTCCTGGCACTGGTTTCTCAGAGAAGCTGTGGCTGTTCCATTCCTAAAAGTGTCCAAGGCCAGGCTGGACAGGGTTTGGAGCAACCTGGGATAGTGAAAGGTATCCTTGCTCTTGGGTTGAGATGATTTTTAAGGTCCCTTCCAACCCAAACCACTCTGCAATTAAACAAATAAGGAGCCCTCAGTACCAAAAGGAGCAGTCATTGCTGTTGCAAAGTGATCCTTCCTTTCTCATTACAAGAAACAAAATACAGGCTGGAATCTGTGCTTCTGTCTCTTTTCCTTGCCCTCATGGCCTGGCAGTGAATAAAGCCAGGACACCTCCAGATGTTTCCTTCAGAGGGCCTGGAGGCATCTGAGAAATTTTCGGAGTGGACCTTATGCAAAGGAAAACCAGGAACATTTGGAATCCTATCAGCAACACAAAACAGGGGGGAAAAAGTATAAAAAAAGGGAAAGAGTAAAAAAATATATTCCCCAGAGTTATGGGTGTTCAATGTAGTGATTTCGTTGTTTTCTCTTCAAAAGCAGTTGCTGAACAGTCACAACAGTGCCCAGTGAAATGGGTTACCAAACTTGGATGGTTTGGACTCCTAATGACTTTCTGGGTGGATTTGGAGAGGTGACAATGTATTTTAAAAAACCCTCTGAAGAGCAAATTTTGGCTCTGTGAGAGAGACAACTGCCACTTATGTTGCTCTGCAGAATTAGTGCCCATGACTCTTGTTGCAAAATACTACCTCCTGCAAAGTTTCTGGGTTTCTTCTATCCCTGCTGTTACTTCTATATTTTATTTCTAACAATCTTTTTGCAAATGTCTATTAAAAGTCTGTAGAACAGTCTCTTTCCATTATCCGTAAAGGAAGAGCAGTGAAAATAGTTGGTACTTGGATATTTCCTTTTAGGATATCTGAAATTTGGTGAGATTACTTCTGCCATTTTTCTCTAGAAAATTTCATTTGGTTTACAAAAGTTCTTTGAATTTGAGAAACTTTGGGATACCTGGCCTGTGCCAAGGAGCTTTGATCACGCACATATCACTGCCAGTCACATTGTGGTTCTCAAAAAAGAAAGGGGACTCTGCGTGTACCCCAGTACTTTTAATTAGCTGTCAGATCAAAAGATGGAGCCAGAATTGTTCATGCAGATGTTAATCTCATCATTTACTCAAGATAACTGCATAATCAATAAAGCATTGAGCTTGATTAAATACATTTTGTGTACATTTTGAAGCACTTTAATCAAAGGTAACACTAGTGAAAAACGTGCCTAATATTTCCTTTTTCATTTTCAAGAGAAAACTGTTAGGAGCAGAGTTTGAGGTTCTCCTTTTTGCTCCAATTGCTTCATCCTCTGTGCTAGCTACAAACTCCTAAGGTGGAGATGAGATCCTCCTTCTTCTCTGGAAAGTGAACTTGGTAAAATCACTCAAACATTGTGATTTTAAAAAGGTGAAAGACATTTCTGCTCGAGACACTTTGCAGCCTCCTTTGAGGACATTTCCCTTCAGAGTATATCCTACCTGCTTCAGGCGCAGCAGCTCCTCAGCACTGGATTATTGCACAAAATGCTGACTCCACCATAATAACTAAAAGTGTTTGGTTGCCTCTTGCTCAGAAGAACAGGAGCTGCAGATGAGGATGGAAAAATTGTCCACCCTAAGAGCCACAAAATCTTTCTGAGTTCTGCCAAAGGTGCTCTACCCCTCCTCTGCTTCTCCCTTCCCCTTGTCCAGGCAGAGGTTTTCTGATGGCCTGGGTGGGACTGTGACCATGTGAAATTTATATTAAACAGGGCCAAGAATTCCCAGTGTTAAAGCCAAGCCCTTGAGAGTACTTGCACATAAAATCTTACAGACCATAAAAATTAACAACGCATCTTTGTTTCCTTGAGGAATTGTGTTGGGTAAGAGTAACAGTTGGCAAGTTAACCACCAACACGTGGCAAGAGGTGAAGCAACTGCAATTTTTGCAATCTTATTCTCCCCATTTTTCAGTTTTGTGGCCAGATGCTGGCAGACACACCAGAAATCCAATTACCATTTTTTGCTATTGCAGAAACAGTTCACATACGAAATTATCTAGAGAATAAAAAGATGTGTCAGGGTATACTTGTAAGGGAAATAGTTTGTAGTTATGTTTTCACATGCATATAGGTAATTTCTGTACACTCCTGGATAGCTGTTTACTTGGACAGGGCTCTGAGCTAGGTCTGGGCTGACCTGATCCAGTTGAAGATGTCTCTGCTCGCTGCAGAGGGCTTGGACTTATTCGTCTTTCAAAAGTCCCTTCAAATTCAGACTATTCTATGGTTCTACTTAAGAACTAAATATCAAAGTAATGAAAAAAATTACATGAATAGGAGGTAAATTGCCAGTCAGCAATGGAAATATTTCAGTTTTGTTTTGGCATTACCTTTAGACACTACAGCACTGAAGTTTCTGTAAGACATGGTGTCATTTGCAGAGGTCTTGGTCAATTAGAAACACCAATCATTCAAATTAGCAATTTTATCATTACCTATTATGATGTAATTCATATATCATGTTAAAATACTGCATGAACAATATTTGTTTGTTGACTGAAGGGAGGTTTAAAGTAAAATATGATCTGAGAAACCATTTCATATCCTAGAATGATAGAAACAGCATGGTTTGGATTCTAAGGGACCTTAAAGACCATTTCATTCCAACCTCCCCAGTGCAGACAGGGACACCTTCCACCATCTCAGGTTGCTGCAAGCTTCATTTAACCTGGTTTTGAACACTTTCAGGAATGGGGCAGTCACAGCTTCTCTGGAAAACCTGTGCCAGGGCCTCACCACCCTCACAGAAAACAATTTCTTAATATCTAATGCAAACGTGCTTTTGTCAGTTTAAAACCATTTCCCCCTGTCTTGTAACTTTTTGTCAATATAAAAAATCCCACTCCCTCCTTTTCATAATACCCCTTTAGATACTAAGATGGAGTCTAAGGTCTCTCTGGAGCCTTCTCTTTTCCAACCTGAACACCCCCAGCTCTCTCCATCTCTTCACAGCAGAGGTGCTCCATCCATGCACAAGTTGGGTGCTACTTCCCATGGCAGAAAAGAAGAGGTAGAGGTCAACAGCTGGCAGACTAAGAGCAGACAACCAAAACCTGAATGCTCATCTTCGACATAATCTGGTTTTAGAATGATCGGCTGAAGGCCCCGTGGAAGGTAGAAGAATCAAAAAAATCAACCAGAGTCCTGGGTGAAAAACTCAAGCCCAAAGCAAGAGTTCTGGGGCCCAAGAGCCCAAAGACATCCTCTGGCACTGCATTTGCCTAAATTTACATATTTTTCACCAGCTGGAAGGGTGTCCAGGGACATAACCATAATGTATTCACTTTAATTGGGTACATCTTGCTTCACTCTGGCATCTCCAGTGGCCACTGACCAGGAAGCCAATGGACATTTGTTTTAGTTCCATATATCCATTCTGTGTCCTTATATTGTGTATTTATGGAACAAAACATTAACTGGGATTGCAGGGAACACACAGATCCTTTGTCTTGCAAGGTTTTAAGCTGCTCCTAGGCAGGGGCAGTTCAACCTATATCCCAAGAAGTTTGAGACATACCATGGTGGGTTAACGTATCTTACACAAACTGGAGTGTCACAAGAGGTATTGCATGAAAAACATGGGATTTTCCAGGAAAAAAGCTCAAACTCTACTTTATCATTGAGAAATGAAAATCAGCTGGTTTCTGGTTGGATTAGAAGCCATCAGGAAAAAAAGAGCAATTTTTGGATTGGTTCAATGAATGGCTAAGAAGAGAAAGCACTTGTCAGTCTCTTTTGGGACTCACCTTATAAAAGAGCATCCCAGTCCCAGAGCCAAAGTCTTCAGGAGGGAAGGGACCAAGAGCAAGTCTTGTTTGGCTTCAGGGCTCACCTGATACCTGGTAATGTCTCAGTTCTTTTCTTTCAATGTCAGCTTTTGGTTTTTTTCCTCAAAAATCCAACTCCCAAACCTCTGTGTTATTAGCTTTAACTTGTATGTAATTAAAATGGTAAACCTAAGATTTCAGAAAACTGAGCATGTTAAATAAGTGGTTCAAATATATGCTAATATCTAGAATGCTTTAATACATTTTTCTGCCTCCTAAGTGCTAGGAAAAATAAATGTTTGATTAGTTCAAGTTGCTTTAGAGAGGTCTGTGGTCCAGAGAAATTGGTGACCTCTCAGCTGAAATCTACATGTCTATATCTATACATTTCCATTAAATATATAGCCTTTGAATATAAACATATTATAAATAGTTATATAATATTTCTGTAGTGCATAATAGTTATGATATATTATTTATATATTTATATATTTATATATGGTATATAATACATACTGTATTTGTTGTATTTTTTATTTATATCTCTATGTTAAACCCTTATTTCAATTTCAGAACTGTTCACTTTGTCTCCTTATTTGTCCTGATATTTTCAAATATATAGAAGCTTGTGTAAACTTCTAATACTAATTTTGAAACAGTTTTGGTTCACCCTCTATCAATTCTGTTCTCAGCAACAGGACATTTCAACACAATGCCATTTCCATTCCTTGCTTGAGAGACCATCATTTGTAACAGATCAGAACATTCCTAATTTCTAATAATTCCTAATATGAAATATTAACTGCCACTTCTTTATCCATAAGCACCCTTCTAGACTATCTTATCCTATAAAGTTAATCCTAATATTAGTTGAAACTCTTCCAATGAAGGTATCATATGATTGCTTTTAAAATTTTCATTTCAAATGGGAATTGATTTTACTGTACATTTCCTTTCTAGAACTGCTGCCTGTAGACCAATACTGGAGATGCTGAGCAAATTGACCTCTTGATAAATTTAAACATTACCAAATGAACTTTTTTTTCCCTGAAGTCTGTAATTTTTACAGTATTATCACTGAATTTTGCTTTATGTTGTTTTTTTTCTAGACAAAATCATTTAGCTAAAAATAAAATTATGGAAGTATTCAAGACCAGGTTTGATGGGATTTCGAACAACCTGGTCTAGTGGAAGGTGTTTCAGCCCCAGGGGTTGGAGCAAGATGAATTTCAATGGTCCTTCCTATCCAAACCATTCTGGGATTCCATGAATCTGTTCTGGCTAAGGAAGTTTTGCAAAATGGAAAAAAAGTCTGAGCAACAAATCTATTAAAGTAACTTAATGATCCCATGTCCTGAAAACATTTTGCCCCACACAATAGTCAGGGTTTTACTGATTTTTTTGAAAACTTGAAGATAAAATTAATATAAACGTAATTGTTATTAATCCCAGGCACTGTCTCTTACATCTTCCTTGGTCCTTTTCCAACAGTGCCACAGCGCATCCTCAGCCATGAAGACCCTTTGCCTGCTCTTTTCTCTCCTCTTCTTGGCTCTCCAGGTCTCTCCAGGTAAGATGGGAAAGGGATGCTAGAAAGGGATTTTTGTGCACCTGAAGAAAAATCCCCAGCGTGTTTTAACCACTTCTGTTCCAAATTGCTAGAAGCCGGTCAGGAATTAATCAATCAGCCCAGTGCTTGTGCTAGACCTGCTTTGTAATCTCACTGCCCACAGCCAAGGTTGTGACAAAGACAGCTCAAGGAATTTGAAAACAAAAAGAGAAAGCAGCCAAGGTTGTGACAAAAATAGCTCAAGGAATGAGAAACCCTTCCACTGCAATTCCCTGCCCTGCAGAGCAACGGGGAAGGAAACATTTTGTTCTTGTTTCAGGTTTGTCTTCACCCCGGAGGGAAATGCTTTTCTGCAAAGGAGGGAGCTGTCATTTTGGAGGATGTCCCTTCCACCTGGTTAAAGTTGGAAGTTGCTTTGGGTTCCGCTCCTGCTGCAAACAGTGAGTTTGGCGTTCACCAAGGCTCATCTGCAGGATGAGCAGAGAAGTAGTAAATAGTTTGCCTGTCTCCTAAACCCCAAGGTGTTCTTGAATATTTACATTAGGTTATAAGGAAAAAAAAAAGCTATTATGCCATGAGCGCAGTCAGGTGTTCTGTGTTGACTCAAGTGTTACATGTTGCCCAAGAAGCATTTGGAGAACGCTCTCAGGTACAGGGTGAGGTTTCTGCTATAAAATTTTTTGTAAAATTAAATTATCATGTGAAAAACAGCCTTCTGTTTTCACTCAGGAATGAATGCGCTCACCCCAGAATCTAGGGGTATCAATTTAATTCCCTGCTGTTCCTAAACAATAGGGAAACAGTCTCTTTACTCATAGGTATGATTGCATAGAGCATGTCCCAACATGACTACAAATGACATGAACTATTTTGGGAAGAATTTGTGTACAGGAGGAAAAAAAACATGGGCTGAGAGTGAGTGGGGAGGGAATATAAGCAGAAAGAAAATCTGATTTTTTTTCCTTTCTGCAGTCCATGGAATGTAAGAGAAGTTGATGAGCCATTCATTGAAGAGTAATGAAAATTTCTTCTAAGCCTACAAATTTGATTGGAATCTCCTTACTCCTAAACCCACTGGATCCTGCTACAAAGCCTCACACTCCTTTCACTGCCTATGCAAAAGACTTTAAAATATTGAGTAAATCCAAATGTGTTCTGCATTGCTTTCACTCCTTCTAAATAAATTGTTGGTTAGCATTGGTCATTGAAACCTGTGTCATGATTCTGCCTGGGGTTTGACACACAAACCCCAGAGGGCAACAATTTATGGTGCAAACTGCTCCTTAATTTGAGTTTTTCTGAGCCATACAGCTCTGCAGGTCTACACAGCCCTTATCCTACAGCGCCAAGAGAAAGGCTGGCTAAAAGAACTCAGCTTCCCTTTGTCAGAATGTGCTCAGATGCCAAAATCTCTTATTTCTTACTGTGCAGAAATCTTTCCTTGGGAAAACAGGAATGGTTACAACCCCTCATTCCCCACATGGAGGTCCTGGGCCCTCCTTGCCAGAAGCTGGGAGCTGTGCTGCTCCACGCCCCATCCCACCACATGGCAGTGAGGGACTGCCTGCCCTTCATGAGCACCTGGGATGATCCCATGGGGGCACCTCAAGGACACCTTTGTGGGCCTTAGAGGAAAATAAATTTCCCAGGGGAGCTGTCCAGGTGACATCCCAAAGGGGCCCTCTGGATCAGATGGGTAACCTGGGTAGCCCTGCAGGGTGGGAGCTGAGGGTTGTCTCCTCTCCACCTACCTGGACACAACTGGAGGTTGAAATGGCTTTCCTCTGCTGAGGCTGACCTCACCCTCTGTGGAAAATGCCTCCATGATCATGATCCATGAACATGTGTGTGCATAACGAGTGGCTCTGGTTCTAATCGTAAAGATTTCTCTATCCAAGGATGCCACCCTGGCCAATTCCAAATTTCCAGCTGAGTATGAAGCACTTGGCAGAGACACCAGGTTGCTGCTTATTGGCATTTACAACCATCCTGTTTCACTGGGGAACTTCATCCACCTCCCACTTCCTAAAAAGATGCCTCTATCCTGCAACTGTCTTTCTCCAAAACACTTGAAATTCCTTAATATTTCATTATTATTCAATATTCAATATTCAATATTCATCCTTAATATTTCAAATATTTCATATCTGTCTCAGGGCGATGGTTTTGGCAGAAGAACTCTGCCCAGTGATGGAGTTATGGAGCAGAAGGCTCAAAAGAGTTTTTCATTTTTTGCCTTACTCAAAATGCAGACTGATACATATCAAGACATAAACTCTAGAGATTGAGATATCTGGGGATGTTGAGCCTGGAGAAGAGAAGGGGTTGGGGAAACCTTGGATCCCATCCAGTGCCTCAAGGAGATACAAAAGAGCTGGAGAAAGACTTTGGGCGAGGGTCTGGAGTGACACCAAAAGGGAGAAACTTTCAAACTAACAGAGGACAGGGTTACAGCGGATATTATGAACAAATTCTTAGCTCAAACGGTAGTGAGGCCCTGGCATAGGTTGCCCAGAGAAGCTGTGGCTACTCCATCATCAGAAGTGTTCAAGACCATGTTAGACAAGGCTTGGAGAAACCTGAGATAGTGGAAGGTGACCCTGCCCATGGTGGAGGTTGGAATGAGATGATCTTTCAGGTCCCTTCCCACCCAAACCATTCCAGAGGTGATTCTGTGAAAGAAGGATTCTGCTCCCCCAGGACTGCCCTGGTTCCTGTGCCTGCACCCACCAGTTCCTGTGCCCATCCCAAGGATTTCCCTGCTGGCCCCACAGCCCGGTGCCACTGTGCCGCGGGCGTCACAAGAGGTGTTGCATGGGGACAACGGTGCCATTGATTGCAACAGCCCCAGGAGGCCCCTCAGCCTCTGGGCCTGCA
>JAXCLO010000170.1:110564865-110591603 GCA_035583995.1 Arremon aurantiirostris | reverse complement strand
CCCTTCCAACCCAAACCATTTTATGATTCTTGGATTCTGTGAGTTTGAATGTGTAGAGTGCTGGGGAGATGGGACTGGGATAGGAAGCAGGGAGGAGATGTGCAGCATGAATCCTAGAGGGTTTCTGCTTGTTTCACCCTAAACTGGCTCTTGAAGCCATTCCCCAGCCATAAAGGCAAGGACAGCTCTTTGTGGTAGTGAGTTAAAGCATGATGAGATTGGATTCTGCATGATGGTGGCTACAGGCAGATGAATCTAAAATTACAGGGGCTGAACTCTCCCTGCAAAGTCCTCAGTCCTTGAGCAAAAATCTTGTGCCATTCCAGTTTGTGAAACATTCCCCTAGTGTGGATTGTGCAAAAATCTCTTAGGACATCAACTGTAAATTGCTGGTTTGGCTCCACTTGGCAACTTCCTGAGGTTTCCATCCAGGGAGATCCCTTGGAGGAGGCTGTTGGCCCAGCTTCCTCTCCTGCACAAGGCTGTGGTTTCAATGGTGCCAGAGGCATTTGCAGAAATACCTGCTTTGAACAGGCCCACAGAGTGAGGGAGCTGGGCCTGTTCAGTCTGGAGAATACTGAGAGGGGATCTAAACATCTCCAAGGGTGTCAGAGGATGGTGACTGACTCTCTTCAGTGGTGCCCAGCCACAGGATGAGGAGCAATGGCCATAAAGTGAAACACAAAAAATTCCACCTCTACTTAAAAAAACCCCAAAACTTCCTTATGTTGAGGGTGGCAGAGCAGTGAACAGCTGCCCAGGGAGGGTGTAGAGTTTCCTCTTTGGAGACATTCCAAACCCACCTGGATGCGTTCCTGTGTCACCTGCTCCAGGTGACCCTGCCTTGGGAGGGGAGTTGGACTGGATGATCTCCAGAGGGCCTTCCAACCCTAAAAATTCTCTGATTCTGTGAGGGAGGGCAAATGCTTTGCAACAAAATGGGCAGTTCAGGGCTTCCAGTCAGTCCTTTGCACTTGGGTTGGTTGCTTTCCTTAAAAAGTCAGCCACTACTGCTCCTGCCTTCACAGAAACACAGAATGGTTTGGATTGGAAGGGACCTTAAAGATCATCTCATTCCAACTCCCTGCCATGGGCAGGGACACCTCCCACTATCCCAGGTTGCTCCAAGCCCCATCCAGCCTGGCCTTGGACACTTCCAGGGATCCAGGGGCAGCCCCAGCTTCTCTGGGCACCAAGGATTCCTTGCCAGCACAAGGATGCTCCTGACTGTGCATAGACAGGAGCTCTCTGAGCAAGCTGCACCCTCTAGGTTTTCTGTTGTGGTCCAGGGCAGTTCAGGCTGAATCTCTTGGAAGGGAAGTGATCAGAGGCACAGTGGGGTTGGCTTCTCGCTCATGTGTCTATAATTGCCTCAAGCAATGTCACAGGTCTGACTGTGATCTCCTGATTTGCAGCTGCAACCGATATAAATTTTGCAGATTCACTCCAAATTTATGGCAGACAGAAATGGCAAGTGTAAAATCAAACCTCAGATTACCAATTTGTCCTGCTCAGTGTGACTTTAGTTCCTATAGTAAAACAATATGCTGTTCCCACATCTGAAAGTTCTGGATCAGGAGGTGGGAACCCAAAGTTTTCAGAGCAGAGGTGCTGTGAAGTGTCACACTGGAGAAGACTTTTGTGCTCCCAGTGGAAATGGTGACTGATCTCAGTCATGACAGAGAATTCCCTAGCAGGCATGTGTGGAGAACTTGCCAGCACTCACTCAATCAGCAGCCCAAGAGGGATAAATATTTTGGTGAACTACACATTTCCTGGCAGGTTTAGATTAATGTCAGAACTCTTGTTTAAATTTTTTTGTGTGAACTACAAATTCCTTGCGGGTTTAGATTAATTTCAGAATTCTTGTTTAAAATTCTTAATGGAAATAAGACATGGGGAATTAATTACTTTTGGAAAGGAATGACAACACCACACAGGGCAGCCATGCAACCTCCCCACATCTTGCTTTTATTGAAAGGAGAATGACAAATCCTTGGTGGCTGCTGCAACAATTCCTTGAATCCAGCGATGGCAAAAGCGATCACTCCTGGGGATTCTCCGCAGTTAGCCACACTACAACCTACAGAAAGGAAAGGATCTTCAGAATTATGATTATCAGGAAAATCCTGCTGCTTGGGATTCAAATGATGATTTGGGAAGTCATCTTTGGCCCAGACAAATCCTAACTTACCACCTACAGCAGCTGTACCCAGAACGACAGGAGCCCAGGTAATCATTGCCACGAGGGCATTTCCCCCTGTGGCAGAAGGTCCCACGATACCCACACTCCATGTAAGGCCTCCTGGGTCTTGCCAAGCTTCTACCTTAAAAAAGAACAAATAAACAAAGATGGGAGACATTTTATTTCCTGCAGGGATTTGCATTTTGCTTAATCCCTGTGAGCTGACAAGGACGTGACAGTTCACTCCTCAGAGGAGGAGTCTGTGGGCACAACGACCAAGCAAACACTTTAATTCCTTCTTCCCTGCCAAAATAGGATACCCACATCCAAACTGCCTTTTGGGAATAGGCACCAGCCTGTGCTATTCCCAGAACAGGTCTTAGCCATGAAGGTGCTAATAGTCAGGGATCAAAACAACCCCAGGAAGCAGACCAGCAATTAGGCAGGAGGTTGCCTGGCCCTGTTTGGTGAATTAACAAAAATGCAAGCCTGGCAGCTGAAGTGTTCTGGATGCACCTGACTGAGTGCACATGAACCAATTAATTCCAGTTTCCAGCTCATCCATGGAACATTGCAAAGTATTCAGAGAGAGGGGAGCTTGTTCCAGCCAACAGGGAATGGATATTAAATATGGACAGTGCATCCAGCACATCCCTGGTGTGCTGGATTCCCAGCATGTGAGTAGAGTGATACATACACACCCAGAAAGTCCCAGGGAGTAATAAAGGAGTGGTTTAAAGGGTGAATAAAACACTCCTCGTCTCAAACTAGCAGTCTGTGAGGAATTGTGAGCAGTCTGAGCTCTCAGGAACACTTTTCTTCCCAGACACAGATAAATTTCTGGCTTTAATATACCCAGAAGGTCCTACTGAAAACAGGCCAAACATCCCCTGTGTGTTAAATAAGGACATAAAAAAGACCAAAGGAACTTTTTGCTTCTGGGAACTGGCACAGGCAGAGACCCAGGTAAGAATAACACCAGACAACCACATAAAATCATAGAATCAGAGACTCCTTTAGGTTGGAAAAGACCTTTAAGATCATCAAGTCCAATTGTTAACCCAGCACTGCCAAGCCCACCACTAATCCATGTCCTCAGGTACTACATCCAGATGGCTTTTAAATCCCTCCAGAGATATATCTATGACACTTTTCCCACATTTCTGGTCTGCTGCAGTTCTTCACAGTCTTTTCCCATCCTTACATCCCTAGAGGACGCTTTCCATCCTGTTCCCACAGAGATCAAAACTCCACCAGCCCCTGCTTGTGCGCAGAGCACCCTGCAAATGTGGCTGTGCCATTCTCAGGGCTGATATTAAACTACAACCCCATTTTCTGGATAATAGAGTTGGTTTGGGGTTCCAGACTCCTTTGCACCCCACAATAGCCATCATGATTTTGTGCCTCTCCACCTTATGTCCCAGCTCCTAAAGCAAAAGATATTTGAAGAACATGGGGCCAGATTCCTTTTTCTTTTTTTCTGTGTGGTTTAAGAATACTTGACCATGATTAATTTGTTCGTTGGGTGATTCAGAGGCAAAGAGATTTAAGTACAAGCCTGCAGGGTTTAATGGGGAAAACACTGGTGCTGAATGGTAATTTTGGAGTTGCCCCTTTCAAGGTGATGCTTGAAGTATTTGCCTGCTAATTTCACTTCTCATCTGTAATCTCCAATGAGTTCTGATGATTTATGTGAGGATTCTTTGCAGGAGGCAGCTTGGTCACATCCCAAAGGGGACAGGGGAGCTTTGCAAGACACAAACACCTTCTCTTTAGTCCCTCACCTTACCTGCAGCTCCCTGAAATGCCACCAAGAGGAGAGCAAGGAGCAAAGGAAGGATTTTCATGGCAGAGGGTGGGCTGGGATCCTGGATCACTGCAGAGAAAGGAGACTGGGACATTGGTTAGAGCCTTGTCCCTCCATAGTGCCAGAAGTGACACAGAGAAATGTTCTTCAAGACCTGGAAGTTACCTAAATGAAGTTATTACACATTTTTGTCATGATTGTGTCTATTGTCCTAAGATTTTCCTGGAGCACACATAGGATCATGGCATATGATGCAAAAAATTCAATCTTCCATGCAAAACATTCAATTTTATATCCCCTTTTAATTAATGCATCTAGTGACCAGAAATTTATCCTGGATTTCTCAATAACTTGTGATGCATTGCAATAAATTTGATTTGCCTTATGGAAGATAAATTCAGAATTTAATTAATCAATTAATTAATTAATGTTTATTCAGAAAATAAGACAATTTTTGCTTGATTTATACAAAACAACGCCATGGGTTTTCTCAAGCTTTTCTACTAAAAAAAAAGAGCAGAAAAAGCAGTTTTCTCCCCGATTAACTCAAAATCCAGTTTCTCCTTATTCTTGCTTAGAGGCTGTTGTTTTTTCTTCCCCTAAAGAATTACATTATTTCCAGGATAAATTTTTGAGTATTTGCATTTCCTGCAGCCAACAAAACCTCCTCTCCCTTATCAACATTTGACACCTCTAGAACTGGCTCATGACAGACTGAGCCACTGCACAGCAAAGGCTGTAAAACAAACTGCAGATAAACATGAAAGAAATGAAGTCTCCATCCCATTTAAGAAGGACAAAACCTTTTGAGAGAAGCTGAATAATGAGAATATTTTGGTTTTTACCAGGCAGGAGGAGCTCTAGGCTGGAACAGTCCCAGGATCAGTGTCACCCACCAGGATGAAGATGAAGATGAAGATGAAGATGAAGATGAAGACGAAGATGAAGATGAAGGAGCTGGGTGGGTTTGTGCTGTTTCTGGAGGGTGCTGAGGGATGTTTGACCTCCGCAGCCTTCTGGTGGCCAATGAGGCTTTGGGAGCTCTGGGGGCACCCAATGAATCCTCTTTGCTGCTGTCCTAAGAGGAACCAAGGTCTGGCTTTCAAACCATTGTGGCATGGCCTCAGGAAATGTGTTGAGATGAGAAAAACCACCCTGGACCTCCTCCCTTTGAGCAACCCCTTGGCCACAGCAGCTCACTCAAGGTCTCTGTTTCCATCTGTTTGCAGAGGTTTTATATTTCCTTACAAACATGAACAATTTATCATCATAGAAGTAAAATAATCATCAGCTGGAATGTTAAAATAAAACCCACCAAACCTATGTTTAAATGGGAAATAAGTTCTTCTTTGGAAATTCAGGAAGAGGATTAATGGGCTGTCATTAATTCTACATCATCACTGCTGTTGGGAGGGAAAATCTGGGCAATTAAGACCATGGAAAAGATCTGCACTAGGGAATGGTAGGGAAAAAATGAGAGAGGAAAAGAGAAATCGAAGAGTTAAGAATAAAAAAGGAAAAAGTAGTTTGGGGTTTTTTCACATTTTTACACCAAAACATTTTCATTACCAGGTTACCTGCATGGCACATAAGATATTTTATGCCACATCTGTTTATGGAAATTATCACAGCCCATGCCCAGCAATTTTAGTTTTATTGTCTTTATTCTCTTGCCATGGGCAGAAGAGTTCTCTGAGCACATCATCCTCCTTTCTCACCAAGGATTTCTCCAATGGCTTTCTGCTTTTTACAGACATTTCTACAAGTTCAGGTGCCTGTTGCAAAGGGATCTTCACTTCCCTTTTATCCCTCTTTCCCCCTTAAATCCGGCCCCATTCCGTGGGAGGTGCCGTTCCCTGGAGCTGAGCTCATCCCTGGGCTCGCCCTTCGTGCCCTGCAGGGATTTTTCTTAGATCTCTTTGTTTTCTTTCCCAATCAAAGCAACTATTTCATGGAGGCTTCCAGCACAGCCTTGTCAGCAGCTTTCAGGCTGCCCTCGTTTCTCTGGGCTGCTCCTTTGGGTGCTTTTCTTTCCTCATTTTTGCTTTTTTTTTTGAGGTCAAATACATGTCAAACGTGCTTGGTCCCACAGCGTGGTTACACATAATTGTTCTGTGGTCACTTTTACACAGCAGCTCCCACAAACAGTTTTGGAATTGGAATTTGCACTTAATCCAGGAAGGCAAATGTTCTTGTGGATGCCAGGAGCAGCTGCTCTAAGAATCACCATTGTACAGCAAGAAAAATGAACATTTTACAGAGGAAAATCGGATGTCTGCACTGCCTGGCATCATCCACAATCACCTGTCAGATCTGCTCTGTTGCATCACCTCAGGCAAGGGAAGGACCTGCAGAAGATGTGCCCTGGTCCCCAAATCCTTTAGGGCAGGGCTGTTGCTGAAACTCTTCCCTGAGGTGTTGTGAGGTGTTTGCAGACAGATGTGCAGCCAAACATCTGGGCTGAAAAATGGCTCAGCACATGAGGAACAGCTGGCTCTGTGTGATGGCACCAAGCCCAGGTCTTGGGGTCCCCAACAAAAGAAAGACTTGGAGCTGCTGGGGAGAGTCCGGAGGAGGTCATGGAGATGCTCCAAGGGCTGGAGCCATTCCCAAGTACAGTTTCCACCAGATTAGATTCCTCCAAGCCCTGTCCAGCCTGGCCTTGGACACTTCCAGGGATCCGGGGGCAGCCACAGCTTCTCTGGGCACCCTCACCACCCTCACAGGGAACAATTCCTTCCCAGATTCCCATCTATTCCTGCCCTCTGCCAGTGGGAAGCCATTCCCTGTGTCCTGTCCCACCACGCTGTCCTGGTTTGAAAAGGAATTGAGTTTTTGGCATGCTGTGGTCAAACCAAAAAACTCACTTCCTTTTCAAACCAGGACACTTGCCTTGTCCCAAATCCTTCTCCAGCTCTCCCTTTAGGCCCTGGGAGAGGCTCTGAGGTCTCCCTGGATCCTTCTCTTCTCCAGGATGTCGCTTTTTTGGAGACATGGGGAGTTTTTTAGCAAAAGAGGCTCCTGGGTGCTGCAATCCAGCAGAGAAAAGTGCAGCCAAACCGATGGCTGGGAGGCAGCCAGAGCAACTTGGAGCTGGCAGAGAAGCTGGGGAGGGTGGCTAGCTCTGGGAATATCTTCTGGAAAGCCTTCTGGCTTCCTCCTTCTCTGCCTGGCAAAGCTCTGGGGTGATGATGGCACAGGATTTATTCCTGGCTTGGAACACAGGAGGAGAGACTGAGGAGAGACAGCTGAGACTCCTCAGGGAGGGAATGATGGTGCGGGGCAGGGGGGATGAGATGATGAGGTTCACATCTGTGGGTGACAAGAATGGTCACATTGTGCCTGCATGGACCCTGGCAGATTCTTCACTGCTGAATTTGCAAAATTGGTTCTTCCCCATCCCATTCTCAGGTCTGGAAGAGGCTTTGGTGCCCATTAGAGGCTGAGTTGTGCTTTGTGTGCTGAAAATTGGGTTTTCTAGGAATGGGCCACGTGGTGTTTGCTGCTGTGGAGGACATAGAGAGCCAAGGCTGAGTTTCACTTGGCTCCAGAGCCCTCATTACACCCCTGACTTTATAAAAATGCTTCACTGGAGCTGGGCCCAGCAGGCCAGCATCATTAATTAATGAAACACAAACAGGGGCAGGGCAGTGGGACAGGAGGAAAAGTGGGTTGTCCTTTATACCCAAAGGCCTCCAAACCCAATCAGATGGAGTTGAGGCTGCAAAGATGCCAAATTCCTGGTAAAAAGCAGTGCTGGAGACCCACAGAGAGCCTGGGGATGCTCCCATGAGTAGGGAAACCAGGCAAGGACATTTCTGAGCAGTTTGGTGGCTACTGTTACACAGCAGAGCCTGGGATTTACTGACAGAAAAATCAATAAAATATAAAGAAACAACCATAAATGTATGAAAGTCCCATAACACAGGTACGTCCAACTGCTGATGTACAAAGTTCTGGGAGCTTCCTGCAGAATACTGCAAAAACCACCAAAACCAGAGGTGATATTTTGCCTTAATTAAACCCCTTTTTGTGGCTTTTCCTGTAGCGACCTGCTGGGAATTTATTCTCTATAAAGATATCAGGACTGGAGGCTGCCGGGCTGGAAATTGGGATAAAAAGCAAATGCACACCAGAGGGCTCCTGCAAGCTCGGATGCTCGGGATCCCATTTCACAGCGGCTTCATCTCTGTGGTGAGGCGGGAAAACAGCGGGATTAGTTCATGGTTCTGTGCACGCCATGTCCCAGCTGCCACCTAGTGTCATCCCCGCGACACGGGGACATCGCACGGGGGACATCGGGGTGGGCGTGACCGGTGCACAACAATTGGGGACACATCGGGGTGGGCTTGTGCCAGCGAACAACAGCACAGGGAGCAATGGGATGGGCTTGAGACGGTGCTGAAGAACCCAGGGACATCAGGGTGGGCTTGTGACAGCGCACAAGAGCCCGGGGGACATCGGGATGGGCTTGTGCCACCGCACGGGGGACATCGGTGTGGGTTTGTGACACCGCACAAGAGCCCGGGGGACATCGGGGTGGGTTTGTGCCACGGCACAACAATTTGGGGGGTACGGGATGGGCTTGTGGCAGAGCACAGCAGCTGCAGGGGTCTCGGATGCTCGGTCTCTGTGTCCCCAAGCCCCCGGGGGTGGCGCAAGCACCGTGATGTCACACTGCCCGGGGAGGGGACACTGGGGGAGGTGCCCGGTGAGGGCGGGCGGAGCGGGACCGGCCCTGGCGGCTCCTTCTTCCTCCTCCTCCTCCTCCTCCTTCTCCTCCTCCTCCTCCTCCTTCTCCTCCCTTTCCTCCCACCTCCTCCCCGTCCTGCTCCCAGGATGCGCGGGGCCGTGCCCAGCCTCAGCCTGACGCTGCTGGCGGCGGAGAGCGGCGCCCGTGAGTGAGCGCGCAGGATGCGCGCAGGATGCGCGGGCGATGCGCGGGGGCGTGCGGGGCTGCGCTCGGGCGGAGGGGAGGGGGAAGGCGGATGGGATGCTGGAAAGGCGGGTGGGAGACTGGAAAGCCGGGTTGGATGCTGGCAGTGACGCCTTTGCGGCCATCCCGGGGGTCGCGAATCCCCTCCGTGTGCCGAGGAGAGGGGGTGGTTCATCCCTGCGCCCTGCGCTTGGGGAGATGCGCGGTTCTGCTCCCGCCATCCCCGCGGGCCCGGCCCTCCTCTTGGATTTTTTTTTTCATATTTGAAAAATGGACATTTTTATTTATTTATTTATTTGTTTATTTTGGAGCCCAAGCTTTTTATCAGAGCTTTCCTGGGGGCCGGGCCCCTCGGTGGCGGTGGTTGCGCCTCAGCTGACAACGCCACCGGGAGCCGGCAGCTGGAGATAAGCCCAGGAGAAGGGCTGGGAGATGGAGTTCTGGCGGGAATGGTTTTAAACTGACAGAGAGCAGGTTTACATTGGATATTAGGAGGAAATTTTTCCCTGTGAGGGTGGGGAGGCCCTGGTACAGGGTGCCCAGAGAAGCTGTGGCTGCCCCTGGATCCCTGGAAGTGTCCAAGGCCAAGCTGGACAGGGCTTGGACCAACCTGGGATAGTGGAAGGTGTCCCTGCCCATGGCAGGGGGTGGAATGAGAGGGCTTTAAGGTCCCTTCCAACCCAAACCATTCTGGGATTCTCTGGTTATGAATGGCACCGCTCAGTTGCTGGGGGGGGGGGGGGGGGTGGCTGGGTCATCCCTCATCACCGCCTCTCTGCCCTTCTCCAGGGCTCTGTGCCATCATCCACTACCTTGTCCGGGGCCAGCTGGGCTGGTTCGGGCTCACCATGGCCTGCCTGGTGCCCGGCTACGCCGCTCAGCTCCTCAGCATCCTCTGGTTCCGGGCAGACGGACACGCACCCGGCTGCTGCCTCCTGGCGCTCCACCTCCTGCAGCTGGGCCTCTGGAAGCGGTGAGACCCTCCCCGCCATCCACCCACCCCCCACAACCCGGCTGCAGCCCCAGATTTCCTCCAAGCAGCGTGGGCATCCCGTCACGGTGGCTCTTGCAGGTACTGGGATGTTCTGCGGGCGGCGGCCAAGGCGGGCGGCGGTGCCGGGGAGCTGCTGGCTCAGCTCGGGGATGTTTGTGTGCTGCGGCTCCTGGAGGCCCTGCTGCAGACCCTGCCTCACCTCCTGCTCCAGGCCTACGTGGTGGTGGCTGTGGACCCAGCAGGCTTCATCCCTGGTGAGTTCACAGGGGGATGGTTTAGGGGTGATGGATGTGTGTGCCCTCTGAGTGGAGGAATGTGCTGCAGAGGGACTGGGAAGCCTCGATGAGAAGCAGCAGGGAAATGCCTGGCTGAAAGATCTGCTGTGGCTGAATGCAAAGGTGGCTGCTTTGCCCCAAAGGTGAATTTTCAGGTGTGCAAAGAGGGAGGTTGAAGTGTGGAGTCACAGCAGTTGCAAGGTCACATTTGCTCATTGTCCATCTCTGGTCTGATGGCAGTGACTGGGCTGGAGCTGCCCTGGGGCTGCAGAGCTCTGCCATGGAGACAGCCCAAGGGTATCCACAGGGAGATACTCAGAGAGTACTCTGGATACTCAGAGGATATCCACAGGGAGATGCTGAGCATGCAGAGACCAGATTTAGCAGGGTTTAGTTGAAATGCTCCAGTTTCATCCCTGGTAACATTCAAGTCAAGTTGACTGTTGAGTCAGGAATGAAATGAAGTGACACATAAACTCTAACTTTCTACTTTAACATAAACTCACACATAAACTCTAACTCAGGCTAATCCCAAATTTATTGGAAACTCATTCCTTTTTATACCCTGTTCTGATACAGATGGACCTGATTGGTCATTGGTCATCACCACTGGCTAATTAAGAAGACACCCTTTGCTAAACATCTTATGAGAAAACAACTGTTCAAAACATCAGCTGCAAGATTGTTTTAGTTCTTTCTTTCAGCCTTCTCAGAAGTCCCCAGAGCAATTCCTGGGAAAGTATATCTGGTTTTCTCTCTCTACCAAACTGTCACAACCACAGAACAGGGCTCTGAGGAACCTGGTCTGGTGGAAGGGGTCCCTGCTCATTGCAAGGGACTGGACTAGATGGCCTTTAAGGTCCCTTCAGTCATTCCTTGATTCCGTGATTCACTTGGCAGGATCAACGGGTGTCTGGCTTTTATGGGGGTGCTGTGCTGCCAACACCTCCTTAGCACAGAGAATTGTTCCTGCTGTGCATTTGGGCCTCCACCAGAGCCCTGACTGCCCCTGTCCCCACACAGGTGTCAGTGCAGGGCTGTCCCTGCTGTCCCTGGCCTGGGCTTTGGTCTCCTACAGCCACTTCACCTTCCTGATGAAGCCTGGACACCTGAGCCCACCAGCTGCTGTCATCCTGTGCCTGCTGCTCTGGAGGACAGGGATGCTGGGCACCCGGGTGCTGGCCCTGGTGCTCTTTGCCAGGCTCTATTCCTTCTGGGTTTTCGCTGTGGCAGGTAAGGCCTGAGATCCTGTTCCCTACATCCCACCCCAATGTTCTCGGGTTTGTTGCTGCTGAAATGGCTCCTGAGGTATTAAAGAGATTTAATTTAAATTAAATCTTTTTTCCCAGCCCCGCAACCAAAGAAGAAATCGAGATTCCTCAGCTCTGGTTTTAGGGTTGTTTATTTTCTCTTATTTATTACATTCTTTTTCAGACCTGCTGAGGTCTCTCTGGCAGGTCAGGTTGAGGCACACTGACTGCCCTTGGGGCAGTGTTATCTTTTTATACTAAAAACTATGTGTACTTTATTTACAATAATTTTCCAACACCCATCACCTATATTAGACAGTCTGTCTCTACACTAAACAATCCAAAAGTGTCATCATCACAGCAGAAGATGGAGGCCAAGAAGAAGAAGAAGGACAGGACATGCCCAGATTCCTCCATCTTGCCTCTTGAACCCTCATTCTAAAAATCCCAAAATTCTCCTTTTTCACCCTGTGATAAATTCACTAACTTTCTACTCAAACCCTTGTGGCTTGTAAATCTTCACACAAAGTTGGTAATTGTTTCTATGGGTTAAAATAGAAGGCACAGGTGTTTTTGGCTCTGTGCCAAGGTCTCTGAGCCCCCTGCCAGGGTCTTGAGCCATCCAGGGCAGCCATAGGAATGTCCTGGGTTCTGACACAATGTCAGCCCTGCCATGCTCAGGTTTGCAGCCTCTCCCAGGGATGGCTTTGCAAATCCAGTCCTTTCTCCCTGCAGGGGTGCACTGGCTGCTCATGTCCTTCTGGCTGGGGGCCCAGCAGACAGATATTGTGACCCAGCCATGCCGCTGGAGGCTCTTCAACTGCCTGCTGGGAGCTGTCTACATCTTCTGCTACATCAACGTCCGCCCCGGCCCCTCCAGGACCAGGGTGGCCGTGTTTTATGCAGTGAGTACCTGGAATTGTTTTGTGTTCCTCATGGATGAAGCTGCTGGGGATGAGCAACAGCTTCAGACTCTCCATTTTCACTTTTCACATCACCACTTGCTCAGAATGCAGAGTTTTGCTGTGTCCTGACAAAGCCGCGTGGTCACCAAGGCGGATGTGTCTTCTGCCCTGGTTTTGATTCCTGGCAGTGGTAAAAAGTAGGTGAAGACCTTGCAGAAAGTTCAGTTTGACAACTTCTATATTTTAAGTGACAAATTAGGTGCAAAATATAACAGGAGAAGTGCTCAAGGCCAGGTTGGATGGGGCTAGGAGCAACCTGGAGTGGTGGAAGGTGTCCCTGCTCATGGCAGGGAGTGCAATAGGATGAGCTTTAAGGTCCCTTCTGACCCAAACCATTCCGTGATTCTAAGAATCAATGAAAATCTAGAAAATGGGTGTTTTCTGTTGTGAGAGGCACATCTAAAGCCATCAGAAGGATATAAGTGATGGGTCTCTTCCCTCTGCCTTGCAGATAATGCTGATGGAGAACACGCTCCTGCTGCTGTTGGGCACCCAGTTCCTGCAGGTAGAGCTGAGGAACAGCCTGACTGTGACTGGGGCTGTCATGTCAGGGTCTTTAATAGGTAAGAACATTGATTTTAGAGCCTGGATTGCACATTTTTAGAGTAGATTCAGGAAATGAGCATCCAGCCTCCTGTCTCAAGTCCCTCTCCAGCTCTCCTGGAGCCCCTTTAGGCCGTGAAGGGGCTCTGAGCTCTCCCTGGATCCTTCTCTTCTCCAGGTGAGCACCCCCAGCTCTCCCAGCCTGGCTCCAGAGTGGAGGGGTAGAGGAGAGGAGCTCTCAGAGAAATTTATATGTTTGTACAGGAAAGAAAAGTTGATACAAAGTGTAAGAATGATGTCAATCTGCCCTGCATGTGTCCATATCTATCTCATAGAATTTAATGCAATATTTATATTACCAGTGTTGCTGGAACCAAAAATTCCTGGAATGGTGTGTGCATTGGTGCCCATTTTTCTGGAAACATTAAGTGGTTACATTTGGCAAGAAAAGCAGCTACCAATAGAATGAGCAGGGATCATTACAGACATCTGTATTATTTCAGCAACAGATTTGTTCCAGACATTATTCATAAATTCAAAAGCTTTAACCTGGAAGAGCCCATTAGATAATTCAGTTTCTCCTCCTGCCTTCTACAGGCCATTGCATTTTGTCTACTTTTCCCTGTGTCAATACCAGTAATTTGTATTTGGTGAATTAGCTCACACTGAGAGACAATTGGACCTAATCTGAAGACATCAAGAACTGGAGGCTCCATGAGTTGTCCTGGTTGTTTATTTTGGTGTTCAAAAGTCACGACTGCTTTTTGATTTCCATTTGTCTGTCTTTAACTTACAGTCAGTCCTGTTATACCTTTCTCTGCTGGCTCAGTTTGATTCATTTTCTCTGTGCTTCAAAATACATAAAAGTGTGTTTGTGTTTTTCTTTTTTTTCTGGGGTCCTTCTTATTATTGATATATTTTTTCAATTATTTTACAGAAGAAAATGATGTGGTAATTCAGTATGGAGAATCCATGCTCAAATCACAGTATGACGGAATTTTTGGGGTTGGAAAGGAACTCTGGAAAAGATCCACTTCAAACCCCCTGCCATGGCAGGATCACCTGCAGCAGGTGACTGTGACCGTGTTCACAGGGGTTCTTGGATGAGGGAAGAGACGAGGATCTGACTCCATGTTTCAGAAGGCTTTATTTATTATTTTATGATATATATTACATTAAAACTATACTAAAAGAATAGAAGAAAATGTTTCATCAGAAGGCTGGCTAAGAATAGAATTGGATGGAATGATAACAAAGCCACAGTTTGTGGCTTGACTCTGTCTGAGCCAGCTGGGCTGTGATTGACCATTAATCAGAAACATTCAACATGGGCCAATCACAGGTGCACCTGTTGCATTCCACAGCAGCAGATAATCAATGTTTGCATTTTGTTCCTGAGGCCTCTCATCTTCTCAGGAGGAAAAATCTTAAGGAAAGGATTTTTCATAAAAGATGTCTGTGACAGGGTGACAGAGGAGTGCATCCAGGTAGGTTTGGAATGTCTCCAGAGAGGGAATTCCACACCCTCCCTGGGCAGCTGTTCCAGGGCTCTTCCACCCTCAACATAAAGAATTTCTTCTTCACACAGAGGTGGAATTTGATGTGTTTTAGTTTATGGCCATTGCTCCTTGCCCTTTGCTGGCACCTCTGAACAGAGTCTGGCACCTTCCTCTCAACACCCACATCAGAGATACTGATAAGCATTAATGAGATCCCCTCTCAGTCTTCTCTTCTCCAGACTGAACAGCCCAGCTCCTCTCTCTGCTGGACAACAAGACTGACACTGAGGAGAAATTAAGGTGGAGAGATGAGCTGACAAGGACTTCCAGAAATTAAACAAACACCCACTCAGAAGTCTGCACTCAGGACAGAGAGATTTCATGACATTCTATGGCCTGGGTATTTAACTACTTTGTGGCAGTTGTGTGGCAAGGGATTCTTGAAAAACAATGAGCCAAAGATGAGCGAGCAGTGCAGCCTTACGGTGATAGAAGCTGACTTTGTACTGGGTACATTTAGAAAAATGTAACAGCAGAGTGGATAAAGTTATTATTCCCCAGTGTTTGCTTTTGGAAAGTACTGTATTGTGAAACTGGAGTGTTTCCAGTGGAGGCTTTGAAGGAAGCTGGGGAGTAAAGCACATTTTGTGGAGGGCTGAAGGGATTTGGTCTGTTCCACCTTGAGAAAGAAAGGACAAGGGGCAATATAATTGCTGTCTTCAGCCTCCTCAGGGGAGTTTGCAGAGGTAGTGGCATCAGACTGTCATCTGAGATGCACACTGACAAGACAGAAGGCAATAAATGCAATTACAATTAGATATAAAAAAAATTAAAGAGAATTATCAAGCAGTAGAACTTCACCTTTAGAGATACGAAAATCAAACTGGACAAGACCTTGGTCATCTTCATGATGTGTTGAAGTTTATTCTAGTTTGAGTTGAGTTTATAATGCACTATAGCCCTCCAAATATCCATTACAAACAAAAGGGCTCAATTATTTTGTTGTCCTTATTTTTATCTTCCTTTTCCTTTAGTGAAAAAAAAGGAAGAATAAAACTTAAGTACTGACTGTGAATCTGCTCCCCATTTTTATGAACTACACCTGAAAAAGGGAATTGACATGTTTACCATTATCTATGCCTGTGTGGCTTTTTCTGGGAGCTTTCTTTTCTTAGTAGACAGGAAAATGGAAAAATAATAAAGTTAAATATTTAGACTGTTAGTCAAAACCTGAATGAAAATCAGCTTATTTCAGATAAATCAGCTTATTTCAGATAAATCAGCTTGTTTCAGTGAGAAACACTGTTGCAGTTCTCTGTGTGATCTGTGGAACAGAGGCTTTTCTCTCAAAGTAAGGGGCAGTGGGCATGTGCCGGGGTCCTTCATCTTAGAGCATGAAGAGAGATTCAATGTGACTGGGAAACCCAAATCTTGCTAGAGGAAGACATAAAAACCAGAAGCTGCAACCCCCAGCAGGGCCCCACAGAGATTTTCAGAGTCAAATTATTGTGGGAGGATGGATATGCTATTTTTTTTTTTCCTGCAAAGACCCCCCTCCCCCCCAAACTTTTCACACTGATTTCTTGATTCATAATTTTCAGTCAGCCCATCTTTTAAGAGCCTCGTCTGTTCAGTTTGTTTGAGATGAGTTTAATGCACCCAATCCTTTTGCAGAATTCTTTCTGGGATATCTGAGAAACAGAATTGTTGTTCATGATGACTAATTTAACTCAGTACCTGTTTGGCAAGATCTAACTCAGCTTTACTGACAGTCATGTCCATCACCAGACTGAAGTCAGTAGGATTTGCAGGGATCTACTGGCTCAGGAGGATACACGTGCAGTAAAGCCATAAAATTCCCAGTTCTTACATTAGATAACAGGTTTTCCAGCCTTAAAGTGGCAAGATTTGATTTCAGAATGAGATAGGATTTTAGAAAAAAAGAGTATAAAAGAAAAATAAACGTCTACATCTTCTATTCACCCTCTACCTGAGATTTCCAGTAATCCTTTTTAAAAGTGATGTTTGCAGGTTTTCCAGACTGCGTTTATCCAGCCTCCTGTATTGTATTGTTGTTGCACTAATGTGATAGTTAACTGTTTTGAGTTAATTGTTAATCCAGCCCAGAACAGTCTCTTCCAAACAGAGTCATTAAATGGAGGTGAAAGAAAAAGAGAGACAGAGAGAGGAAAAAAGTGAATGAAAAAGAAATATTGAAGAATGAAAGAAGAACAAGATGAGAACCAACAAAAAGGCAACTTAATTGCCTTTATTATGAAAAAGAGAAATTAAAGAGAATTTCAATTTTAATGATTGGAGGAGGCTCAAAGGCAAAACTGTAGGAACAAAGCAGGGCTTTTCAGACACCTCTTTCTTTCACCTATTAAAAGAGAAGTGGATCGTGGATCCACAACATAAACCTGCCCCCTCTGTGTGGATTCAAGGCTTTAACTCTTGCACCAGCATGTTTCCAAGGACACTCACTGGTTTCTCAGCTGAGCCATTTAACCAACAAATTATCAAACCAGTTAGATGAAAACACAATAGTAGTTAATCAGCTTTTACAAGCTCACACATTGAACCCCAACTGTAAAAACACTTCATTAGTAGCTTCTCATTTGTGTGGCTTTTCTCTACATCTCCTGTGTTCCACTTGGAATATTTCTACGAGATACAAACCAGTCAATAAATGCTTGAACTCCTCCGTGTCTTTACTGAGGGACCCCTCTAGAGCCTATTAACACCCATTTTATGGAAAACAGAGCAGGTAGCTACCTCCACCATGTGTTGGCATTCTCTAAAAGGCTGTTAATGCTTTGTGTTTCAGGGCATAACAAACTGAGGCATTCCCAGGGAGGAGGGGAAAAAAAAAAAAAAAGAGCCCAGTGGGTAAAAAGTAAATATGTGAAGATATCTGTCCTGCAGAATAGAGCTGAAGAGAAACTGGAACATATGAAAAAGCTGTTTTGCCAGTACACCAAGAAAAAAAAAATTGTTGTGCTTTTGTAGGTTTAGGTTATATAGGTTGGTGTAACTTTTGCATTCCCCAAAGAGAGGAACTGCACCAAAAATAAGGAATGACTTTGTAAGTACACTTATTCTAGAAATTTTACCAGACTTCACAGTGGAGAGAAAGCACATGATTAGTCTAATTTTAAAGGAATATGTCCTTCTCAGTATGTTCAGATCCTCTTCTTCCTCCCTCAGCTCATTTTCAAGCACGTAGGTTGAATTTAAGCACATCTGACTGAGAGGAGTAGATGTCTCAGAGATATGGTGTCCTGACAAGTTTTGTGGAAGCTGGCAGCTGGGGAAAGGAAAGATAACCAGCAGTGCCTTCACCATGGGAAAGAAAGAGAGTTTAAATCCCTTCTTTTCTTATTCCAAGGACAAAGCAGCCTGCTGGCCCATCAGCGCATGCAACAGCTTGCCCAAGCACACAGAAGTAGGAGAAAGTACAAGATCATGTACAGAAGGATGAGTAAATGGGAAAAAACAAAGTGAAGGTAGTCAAAGACAGAAATCAAGTTTAATTCTTGGGTCTAGAAGAATGTTCTTGTAAACAGTTGTGATTTTTATAGCAAAATTGTATAATATATTCTTTATATGTCAGTATAAAGACAAGGACTGTGTTTCCACATCTGAAGTGGCTTGCAAAGGATATTTGGAACTACTGGAGGTACATAAAATCAGGTCTGCAGCTTGGAGAAATAAAATATAAGCTTCCCAGGGTGAAATTCATGTGCCCTAAGTTAAATAACTGCAAGCAAGTTGCTTAAACCTGAATCTGCCACCCTACGGCTCAGTTTATAGCCTGAGAAGAGCAACAAGTTCCTCTTAAGGTGATTCATGAATCCTGAGATAAATAGAATGAATCTGTCTCAGAAGGCTTCCCTCCATTGCCTCTGACAGGAGCCTGGGGTGAGGAGCTCAGATGAGGTGTCTGACTTCTCCCTGTCTAAAGTGAAGAGATGCAAATCTTAGCCCCGATGACACAAATGGGTTTTGTTTCACTCCCTAAGTCAACTTGTGGTGCAATGAAACTGACTTCAAACAGGCTGGGAGAAAATAGTTCCAATTTACTGCTGAAGAGAAAAGAACTTAATTTCTCGTCTCAGAGCTACCTATTGCACAATGTTTCACTTATTGAAGGAAATAGAAACTTGGTAATGACTTGACTGCTAACAGAATTACACTTCTGCCTAAATGGAGTTTGGTTTTTCCTTTTAATTTCTATGTGTTTGTGATCAGTGTTCAGAAACACATCTTTCCCTTCTCCCTTCAAAACATCCATTTGAATAAAAAATAATAGCTAATGAATAACCTAAGAGAAGTTACCTTCTCTTTTCTCACAGAAACCTGAATCCTCAAGTATTTATTGGGTCAAGCAGCAAAAATAAGTTTAAACTTACAGTGGTCTAATGTTGAGAGCTGGTCAATTTTGAAATGATCTTTCATTACAATATCTGCCCTTTTGGAGCTGTTGGTTACATACATCAAATATTCAGCCAGGAAACATTGATTTTCATACAACTACCTGTCTGTAACCTTCAGATCTCATTATCCTTCTTGAGAAAAAAAAATTGACAAAAAAAGGATTTGAAAAATATAAATGGATGGGGCTTTGAGGAATCAGATCTAGTAGAAGGTGTCCCTGCTCATGGCAGAGGGGTTGGAACCAGATTGTCTTCAAGGTCCCTTCCAACCCAACCCAAACCCTGCCACGATTCTATGATTCTGTAAAGGCAGAATCAAGTTTTCCCTTTTGTCCCATGTTTTTGGAGAATCTACAACGAGCAGCAATCACAGAGCATTTGAATTACACAGATGCTGGTGACACTTTCAGTTTCTGTTATGGATGCCAGCCAAATGCTGGAAGGGTATGAAGCTGCACCAGGGGAGGTTTGGGGTGGATGTCAGGAAAAGTTTTTTCCTCCAGCAGGTGCTTGGGCACTGGAACTGTTAGGATATTATGTATTTTAACCAAGGAAAAGTTAAGAGTCCAACCTAAGATATTGGCTTAGATGCACTCTGGAAGACAGCAGAAAGAGGTAGGTGTCATCTGGCCCTCATGGATAGTCCTAAGACAGACTAAATAGCTTTATGGAGGTGCTGGTCTGAGTTGGCCTAAGCATGGCTTTTTAACAGCAATGATTAAAAAGAAATTAATTCCATCCTGCAAATGAACTTTTGTAATCTCTCTTACTACAAAAATTATTTTTATACCTGAAGTGAGGGTGCAAAGGGGACAGAGACAGGCTCTGTGCCAGGTCCCAGTGCCAGGACCAGAGGCCATGAGCACACAAGGAAATACAGGATCTGTTTCTCTGAACATCAGGAATCAATAGCTACTGTAAGGGTGTCTGAGCACAGGCACAGGTTGGATGTCTCATCACTGGAAGTGTTCAAGGTCAGGTTGAATGAGGCTTTGAGTAACCCCCATGATTTTGTGAAATAAACCTCCAATCTACCCAAACCAGGTTTTTAGTAAAGGGCTTATTCAAAATTTAATGTAACCAAACAACTGTGATTGGTAAAATTTGAACCAGCAAAATAAAACTAGAAGGGATGACTATTTTTAAATAGAATTTTTCTACAAAATACATCTAAATGCCTTTTCTCCATCTGCTACAAGACCTGTACATTCCAATCCAGTGCAGTTTTCTGGCTGGGTGTGATACTGGCTGCTCACATTCCTTCCCTCTTTTTGCAGGGAAGCTGGAGAGAGATGACCTGGAATTTGTAAACAACTTCTCTGAAATGAATAATCACAGAAAAAAAACTATCCGGGCAAAGCAAGACAGAATTCTCTGAAGACAGGGAGCAAGCAAAATAAGTGCATATCTTAAGTTTTAAAAATCTTGAATTTTATTATAGACCATGTAAGAAAAATTGGTTAATTAATCAATTTTCTTTGTTTAAATTTTCCCTGGTTCTAATCAGCATTGATTTGATTATAGTCATAAGACATTAATTCTAGAGAAGCAACCCTAAAGAGAAGCAAGCTTCCCAAAACAATGGGAAAATATTTCTGTAATGTCCTTTTATTGCTTAACCATCTTGAGAACTCTCTGAAGAGTTATTCTGAGAGGTTCAGGGGCTCCCAGGGATTAATTTTGGGAAATTTGGGGGTGATCTAAAATATTACCACTCTGGTTTCCCATCCTGCTCCCCATCAGATGTAATAACCTCCCTTGCAGAGCTGGTGGAGTACGTGTCCAGCTGTCTCCACTGCTTATTTGCAGTCTGGTGAATTAGCTGCTAATGAAGAAAGGTCTCAAAGGTAGCTGGCCAAACTTCAGTGGATAATTACACTTATAACTTCTGTTCTGCTGATTTCAGTCTAGGAGATCTAGTAGGATTAGTAACTCCTGGTAACGAGGTGGTAATAAAAACCAGGGAGATGCCAGCAACTCTTTACAGCTGTTTGCTCAACTGACATGATGGGAGCCCTCAACATACGAATTTAAATCCCTGTGTGAACTGGAATGGCTATAATTCAATTTGGCTTAATTTACTTTGAAAGTTAATTCAGTTAAATTGAATTAAGCCTCTTTAATTTCGAACAAAGGTGTCCATATTTGAGTTTAAAGTAGTTTAATTAATCCACTTAAAAAAGCTAATTCAGATTAATTTTGGTGAGCATTGTTATGTGGATGGGCCTGTAGGTTCAGTGAAGTAACATCAATTAAAGTGTTTGCTTTCAAGAAACATATTCCTCCCGAGAAAATGCAGGTGAGCACAGCTTGGAGAAGTTGTAAGATGGAGCAGAAATGGAGATGCAATGGTGGAGAAGTAAAAATTTCTCCCAGGGAGAAGTCCATGCTTGGTTCTGCTTGGTTTGGACTTGCTGGCTGGGAGCAGAAAGATGAAAAAGCTGATTCAATGCAAGAGTCATCATCACCAGTTGTGTAAGAAATAATAAGGGCTCAGAGAATAAAGAGCTGAAACAGACCTCAGAAATCCACTCAGGTTTCCAGGAATTTTTAGTGACAACGCATTTAGTCTGTCAAGTCACATCAGGAACTTAAAATACCCCTGACTACAGCACAATTCCCTAAATGAGTGTACAAATAAAGCATGGCCTATAGACACCCCATTGCTGGGACTCATGCAATGGTTTGAGTGGAAAAGGATCTTCAAGATTAATTTGTTCCAACCCCCTGACATGGGCAGGGACACCTTCCACTAGACCAGGTTTCTCAGAGCTGCATCCAACCTGGCTTTGAACATTCCAGGGATGGGACAGCCACAACTCCTCTGGTCTTCCCCTGTTTTATGGAATACTCCTTAACACCAGCTCAATCCAACTGTCCCAGGGGAGGAATGCATCCCTTGGCTGTTACCTTATCAATATCTTTACACCTGAAACTCAGCAGTGTGGCTGTGGATTAGCAAGAAAATTTTACTGCTCTTCTCCATCACTTCCCTCCTTCCTCATCACCTTTCTCAGTGGAGCTGCAGCCACCTGTCCCTGTGGGGAGAGAAAGGCACACACACAAGATGCTTTTCATTGAGTATTTTAGAGGTCCCTTTAGGCTTCAGAGGTGGAGGGTTTTTTACATTTCTTCCCCTCTGGGTGTGTGAACGCTGGGCCAAACTCAGAAGTGTGAAGTGGGAAGCTGGGAGGGGAGATAGGTCAGTCAGGGAATGGAAAGTGGTGTAAGGGGCTGCAGCTCAGCAGAATTCAGTGTTAACCTCAGTAGGGAGGGCTCTGGGGTCATTACCACCAGTCTGAGAGAGAGTAACACCTTTCCCCAGCTCACTCAGCATGTGAGCTCCTCGAGGCTATCTTTCTCCTACTGAACACACACACAAATGAGGAATTTGACAACCGAGTGCATCCTCTCCAGTCTCTCGCCCTTTTTTTCTGTGTCTCTGTACGCGTAGTCTGCTTACAGACATCTACAGTCTCACATGCACATTAAGTAAAATTATGTTTCTTCATCTTTTCCCTCTCTAACAGTCAAACCCTGGTGATCCTGTGAATGTAAATCAGCTGCATTTCTGGTTTAGCTGCAATCTCGTCTGTATAGCTGAGGTCTGTTTGATGTTAAGTGGTGGAATTGAAAGAACATTTCATTGCTAACTGGAAGAGCTACTAGTTTATTAAATCCTTGATTTGAAATCTTGCTGTCAAAGAAAACACAGTCAGCTGATGCTGTGAAAGGATTGCATTGTCAGTTCTTGCTGAGCCTTAAAACTGGCATCAAGCATAAAGTAAAGTGACAGTAAATGAACTGACAGTCTGAGGTTTTGAGTGTAAACCTCCAGGAAATAATAACTTGGCTTTTCAATGTAGAAAAAGAGAGCTTATGGTTAAAAATAAAATAAAGAAAATAATAAAAAATAATAAATTGTTATAAAGCAAAACCCAGAATACTATTTTAGAGGATTTTTTCCTTCCCCTTCCCTCTCTTTTCAATTTAATGTTAGCAAAGCAGAGGTGACAGAAAAGATTTATGAGAAACATTTTTAAAGGTGGGTTTACCGTGTGTGTAGAGCAGACAGTGTCTGAAGGGCCTGTAGCATTTGCACTTTATAGAAAATGACAAAAAGTGACTATTGCAGCAACAACCAGCACAGCAGAGGTGAAAATTGATTGCACTGAGGGAAATCTGTAAGAGTGGTGTGTGATAGGCAGCTACTGTGCTTTAACATCCAGCTCTGAAAAGTTCAGAGGTGAATTAGCAACTTGAATGATTTTATTCTGGGTTGAATTTAGTGAGTTTGAACTAGAACAGGTCGTTTTGTGAGTTAGATGCAAGCTGGGGACAGAGATGAGAAAATGACACTGTGGAACAGAAGCCAAATGGAAATCTTGCCACTGAACAAGTTTTGTGGTGATCAGAGGGATCCGGACTGGGACTGTTCATGCTGGAAAAGAGAAAGTTTTGGGGATACCACGTGTTGCCCTTTCAGTAAGGATGGAGAGCTTATGAAAGAGAGGGAGTGTGACTTTTCACATAAACAAATAGTAATAGAACAAGTGGTAATCATTTAAAACTAAGAGATTTAAATTACATGTTAGGGAGGAATTCTCCCCTGTGAGGGTGGGAAGGCCCTGGCACAGGGTGCCCAGAGAAGCTGTGGCTGCCCCTGGATCCCTGGAAGTGTCCAAGGTCAGGCTGGACAGGGCTTGGAGCAACCTGGGACAGTGGGAGATGTCCCTGCCTAAGGCAAATGTGGAATTAGATGGTCTTTAAGGCCTTTTTCAACCTCAAACACTCTGTCATTTTCTGCTTCCTCTGATTTATCTTTCCAGGCTCTATAGAGGATGTCATGAAGTTAAGTCTGAGTATAAGGAAGGAGTAGAAGGGAAGGCATTTTCAGGCTTTTTGGCTCTACTCTGTAATCTATTGCCAGTAAATTAAATTAATCTTTCTCAAACTGAGCCTGTTCCAACTGTGAAGATGATTGCTGAGAGTTCTTCCTATTTTCACCTTGACACACCAGCTCTTCTATCATATTTTGTCCCTCCATCCTGTGGATGGAATCACAGAATCCAAATTGGTTTGTGTTGGAAGGGACCTTAAAGCTCATCTCCTTCCAACTTCCTGCCATTAGCAGGGATACCCTCCAATAGACCAGGCTACTCAAGAACCATCCAAGGTGAACATATCACATTATGGATGTGCTGTGTATTTATTAAATATTAATTTATTAAATATTCTTGTGCATCTTGTCTTTTTTATCTCCTCTTTTCTCACGTTCAATTAAGTTCTACTTTTGTAAAGTGGAGGGAAAGCACTTGCTATTTCAATAAAAGTGCTCCAGATGAAATGCCAAAGAATATTCCACAGGAGCTAGATGTTGTTATTATTCTGAGCAAGATGTAAGTCTGACTTTTCATTTTTTACAATAGCTTTTCCTAAATATGATTTCAAGTCCTTTTCAATTTAAGGTCAAATTGTCAGGAAATATAAAAAAGGTGCCAGTTACCTCCTCTAGAAAACACATCTTCTGCCTACTAGCATTTTAACTTGTAATGAAGGTCCTTTTCTTCTTGAAAATATCCTTCAAGATTGTCAAGTTCTTTTAGAACAAAGAAACACATGCCTGAAATAGGCTGTGGTGTTTCAGAGGCAGCAGGACAGGCTGTGTATAGGCATTCAGAGCACTCAACTCTGTTTCAGCTTTGTAAAATTCACTTTTCATATATTTTTTGTCAAGAGCCAACTCCTTCTCTGCTATATTCAAAGACAAAAGAATGGCTACTTGTGGATATGGGAAGAGTCTGCCTGAGAGCCCTACCTTTGCAACCAGGAGAGAAACACATGGATGGAAGTGTTCAAGGCCAGGCTGGATGGGGCTTGGAGCATCCTGGGATAGTGGAAGGTGTCCCTGCCCATGGCAGGGGGTTGGAATGAGATGGTCTTGAAGGTCCTTTACAACCTACACTATTCTGCAGCTGGGGGATGGGACAGTCACAGCTGCTCTGAGCAACCTGTGCCACCTCCTCACCACCCTCACAGTCAGGGATTTCATCCCAATATATCCCATCCAACCCTTTGTGGAACTTCTGTGAGGAAAAGTATGAGCAAAAAAATCTGTTTCTATGATGGGACTTAGGTCCATGAAAGGGACATGACGTGGGTCTGCTGCACCTGATACTTCTTTCTATTTCTGAACTCCTATAAGGTGCTGGAATTAGATGGGTGAATCAGATTTGGGATTTCCTGCGCTTATGTTTCTCATGCAGAATAAAATGCTCTCAGGCTCGACACCTCTCAGGACTGACATTCGGGGTTTCAGTTTGGGTTTGGGACACCCACAGGGAGTTACCCAGGTGGAGAGTTGACCTGTTGAAAGTCTTGTCAGTGGCCTGTGGCAAAGCCATAAATTGCATGGTGATTTCCCCCTGTCCCTGTCAGAAGATAATCCTTTGTCTTGGTTTGAACAGACAGGTATCTGCTAAGGAAGGCAGGAGCCTCCCCTGAAACAGAAAATATAAAGTCCCTCCCTCTGAATTATTATAATTTTGAAATTAAAAGGTTCTCAGGCAAAGATATAAGAATAGGAAGAGCAGTTCTTTACTAGGGAAACTAAAAATACAAATGCAAAAATAAAAAAAGAAAACAAACCACTGACAAAGTCAGAATATGCCCTGACACCCTGTAGGTCAGGGTGCTGGCAGCAGTCCCATTAAAATGTGGCTCAGCCCTCCTGCAGTGCCAGCTGTGGTTCTGGTGGAGCAGGGATCCTGTAGAAGGGTGGAGTTTTCCTCTGGAGCTCCAGTGGTGGTGTAGATGGGCCTGGTCTCCCTCTGAGAATCCTGTGGAGAAGGAAGCTGCTCCCAGGAATCCAGTGGAAAAGTCTGCCTGTGGTGTTCCAAATCTCAGATTATATCCAGGTAGGAATGTTTGGCTTTGCCCTCTGGGCGGAGCTACTCAATAGGATGATGGAATTTTATCAACCGTGCAGTGACTCTCGCTGACCCATGAACAGAAGAGATCTCCCCTGGGGGAGGATTGGTTGTGGAAGAGATAAATAAAATTGACCAATTAACAGAAGATACCTGTCCCACCTCTAACAGATAGGAATAGAATATCTCCATTTCCAACCTAAGACATCTTTTTTTGAGCATGATATGTCTATATATCACCAGCCTTGAGTTATTAAACCAACTTAGTCTCATTTGAATTTTCATTTGTCATGCAGGTCAAAGACTGCACGTGATTGTTTGACCATCTCAACAAGAGCATTTGAGCCAAGAAGTCCAATGGGAACTCAAGTGCCCTGCATAACTGGATTTTAAGTTGTCTCATTACATTACATCTCATTACATTAAGTTGTCTCATTTACATTGTCTCATCTGGATGTCTCAGAAGTGTTTAGGTGAAAATGAGTCAAAATACGCTGGCCAGGTAGTTTTGTGGACATATAAACCTTTTCTCAAAACTAACTTTTTATATGGATTTTGCCTTAGATGAAAATATAAATGCTATTTTGCATTTATAAAATATAAATTGCTCATTTCATTCCTCGTAACTATTCTGTCTCTGAACTGTAAGTACCTGAGCTCTCAAGCATCTTAAATACACTTATTTTGCATTAGGGCCAGATTTAGATTAAACTACATGGAGAGGAAAAGCGATTTCTGGTAAGATAAGTGGAATTAGGCCAATTTACATTAGATGAGAACATTCTGTCTCTCCTTTAATTGCTCTTTTCTCACTGGTTATGTATAGAAACTCTCCATCAAGACAGTTATCAATTTTAAAGAGAGGAGAAAAGGGAAGGGAAGGGAAGGGAAGGGAAGGGAAGGGAAGGGAAGGACATCT
>JAXCLO010000170.1:110536864-110556396 GCA_035583995.1 Arremon aurantiirostris | reverse complement strand
TTAAGTAGTGTGTTAAATATAGTTTTAGGTTATAAAAAATGTTAAAATAGAAACTATGCTATGTAGGATACTTTTTTAAAGAAAAGACTTGCAACGAGATAGCAGCCACAGGACACCTAAATCTTTCAGAGAAAAAGAATTCATTGCTCCCTTATCAGAAGAAATGAACTTCTTCCCACCTCGAAGGCACTGTTAAGATTCAGAAGAAGTTGAAGATGACCAGACAGAATCCTGTGTTTGAATGGAATTTCTGCATCATGTATGAAATGTATGAATATGCAACAGGCTGTTGTTTTTAAGGGTTAATCCTTTGTTAATGTGTGCCCTTGTTTGGGCTCGTGCTGCCCAGGAAAGGTACCCGGATGTCCATAACTCTATGTCTCTATTGTCTCATATTGTCCTATTTCAAATTGTCCAAATTATTATTACTCTAATTGTATTACTATTTTTATAACCATTTTATTACTATTAATTTTTTAAAATTTTCAAAACAAGTGATTGACATTTTTTACACCCCTCACAGCCCCTCAGAGCCCCCTCATGGTTCCCTCATGGCCCCTCATAGCCCCCTCACATTAAAACATCTTGGCCTCCCAAATGGGTGGTGGCATCTGGACTGCTGTGCAAAAGTCACTCCCAAATGCAAGAGAGAAATCATCCATCACCTTGGAAAACAGAAGTTATTTGTTGCCTATAGATGTTGTGGATTCCCCAAAAGACGTGGATTCCTCAGCCCTGGAAGCGTTCAGGGGCAGGTTGGACACGATTTGGGAGAAACCTGGTGTAGTGGAAGGTGTCCCTGCCCATGGCAAGAGGGCTGGAACAAGATGATCCTGAATGTCCCTTCCAACCTAAACCTTCTAGGATTCCATGGAAAAGAAGTTTTTTGTGCATTTTTGCTTTGTTCTCTTTATCACCACTACAGCAGGCAAGCCAGGGTGTGATTCAAGGGCAGGCGGCAGATCCGAGGGCTTTGTAAGCAGAAGTTAAGCGGGGACAATTGCAGCCAGACTGTCTGTCTGAGCATGGTGTGGGAGAGGGAAAGAAGCCAGACGGTGGGAGATAAAGAATGAGGCTGATGAGCTTAGAAAGGAAAATAATGAACTGAAGGCCAAGCTAGAAGGGCTAGAACAGCTGAATCTGGAAGATGGCAAAGCTGCTGGTGTGATGGCTGACTTGGACTTAGGTGCAGGACCCTGATCAAGCCCTTGCTCTGATTTTCCAAGCTGCAATATCCAGGCAGCATTTAACAGGGAATGGGGCCTGTCTCAGAGAAGAAAACTCACCTCTGTGTGCCAAGGATCATCCACAAGGACAGTAACTGCAAATTTGTGACAAGGCTGTGTGGCACAGCCTGTAAAGATGACAGGCTAGGGCATGTTCAGCCTGGAGAAAAGAAGGCTCTGGGAAGTCCTTTCCAGTGCCTCTAAAGGGACTCTGAGAGAGCAAAAAAGGGATTATTTGCAAGGGTATGCAGTGACAGGACAAGGAGCAGTGGTTTTAAACTGCCAGAGGGCAGGATTGGATGGGATATTGGGAAGGAATTCATCCTTGTGAGGGTGGGGAGGCCCTGGCACAGGTTGCCCAGAAAAGCTGTGGCTGCACCATCCCTGCAAGTGTCCAAGGTCAGGTTGAGCAACCTGGTTTAATGGCAGGTGTCCCTGCTCATGGCAGGAGTTTGGAATGAGATGATCTTTAATGTCCCTTCCAACCCAAACCATTCTGGGATTCCACAGGAGGAAGTCAAAGAAAAGCCATAGCAGAAGATCTTTAGTAATAGTGACTGTAAAGCAGGAGAAAGGAGAAATGAAGAATTAAAGTGAAGATATCAATAAGCCTCATCCTTGACAACTTCTGTACAGACAAGTCTGACTTGCCAAGGTTAAGATGATCCTTTTTAAGGTTAACATGAGTCTTTTTAGCTTCACACGTCCCTGCTATCTACTCATGAAAGGCAAAAGGAATTCTTTATCGGGCTCTTCTTTCGTGGCAGTGGAGGACACAGATGGGGACATCTCGCCCTCTGGTGGGTGAAGACACAACCTGCATAAGCCTTGGTCTGCGTGGTATATTAAGAAATAATAATTAAAATTACTGGTTATTGGAAGGAAAAATAAAATATATTCTAGCGGTTTTAAGTTCTGAAATTCAGAAAAAAATTGATGAATTATGTATGTGATCACACAGAGCCCTCCCAGATAAGGTTGATGTGTTGAGGATTTGGAGCGATATGACAGAAAGGGATCAGAAAATCAACAGAACACCATGATGGAGAAATCTTTAAAATTGGGATCCCTAAGTCTGGCAAGTCAATGTGCTGGGGTGTCTCTCTGGAGTGTGTGTAGAGAACACCAGCAGTGTGGGGATTGGGCATGACAAGGCAGAGATCTGGGTGCATCTGCAGGGCCATGATCTTGTTGGGATCAGGAAGGTGTGGTGGGATGGCTCCCATGACCCGAGTGTTGCAATGGAGGGATACAGACACGCCAAAAAGGTGAGGAGAGGGAGCTGCCCTGCAGTGAGAGAGCAGCTGGAGTGCTGGAATTCTGAGTGGATGATGAGCCAACAGAGAGTTTACAGGGGAAGGATTCAAGCGATAACCAGTTTGGGTGATGTTGTACTGGGCCAGTTGCCTCTCTGCAGGCCCTGCTCCTCATGGGGGACTTCAGCCACCCTGATACCTGCTGGAAGGACAAGTAAAGAGGCATGGAGCATCTCTCCTAAGAGGAAATGCCAAGAGAATTGGGATTATTCATCCTGGAGAAGAGAAGTCTTTGGGGTAACCTAATTGCAGTTTTCCAGTACCTGAAGGGAGCCTACGGGAAAGATGGAGAGGGATTATTTACAAAAACATGTAGTGACAGGACAAAGGGGAACGGCTTCAAAGTGAAGCCAGAGAGATTTAGATTGAGTATTAGGAAGAAATCATTTAATGTGGGGTTGGTGAGGCCTTGGCATTGGTTGGACAGAGAAGACGTGGATGCTTTATCTGGAAACATTCAAGGTCCAGTAGGATGGAGCCCTGAGAAACCTGGTCTAGTGGAAGGTGTCCCTGCCCACGGCAGGGGATTGGAATGAGATGACCTTTAAGGTCTCTTCCAACCCAAACCCTTCTATGATTCTGTGATTCACAACCCAGGAGGTTTCTGGAATGCAGTGCTGGGAACTCCCTCCTCCAAGTGATGGAGGAGCTGACAAGGAGAGGTGCTTTGCTGGACATCAGACTCACCAGCCATGGTTCAGTGGAAATGTGGGGGTCAAAAGCAGAGCTGGCTGGTGGAGGTCAGGACCCTGAAGGAAGAGAGGAAGGCAAACATCAAACATTAGCCTTCAGATTTTGGCCTCTTCAAAGGCCTCTATCCGCTTGGTAGAGTCCCCTGGGATAAGGAGGCCTGGGAGGAGTCATCTCCAAGTTCAAGAACAGTCCATTCCAATGAGCAGGAAGCTGGGAAAAATACCAGCAGGCCTGCATGGATAAACAGGGAGCTCCTGGAAAAACTCAAACACAGAAGCAGCAGAGAGAAGGTGAAAGCAAGGACGTGGATGGAAAGGAATACAGAGATTATCTGAGTGTGTGGAGATGAGGAAAGGCAAAGTCCAACTGGAATCTGTTTGAGAATGTCAAACACAACCAGAAGGGTTTCTATAGGGTGACAAAAGGGAGAATAGGGAAAATGTTGTGGGCCCATTGCTCAGTAAGATGTGGGAGCTGGCTACAGAGAACATGGAAAAGCCTTCTTCACTTCAGTCTTTACCGGGGAGATCAGCTTTCAGGAACCCCTGGTCCCTGAGAGCAGGGGGAAGGGCTGGAGCAGGGAACATGTACCTTGGTGGAAGAGGATCAGGTCAGGCAATATTTAAAGGATTTTACAGGTGTATATAAATCCCTGAAGGGAGGGTGCAAAGTGGATAGGGCAAGGCTCTGTAGCAGGTCCCAGGGCCAGGACCAGAGGGCACAGGCACACACTGGAACACAGGAAGTTCCTCTGAACATCAGGAAAACTCTTTTTTACTGTGAGGGTGGCTGAGCACTGGCACAGGTTGTCCAGAGAGGTGACGGAGTTGCCATCCTTGGAGATATTCAAAATCCATCTGGACACGGACCTGGGCAACCAGCTCTGAGTGGCCCTGTTTGGGCTGAGGGTTGGACCAAGTGGCCTCCAGAGATCTTTTCCAAACTCAACCCTTCTGTGATTGTGGATGATGAACTAAAATTTCTCTAATCAGTGTCAGGGCAGTTGTTCTGCACTTCCCTTGTGGAAAGGGAATGAAATCTAAAAGGTATCATGAAACCTTGGAAGTGCTTTGAGATGCACAGATAAAACCACACCTTATTGTTCATTACTGTAATTATTATCTCTCTAATATATCCTCTCTGTAATTATTATCCCTATTTTTTCAAATGACTCATAACCTTCTGTAGTTGTGCAGTTGTGCATTTGGGAATTTCACACCACACCAATTGTTTTGCTTTCACAGATTTTTTTTTTCCATTAAAGTTTTTAAATAAAGATCAGTACAGTACAAAGCTTAAAATATTGTCAATGTTTTCAACAATACAAAATCAGCAGGTAGGAGTTGGGAAGGGGATGGTTAATAAGGAACACTCATATCCTTCCCTGTTTCCCAAAGGAAAAAAAATACAAACTCTTTTGTATTTCTGTTTAGGAACAAACAGTGCTTAAAAATAATCTTGTCAGTAAAAGATGTAAATTGCAAGGCACATGAGGAACCTGTCCTTGCCTTGTTACACAAATTAGGCATAAATACAAATTGAAGGCACCTGTCTCCATCCTCCCCTCCTGCTCTGTACACGGAGCAAATCCTGTCAGCGGGAATTGGCTGCTAACAGCAACCATGGAGCAGACAGCAAAGAGGCTGCCCTTGATCCTCAGGTTCCTTCAGGATTAATCCCCAAAAGAAACAGCACAAGGCACATTGGGATGAATTCTCAGGAGCTGTCCTGGTTTGCAAGATCTGGAGGAACACTACCTCAGGAGCAGAGATTCCTGAGGGAGACAGCTGTGACCTCAGGGATCCCTGAGGGATCTCAGGTGTGCTCAACCTTTGGTGGTCAGCTCTTCACAAAGCCTGGCCACTGGTATGTTCTTCCCAGGCATGCCTCCTTAGGAACACCAGGATGGAGGAGACCTGCTCCAAGCAGTGAGCCCAAGGAGAAGCTCCTTGGCAGCTCAGACAAGCTGAGCATTTATCACAGAGACACTTTGGATTTTTCCAGATCCAGCCTTGGTGTCCTCTGGATCACTGGCAAAGCCTCCACAGCCACTTCCCAGCTGAGACTGCAGCATGTGGAGTCTGCCCAGGAAGGCAGCCAGGTGCGTAAGGCACAAGGATGAAGGAAAGAAAGAAGCTAGTTGGAGGAAGAGGAGGATGGAGACAGGGATGAAGGAAGCTCCAGTGTTGGTGAGCCCCTTGTGACACAAGGGCGCATCCTCACAGCAGCACAGATCTGTATTGGAGATCCCAGCTCACTCCACCCATCATCGTAACCAGGAGTCAGCTCCAGGTGGGAGTGCAGGGCCACACGGAGATGGGCACGGCTTCACCTGAGGGGAAACGTGGGACTGTGCAGAACCACCTCCACTGTCACACCACTGCTCCACTGCCCACTTCTGCTCAGCCAGGGAGGAGAAGATATGATCAGAAGTACCAGATATGATCAGAAGTACCTTGGAAGAGCCATGTGGGCTCCTCTCCCTGTCCCTGAACAAGATTACTGTACTCACCCTCCTTCAACAAGGGCAGGGCATGTCATCTGATTTCAAACCCTCAGAGAAGGGGACACCTGGCTGATCCCTTCCTTTGGTACCGATGTAACTCCAGGTAGCAGCAGAGCAGGTTTGCTATTACCAGCCATGCCCAATCCTTCTTCATTTTATCTCAGAAATGAGCTCTGGACCAACTTGATTTACCTTTGTTTCTGCACAGGAACCCACTGATGCCATCCAGCCAGTTCCACACCCAGAGCCTTGTTCTGCCTTACCCACCACAAAACCAAGGCAATTTAGGCTGAGAAAAAAAGCTGCTTGCACTGGAAGCCTTTTCTCAAACTGGGAGGAGACCCACAAACAAAGCCAGAGGCCATGGAGGGAGCAGTCCATCAGTGCAGCTGAGTGAGCTGAGCAGCCAACTGCCATGCAAGAAGGAGCTGCTGCTGGCCTCCACTCCAGCCCTTCCCTGCCAGCAGCTGCATTGTCCAAGTGAGTTGGCTCAGAATTAAAACCAGCCGAAAATTGCTGACATTTTTTCAGTAGGATTGGTTTCCCAAAGGTCCCTCTCCTGGCACTGGCTCACTCTGTGGTGAGATGAACTTCTGTGCATGGGAAGAGGTTGAACGAGGTGCAAGTGGGACCACCCCTGCTTGGCATCTCCCCTGAGGCAGATTTTCTTCTAGGTCAGCATGGCTGTACCATCTGTACCATCAAAACACCCTACAAAAATCAAGTAATTAATTTCTAAGCTGAGACCAGGACTGATGAGAAAGGGTGGAGTTGATGACCTCCTGAAGGCTTTCCTATGACTTCTTCTCCTATATTCCAAACTTACTTCCCTCTCCCTTTGTATTTAATTCTCTATAGGGCCATGAGTCCCAAATTTACCTACTAAACACACGACCAGCAAAGTGCCAATCCCCATGTCTGTTTTCCACCACCTATTAACAAATCTGTTGTCCAGCCCACCTTGCTCCTCCAGCAGGACAGCACTGTTTCCTTCAGGTTAATCTTAACCCAGCTAGGAGGCTCTGCAGATATAAAATCCCAAGGCAAAGCCTTTCTGGATAACAAATCCCATGCACATGCATGGAACATGAACACGCACACACCTCAAGGGCTGAAACACAGATGAAATGCAGAAATCAGTGCTTGTCCTCACCAACCATATCCCCAACCCTACACTCTGCCTGCTCAGAACCAGCAATCACAATTCATTTGCCTGCCCTTGGGCTCAATGAGACAAATCCGTGGCTGGGATAGATCCCATGGATTCCTTGGTTTCAGCAAGGATTTAATCCTCCTTGATGGCTCCATGTTCAATATTCCCCCAAGGCAAGCACAGAATAGATTCTTCTAGTGGGAGACACAGTAATCCAGCCTTTGTGACCTTGGACAGGAGTGACCCATGGACATTAAGTGACCCTGACCATTGTCTTTGCTACTCCACACAGGAATCACCAAGTCCCAAGGACAAACCCATCCTGAGGTTGTGCAGGACCCTAATGTTGTCACCCTGCTTTTCCTTTTGCTGTTCCACCTTCATGTAATACTACTAAAAACATGCCAAAGCCACAGCCCCACTCAACACAGAACAGCAACCCTGCAGCTCCAAGGTCAGCTTTCCCATAATGCTGACCAAGGACACAAAGCACCATTAAGAGGGGAATAGACTCCTCCACCTTCACACCCTGTTGGCCACGACCACAGTAGTGCTGGAGGAGCAGAGCCTTTCCTGTATCAAATAAATCCCATCCAAGTTAGTCCATATTTCATGGACATTGCTAGAGGTTGGTGAGAATCCCTGACAGATGACACAGACCCAGTTTGTCCCAGAGGACCCCAGACCAAGCCAGGATCTCCAAAGATGTTTTCCCAAAGCCAAGTGACCTGGCATTGACACCCTTGACAAGGGGAGCTCAGAGAGAACCTGGCTGGAACAGGAAAAGGATTCTAGCAGCCACGGTGCCACATGTGCCCTCACACCGCAATCCTAGAAACACAAACTTCCCAAAACCTTCCTACTGCCTTTGATAGGAACAGTTCTCACACAGATATGGCCAAACACAGAGAGGTCATCACATCCAGCTGTGCTCCTCATGGTGTTGTGAGCCCTGGCACACCCTTCTGCAGTCCCACAACCTCCAGGCTGCCCTCCCTGACCTTAGCAAGGTCTCACCCACAGCTCTACCAGAATGAACAAGGAACCTCTGCCTATTTCAGCATCCTTGGTTCAGTGACTTGTTCTGGCTTAAAACACTCCATGGCCCCCCCTGGATGGCAAAAGGCAATCCCTGCTGTGAAAATGCATCCAGCATGAAGTGTCCAGCCCTCCATCTGAATCCAGGGTCCTGGTTAGTCACGGCGTGTTAGGCAAGTAAGACAGTCATGTCTCTAGTATGTTATGCCCTTTTCCTTGATTTTCTCTGGTGATGTCATGCCTGTCACATCTGTGACTCTCAGGAGTCCTTTTTAGCCAGGCTGGCCTTGATCCTGCATCGCAGGATGTAAGCTGTGATGGCACTGCAGGCCACCAAGCCAAAGAAAGAGATGCAGGAGAGATAAACAGTGAAAGGCCCGTGTCTCTTTAGGAAAATCTCCTGCCTGTTCTTGTAATCCAAAAGAATGGCCTCTAGCTGTGACAGGGTGCAAATGGCCAGGAAGGTGTGGAAGATCTGGTGGGCATGGCCAACAATATCACAGGAGCCAGGGAAGTATTTCTCAGGGACAGGGCAGGAAAAGAAATAAGCACTGATAAGGAAAAACAGTATCTGGTACGTGTGGTACCAAGCAGCATCCTCCTCACAGCCCCCCAGGTGACACACAACCACCCTGTGAGCCACGGGACTGATATCCAGGATGAAAGCCAGCCCTGCTGGGATCACCTGGCACATCTTCCTCATGATGGGGTAAGGCCGTCGGTACCGGTATTTGGCGTAGCAGCAGCCGGCACAGGACAGCCAGCCACAGAAAGCTGCTGCTGGCAGGAAGAAAAGCCAGAACTTGTCATACCAGGCTTGGTCAGAGCTGTAGTAGAAATGAGCTAGGGCACTGCCATACTGGTAGATGCTGACTCCAACATAGTCCACAAAGTAGAAGGTGTAGTGGTACAGCTCCGACTTGGACTGCAGCAGGTGGGCCAAGAGGCTGCAGGTCAGGTAGGTGACAGAGGAGAGGACAAAGATGAGCAACGGCAAGGACCATGCATCCACAAGCAACTGCTCGGCCTCCACAAACGTCTTGAACCTCAGCAGCACGGCCAAGGCCGCCAGGAGATGAGTCCACACGTTGACCACCTCGTTGTGCTTCTGGAAGAGGCTGAGAAAGTAGTAGCGCCAGTCCTGGCCGGTGGGGCGGTAGCCGCTGTGGATGTATGGCTCGCGGAAGAGCTGCGGCACCTCGCACTCCTTCACCGTGCACGGCATCTTGGGCAGGCCGTCCTCCAGCAGCCGGGGCAGCCGGCTGAGGTGCTGCCCGCTGAGGGACAGCGTGCTGAGCCGCTCCAGGATGGCTGTCATCCTTCAGCCCCGCACCAGGGAACGTCTCTTCCTGCCCTGAGGGGATGGGAGAAAGAGGAAATGTTAATGATGGTGCACCAGGGAGAAGAGCATGCTGCCATTCCCAGTGGGATTAACCATGGCACCATGGAGATGCTGGCCCTTAGAGACCCTTCCAGTGACTAAAGAACCCCTTTTGGTGCCTAAAGGAACTCCAGGAGAGCTGGAGAGGGACTTGGGACAAGGGCCTGGAAGGACAGGACAAGGGGCAATGCTTGCCCACTACCATAGGGTGAGTATAGATGGGATATTGGGAAGGGATTTCTGGCTGTGAGGGTGGTGAGGCCCTGGCACAGGGTACCCAGAGAAGCTGTGGCTGCTCCTGAATCCCTGGAAGTGTCCAAGGCCAGGTTGGACAGGGCTTGGAGCAAGCTGGGATAGTGGGAGGTGTCCTTGCCCGTGGCAGGGTGTTGGGTCAAGATGGTCTTTCAGGTCCCTTCTATCCCAAACCATTCTATGATTCTACGAATATTGTCAAGTTTAGGGGTACCAGATCTCCTGGGGAGTTAGAGAAGGGTCTGAGGCAGCACCAGATTGTCGGGGTCTCTAGCTGGTCAGAGTGATCCCGAGAAAAGTTAGAAAGTCTCTTTTCCCAGCCCGGCACTTGAAGGAGTCAGGGCTCTTCAATTCTTGGTCTCAAGGTTGTTTATTGCATCTTATCTATAAAATTCTTTCTCCCGGCCTGTCGAGGTCCGCTCAGCAAGACAGTCAGAGGCACTCTGCCTGCCCTCGGGGTGGTGTTATGTCTTTATATTAAAAACTACATATACAATGTTTACAATTACTTCCCAATATCTATCACCTATGTTAGACAGTTAGACAGTTTAGAGCTTCTACTCTAAACCAATCCAAAAGTGCCAATATCACAGCAGAAGATGGAGGCCAAGTAGAAGAAGGAGAAAGGCTGGACATGCCCAGATCCCTCCATCTTGCCCCCTGAATCCCCATTCTAAAAACCCCCAAATCTACTTTTTCACCTTGTGATAAATTCACTATAATTCTACTGAATTTGTCATGGCTTGCAGATCTTCATCTAAGGTTGGTAACTTGCTCCATGGGTTATAATCAAAACCACAGGCATTTTTGGGCTCTGTGCCAGGGTCTCTGAGACCCCTGGCAGGGGTCTTGGCTGCTCAGGACAGCCAGAGGGATGTCCTGGGTCCTGACACCAGATTCCCAGGGATATCTGTTCCCCGACCTAAATTCAGCACAGAGGGGGATGGCAGAGCCCTGTCCCTGCAGGTCAGCCTGCATCAGATGGGCACAGCAATGTCACAAGCCTGCCCTTCCTCCTCACTTCCTCAGGCACTCAGCTTGGAGCATGTTCAGGAGCCACAAGCTGCCAACAAGGGGCTGCAGGAAGCAGTTAGTTGGCAAGGAAGCATCTGATGATTTATGAAGGTGATTTTTCACCCCTTACCCCAGAACAAAATGCTCAGGGACAAAACTGGGATGTAAATTACTCATCTAAGGGATAAACAGCATGTCTGCACATGAGTTAAGAGGGTCCCAAACAAATCATGGCAGTTGCAAAGAAATTCAACCTCCCCTGTCACACAACTTGCCCATGGATTACTGTAGTGAGTATGCCAGAGGGAGAAGTGGAGGAATCCACAGTCCCAAACCTGCAGCCCTCATCCCTTCACAAGTAAGAAGCATCAGGACTGAGAGGGACTGAAGAAATGAGAGGCTTCACATCCAAGCTGGCTGCAGTTTGGGTACAGCATCAGAGCTTTGGGACCATCCATGGAGCCAATGCTGAGGGACTGCCCCTGAGAGAAGTCCCTGGATGCTCAGAGCAGCCAAACCCTGTGCTGGGCACTCCTCTGCTGCTCTGCTCTGGTAACCTCCAGACTTGCTAAGCTCTGGCTGGCAAGATTCAAATTCAGGGCACAGCAGGATCCTGATGTGTGGAGAACAACTCCTGGCATTAAATTAATTCCCAATACCCCGTTTCCCAATAACCTAGATACCTGTCTTCCCTGCTGGTCTTTCTGTCATACAAAATAGAGGAGAATTCATCACAAATGCCCATGTTAAACTGAAATTGGTGCTGATGGGGCCCCACCAGGCTGTGCGGGGCTGTGGTTACTCCAGTGAAACCAACACACACAGATTTGCAGGAGCAGAATCTGTCTCCTAAGCTTATATGCACACAACTGGAGCTGCAGAGGATGGAGGTAGGAAAAAAAAAAAAAGGAAACACAAATAAGTATTTTGCCTGACTGTGGAAAACAGCCAATTTTTCTCCTGTTTCAATTTTTCTCCTACTAGCTGTGTCCAGAGGTGAGACACCAGTAGTTTGTGTGGGTACCTGGTCTAGAAAAGGTGTCCCAGCCCATGGCAGGGGGCTGCAACTAGAAGTTCCAGGCTTCCAAAAAGGATTTAAGATCCCTTCCAACCCAAACCAGTCTGTGATCCCATGATGGGAGACCCCGGCTAGGCTGTTATACAGAGGACAGGACAGTGTTAAACACCACGAGAAAGTTTCTGAAAGCAAGGAGGTGGGACCTGGCAGGCCCAGGGTGACAGCACAAAGAGCAAAGTCAGAGCAGACTCTCAAGCAGGCAGCAAGTCTCACTTCCTGTAGAAACCCAAAGCATCTGATAAGAAACAAAATATTTTCATGCTGCTTCTATATTCTAGCAGAGGGGAGCTGTCATAACTAGGTTTCATTTTCCAGAAAATTCTTTCTGCCCTACACTGCCTAGGCTTTCTCCCTTAGCATCTCTCAAGGCTGGAGGTTTGTTTCTCTGTTTGCCACAGGGGACTTTGTCTGCTGTGTTTGATGGAGCTGCCTTAGCCACAGAAGGCAAAATGGTCCCTGGAAATGCTGTTTTAGTTTCACAGATGTGCAATGCTGAAGAGAACACACTTGCTGGGCAGTTAATGCTGTGCACACTCATAAAGACTGTTTCTCTCCTAAGGGTCTGCAGGGTCCTGATCTATGATTGGACATGCAGTTAATTTAGCAGGTTGTGTATCCCTGTGGAGTTACATGCCAAAATCTAGGGAGGCCAGGAAAATTTTAACTTTGGGGCAGTCCTGTGAGGGCAAGGTGTGAACAGGAGACAACACTCACTCTGCCCTGTTCCAATGCACAGCCAGCCTGTTCTGACTTCTTGTAGCTAGTAGAGGTCATTCATAAATAATGGAATTGTGGAGTGCTTTGGGATGGAAGGTGTAGCATCCCATGAACTCCCATATTTTTAGGAAGGGATGTTAAAGATCACCTCATTCCAACCTCCTGCCATGGGCAGGGACACCTTCCACTATCCCAGGTTGCTCCAAGCCCCATCCAACCTTTGACACTTCCAGGGATGGAGCAACCACAGCTTCTCTGGGCAACCTGTTCCAGGGCCTCACCACCCTCACAGGGAAGAATTTTTTCCTGCCCATGGCAGAGGAGTTGGAACAAAATCATCTTTCCAACCCAGACCATTTTGGCATTCTATGATTCAATGATTATGATGGTGAGGCAGAAGAAGAAAGGACATGCTTAAGTTCATTACATCTTGGAGAGAACACAGTAATGCCAGAGTGAACCCCAGCAAAGAAGGAACTGAAAACCTCCAAGAGGACACAGCTGCAAGCATAGGGCAAGAAAAAACTCCAGAGAGCAGAGGTGGTGCTGATTCTCTGTGGAGAAACCTGCAGAAAACTGCACATAAAGAGCAAAGGCAACACATGGGAGGGTGGCAGTTGAGCCTGGGAATGGGAATGCATGGGAATGCAGTCCATGGCCTGCCTGCTTTGCATGCTGACAAGGATGTGAGAGACACAGGCAGCTTCTGTCCCAGGCACAGCCTGGCTCCGCCTTGCACCACTCGTACTCGTGCCAGGATTTTGCCAAGGTCTCTCATCCCCAGAGCTCAGTGCATGCTGAGCATTGCCCCAGAGAGCCTGGGCACTGCACATCTCCCTGACAGCACAGATTATTCCAGGCAGGCTTTCAGAGCTGGAAAATGGCAGTTTTAAACAGGCTGTGAGGGGCAGAGATTTTCAAAATAATAGTCCGAAATCACAAGAAACGCATCTGATACTGGGCTGAGCAATGCTAAATCAGAAACCTGGTGCCCTGCTTATTTCAAACCTTGTGATGTGAGTGAGTGAGAACAAGTTGGCAGCTTCCAGCGATCATGTGATGGGACAAAGTGACGAGCAATTAACGTTAGAAAAGAGAGAGAAAGAAAAAAAAAAAAAAACCAACAAAAAACACCAACCCAGAAACCCAAGGTCAGCACTGGCTGTTTCACTTTCACAGAGCCCCTATTCTTTTCCCTTCACGGGGGCGTAGGAGCAGCTGAAAGCCACATTCATCGGCGGGGTGTCTCGTTGAGATTCCGTCCTCACTCCCATCTCCGGGGGATTCAGTTATTTTGGCTGCTCCCAATTAACAGCAACCAAGTATCGTTTGTTCAGGGAGGGAGCTGCAAGGCGAGAAGGAGGGCGTGGATGATGGCCAGGCTGGATCATGACATCCACAATAAAAACTCTCGGCACAGGAGGAGAACGATCCTGTTCCAATTTTTCTCTCCCTTTTGAAGAGGGTAATTGGAAACCCGAGCTTTTTCCCAGCTCTTTTGCTTTTTGGTCACAGTCTGATGGAAGGGTTTGAATGAGAAAATTTCCTACAGAGTACGGTCGATTTTCCCACCAGTCTGGCCCCCGAGTTCACTGTCTGGGATATTGAGGCTGGACCAATGTGATAGATTTGCTTGCAGGCTGGTATTCAGGCACCAGAGTTTTACACAGGCTTCCAAAAAGGCAGTAATTCCTGGTAAACAAAGCAGGGAGGACTGGGGGTGCTCAGCTTTGAGGAAGTCTTTAATAAATGCATGGCATTTAAAACAGAAAAAAAAGAAGTGGTTGTGGACAGCATGAAAATAAAAGCAGTGGCCAACAGACTGGTTTGGAGAGCTGCAGGTGATTAATGCCTGAATTTGTCTCTCCTGGCAGTTGAGCAAAAGTCCCAGGGGGGACTCCAGGTCATTCTGAAGCTTTTGGGGTTTTATTGTGACTCATTCCTACATGGGTTTACTTTGGTGTCACAGCTCCCAGTGCACCAGGATGGCAGGGAGCTCTGGGAGAGGCTGCACCAGGGCTGCCCCCAGCTCAGAGGCACTGGATAAGCCCCATCCCAAACCCTGTTGTCTGAAGGCTGGTCCCCCCTGAGCACAAACATCTCCTCCTGTATTTAACCATTCTGAAGGGCTGGAGAAAACTTTGAAAGACCATCCTGGGAGCACAGTGCCAGCTCCTCCATCCTATTCTTGCCCCGTGTTTTGGAAAGGCCCCTCCAGAGCTGAGAAAATAAGAGAACTCAAGAAGCAATTCCTGTGCAGTCTTGGTATTACCTGCTTCCTTCTCCTGCCACAGATTTAGGTGCCAATATTGCTCCAGACTGCAGCAGGAACACTCAGAACTCAGATCCCTTCTGTGGGGAGTTACTGGGATTTACATGGGATTTACAACCAGCACAGGTTCCCCAAAGGAGCTGTGGCTGCCCCTGGATCTCTGGAAGGGTCCAAGGCCAGGCTGGACAGGACTTGGAGCAAAGTGGGATAGGGGAAGGTGTCCCTGCCCATGGCAGGGGGGTTGAACTGGGTAAGCCTTAATGTCCCTTCCAACACAAACCACTCTGTTGATTCCATATTTGATGGTTTGTGGCAGGGACCAGCCCTGCCAGGGCAGGCAGCAGGATGTGAAGAACTTATCTACTCTCCAACATCAAAGAAGTGGAAATCCCCACAACCAGAGAGGGGGCAGGTGCTTGGGGCTTCTCTAAACTGCGCTTACACTTCCTCATGTAGGAAATGGAGATATCAGTCCTCATCTGCCTGAGGGAAATGAGATCTCGTGCTCCTAATGCACTGGGCAGTGCTGGGACTAACACAGTGAATTAACAGTGAATTGCACAGAAGATTTTATTTCCCTCAAGGCACTTAGGTTAGTTCTACATCAGCCCAATTCCTGTTACTCCTCCAACAGGGACCTGCACAGGTTGGGATGCTCTGGAAGGTAAAAGGTGGTACCATGTGATTTACTGAAGGGCGCAACTTAAAACAACCTGATCTCTTCAGAAAAAAAGGTCAAAATAATCTCATGATAAATTTCAAATAAAAGAAGACAGCTCAAATTCTCCCCTTCTCCATACACACACACACAGTGTGCAGCCCAAGCAGGGCTTGTCCAAGCTTGTATCCCTCAGGAAACGAGCGTCCCGTGATGCTGGGAGACGAGCCATGAAAGCCAGTGGGAGGTGGCAGGATCCCCATGGAAGCCGCGGCAGTGTCAGCTCCCCTGCAATTCCTGGCCTGGCAGCCAGCTGGGCCAGCAGCCAGCTCAGCCCTGCTGGGCACCAAGTGCCTCTTGACATGGGCTGAGCATTGCCTGAGCTTTGGGATGGGGCCAGGGGATGAGAGCAGTGGAGCCAGCACAGGGAACGCTGTGCTCGGAGGGCACAGAGCAAAAACAAAGCTGCTGGCAAGTGCATCCCTGCAAGGGGGGCACCCCTGAGGCCCTGTGGTGTTTGGGGGAGCAAAGCAGGGGAATGGAACCCCAAAGCTAGGAAACCAAAGGTTGGATGAGGCTGGTGGCTTTATTGTGAGAATCCAAGCATCATGTGTAAGGAGGGAGTTGATTTTCACAACATCAGGTTCTCAGAGATCAGCTGGGCTGGCTTGGCCATTCCTGTGCTGCTGCACCCCTCAAATGGGGGCCACACACAAACTGTCAGCCAGGAACAACTCCTGCCCTGTGCTATCTCCCAAACCATGTTAGGGAATGGCACAGTTCTGGTTTGCTGTGATAGCACAGCTGCAGTTTCCTCATGTCTAACCCGGGTTAGAGCTGGGTGATGCTGCTGATAACACAGCCAATAATTCCTGAAAAAAAATTTAAAAATTCTCCTGGCTGAGGATTCCTTCCTCTGGCAAATCCACTCTCTCTGTATCAAAATTTGCTCAAGAGTGAGGTAATATTCTGCAGCTTTTCTCCCTGATCTCACTAATCCTTTGCTGTTTGTGCTTTCCTGATCCCTTCACCACTTTCTTTTCTCACACACAACCAACACAGCACCCGATGCTTTGGGGCTGGATTTCAGGTGGCTGTGAAATCCCTGGATGAGTACACCAGGAATCAAGCCAGACTAGGACACAGTCCCAAACTATAACCATCAGGTTGGTGAAGTGTCAGCACACGCCTGGGCATGGTTTTGGTCCTGCCACCCCCACCAGTCCCTGCCTGCTGTATTCAGCCATGCAGGGATCACTGATGGGCTGGGACTGACCCTTTCCAGAAACTGGAATTGTGTCAGCAAAGTGCCTGGGGGTTTTCCCCTGCACTGACTGAAAAGGGAGCCTGAATTTGTCACAGCAGCATCCCACTTTCACCTCCTAAACTTCCTTTAGCACTAATCTTCCTTCAGTGCAGAACTGGGAACTCCTGCTAGCACAGGGAAACCTCAACAAGGCATCCAATCCCTCCCTGCTCAGATCCATCTGCTGATGGGACAACCCTGGAACCATCTGCCTGTGGGCAGAGCAACCAAACCAAACTGGCCATGTGCTGCTTGTGGGTTCAAATCACCCCCAAAAAACCTCAAGGCTGAGGCTGCTCAGCTGTCATCCACAAAAGCCTCTTGCTTTTGATTTTTTTTTTGAGGCTGCGGATTTTAGAGCCTTGGTCACTCGAAAAAAATGTACATAAATCATGCAGAGCCCTGCGGCTGCTGCGGGCAGAGAGGAGGCATTGCCAGGGAGAGACTGCAGCCCTGTGCCAAGCCCGTGGAGCTGGGAGCTCTCCTGTCCCCTGCACTAAAAGTCTTTGTCCCCATCCTGGACCTCGTCCCATTTAACCCCATGGCCTCTCCCAGCCAAGTTCTAGGTTTGCAGTGACAGAAGTGATGCCCTTCCAAAGCTCCAAGGAAGAGGCAGATGGCAGATTCCCTCCCCAGAAAGCAGGCTGTGCTGCATTCACTTGCTTAGAACCTACCCAATCTCTAGGATTTGGTGGGGCTTGGGGTGGGAAGGAGATGTGAGCAAGCTGCCCCTTACTACCTGCAAGTGTCCAAGGCGAGGTTGCACAGGGCTTGGAGCAACCTGGTCTAGTAGAAGGCGTCCCTGTCCATGGCAGGGAGCTGGAACTGGACCATCTTTAATGTCCCTTCCAGTCCAAACCATTCCATGATGCTTTGAAGGATGAAGCTTATAATTTATGGCATCTGTACAGCTGCAGCCTCCAGCAGCTTCCCTGGGTATTCATTCTTCTGAAATTTACTAATGATTAATTGTTTATGCACTTCGAGGGCCACTGGTCTGACCCCATGAGCAAGGGTTACCCCATAAATTGGCAGATAAAAAATTAAGCTGGTGCCTGACTCAAGATGTGCAAGTAGCTGCAAGCTCATGCATGTGACCTGGTGGTGGCACCTCCCTTGTGGCCATCCCTCCCTGCCATCCCTCCCTGCATCCACAGGGACACAGCCCTTGGCTCAGCCACAGGCTGCGGCTGCAACTTCAGCGTAAACAAATAAAAGCAATTAATGTCCAGGAAACAGAAAATCCTGCAGGGTGCAGGGCTGTTAACCCACACCTTCCCCAGCTGCGTGGAAGGGAATGTGCAATGGTGTGGTTTGGCCTGAGTGAGTGAGCCCTGAGTGGATTTCTAGGTACTGTTTGCAGTGCATATCACCACAGCATCCCAAGGCAGGAGCACAGTATGCTGGTAGAATTCAGAATTCATGGCTGCCTGTCCTCTCCCTGCCCTGGCAGAGGGCAAAACCACACTTCAAACCTGCTGGATTCATCCTTTTTCATGACCTTTCCACAACTTCGCTCTTTTTCAATGACTGTTGCCAGGAAAGCATTACACTCCTCATCCTAATGTGCAGCAAGCCATCCTAGAATCCCAAAACGTTTTGGGTTGGAAAGGACCTTAAAGCTCATCTCATTCCAGCCCCCCTGCCATGGGCAGGGCCCCTTTCACTAGACTAGGTTGCTCCAAGCCTCATCCCACCCAAAAATCCTCCAACTAGCGATAATAAATCATTTCCCAGCTCTGAAGCTACAATCCCACAACAAATGCACCTCTCCATCACAGTAAAAACCTGTGTGCCCCTTGTGTCACCTTGGCACAGCTACTGGGATGCTCCATACCCAACCCTGCTCATGCCAGGGAGGAATTGGTTTGGCACCAAACAAACAACTGTTAAATGTTTACCTGAACTTATATATCTATATATTTGTGTTCAAGAAAACCAGAACACTTTAAGACTGTCCACAATATTTTCCTCCCTGCCCCTAGGGAAAAAAAAAAAAAAGAAGAAAAAAAAAAAGTGAGATGCTTGTGGTGTTTTCAGCCAGGAAAACATCCAGATGAGATATAAGATATAGGGGGGACATGACCCCGAAGTGTTCTGGAGAAGATCAGCAGGGAACAATCCTTCGGTGACCCTTTGGAGACGCGCCCCAGCTCGTGTCCGCGCAAGGAGCGGGCGGCAGCTCCAAGGCAAACACCGGGAGCTGGTTCTTCTCCCAGCTCACGGCTGAACTATGCATCTCCTTCCCGTGGCCTCCAGAGCTCCCCGGGTGTCAAAGTCGTTAAAGGAAAATCCGCCCACAGCCATTTCAAACAAACACGCAGGAAAACCACTGCCCACCTCTCTCCTTCAGAAAGCCCTTGAGATAGCGGTAACGGGGGAATTTAAGGCAAAATCCGCGTCTCCCTGCTCATCCCTGCCCTCCTTAAGGTCTTCCCCAGCACCACCTGAACCAACCCTGGCTGGATGAACCACAACTGTGCGTGGCACAGAGGGAAGATCCCGCATCCCCCCGCATCCCAGGGGTGTCTGCAAGCACCTGGCACCGCACACCGCCCATCCCCGCACCCATCCCGCATCCCGCTTCTCCCGTAGGGAACGATGCTCCCGGCGCCGCGGGGATGCAGGAGCGCACCGGGAACTCCCCGGAGACCCTCGGGTGTCCCGGCGGGAGACGAAGGGACCGCAGGGAGGGGATCGCCCGCAGTGTCCGCTCTCAGTGCCCGCACTCAGTGCCTGCTCTCCATCTCCCGCACTCCATGTCCACACTCACCGCCCGCACTCACCCCCCACATTCAGTCAGCTCCCCCGTCCCGCACTCACCGCTCTCAGTGCCCGCTCTCAGTGCCCGCTCTCAGTGCTCGCTCTCGGCGTCCCCTCGGTGTCCGCTGTCCCCTCCCCTGTCCCGCCGCCGCCGCCGAG
>JAXCLO010000170.1:110522249-110536764 GCA_035583995.1 Arremon aurantiirostris | reverse complement strand
CCCCTCCCCTGTCCCGCCGCCGCCGCCGAGTCCCGGCGCTGCCGCCTCCGGGAGCCCCCGCGGCCGCCTCGCGCATGCGCGCCCCGCCCCCCCCCGGGGTGGCCCCGCGGGCCGAGTCCAGCCCGGCCCGGCCCGGCTCGGCCCGGCCCGGCCCGGCCCGGCCCGGCCCGGCCGGACAAAGCGGGGCTGAAACCCGCGGCACCACCCGGATGCCGTCACCCCAGGGGTAGGTGCAGGGCAGAGCTCAGTGACACATCCATGAGAGGGCTGTAAAGTCACAGAATCAGAGAGTCGTTCCTCCGAGATCATCGAGTCCAACCTGTGACCGAGCGCAGAGCTAAGTGCCCCGTCCTGTTGTTCCTTGGCACCTCCGGGGATGGAGATTCCAGCACCTCCTGGGCACCCCTTCCAATGCCTGACCACCCCTTCCAATGCCTGACCACCCCTTCCATGAAGAAGTTCTGCCTCATGTCCAACCTGAACCTTCTCTGGCCACAGTTTGAGGTTCTGTCCCTTTTCCCTGTGAGCAGAGCTGACTCTCCCTTGGCTGTCCCCTCCTGTCAGGAGTTGTGCAGAGCCACAAGGTCCCCCCTGTGCCTCCTTTTCTCCAGGCTGAGTCCTCCATCTCCCTCAGCCCCTCCTTATAGCATTTCCAAGTCACTGCAACGTGGTTGGGAATGGGAAGGAATCTTTGGAGGTCACCTGGTCCAGCCTCAGAGATCACCCTCAAAGATGGAGATTCTACGTTTAAAGTAAAAATCACAGGACATGGGGCTAAAGGGCACCCACTGAAGCACAGGAGATTCCTCTGACCAGGAAACACTTTTTTACTGTGAGGCCAAGAACTGGCACAGGTTGCCCAGCAAGAGGTACCTCCATCCTTTGAGATATTTAAAATCCATCTGGACATGGATCTGGGCAACCTGCTCTGTGTGGCCCTAAATGAGCAAAGGAGCTGGACCAGATGACTTCCATGGAGTGGGGGGCAACCCCCTGATTTCAGTGCTGTGGACGTGCAAGTGTGGAGGAGAAGATGATTTTCCACAAGATTTCCAGGCTGAAGGCAGTATGGCCTCAAGCCAGCTGCCAGCACCAAAATCTTTGGGCTCCAAAAACCAGGCATTTTCACCCAAATGGCCTTTCAGGAGCAGCTCAGGGCTCCTGAGCTATGCCTGGGAGAGGCTGATGGATCCTGGATGGAGCTGTGCCAAAGGCACAGTGGTGGGTTCAGCTGTAGGGTCGCCGTGACCCCAGGAGCAGGTTAATTTATGAGTTACAGAGTTTGCCCTCTCCAGGCTCTGCCTCAGCTGGTTCGTGCAGGTTCTGCTGCTCCAGCCTGTCAGAACCGCTGGTTTATGGGGAAAGCAGAAGGACTGCTTGTTCTGCAGGGAGAGGATCCACAGAGAGGCAGCCCAGGAATGTGACTTTGTGGCTCTGATAAGATCTCTGCAGCCTGGGTGAAGGTTCAGCACATCCCAGCACAAATCTCACAGCATGTGGAGAGCCAGTGCCCCCAAAGTGAGGAGGGAAAACATCCAAGGTGAAGAAGGTGGGAAGGAACCTCAATTTCTCCCTGCCATTGCACTCAGGGGTGTGAAAGAGATACAACTGGCAGCTACCAACCCCACCAGAGACATCTTGCACTTGTTTTCTGTCCCTCTAAGACATCTCCTGAAAGACCCGTAATACTTCACCATCCTCCTCCTCCTCAATTCCTGAAACTGGGAGGGGATTCTGCCCCTCTGCTTCATTCTGGTGAAACCACACCTGCAGAGATGCCTTCAGATCTGGGAACCCCAACAGCAGGAGGACGTGGAGCTGCTGGAGAGAGTCCAGAGGAGGCCACAGAGATGCTCCAAGGGCTGGAGCCCCTCTGCTCTGGAGCCAGGCTGGGAGAGCTGGGGGTGCTCGCCTGGAGAAGAGAAGGATCCAGGGAGAGCTCAGAGCCCCTTCCAGGGCCTAAAGAAGCTCCAGGAGAGCTGAAGAGGGACTGGGGACAAGGGGTGGAGGGACAGGACAAGGGACAATGGTAGGAGGTGGGACATAAAATACAACCCAGGCAGATGGGGATGGTGGGGGGTGACATCCCTGCTACAACACAGACACTGCAATACTGCCAGACCACCTGCACCACTGTTTTACCCCAGTGAAAGGTTTTTACCTCATTTAACCTCAAGGGATGCCCCAGGGCAGCCATGGGAAGGCAGAGGGCAGCTCTGTGTGGGATAACTGCTCTCCTGGAGGGTGCTGACAGCCTGTTCTGCACCCCAAGCCTGGAGGATACTGCATAGTGAGAGCTCTTTGATCCCTGGCTCTCAGATGAGTGGTACCAAGCCATGCTCTGTAGTTCATCTCAAACTTACCCTGCTGTGCTCAAACTCACCCTGCTGTTAGTCCCTAGCATTGACATTTTAAACCCTGAAATGAATCACTCAGCTCCCTCCAAGTCAAAGCCCAGGTGTGGTTGTGTTTGCCCAGGAGATTAGTCCCAGAGTCAGGACTGGGTTGTGCCAGGCTGAGCTCTCCCTACCCTCGACAGTCATCTGATGATTCAAACACACTTTGTGCCCTCAAACATGTCCTGTATGCCTTAATTCCCCACCCAAATGTGCATCATAGAATGGTTTGGGTTGGAAGGGACCTTGGAAAGGACCTGCAAAAGGTTGTCCTGGTGTTTTTAGGTGCTCAGAGTTATTACTCAAAAAAAGGATTTTCTTTTGTGGATCAGGGTCTCCCTCCACCAAGAAGCCTCCACACACACCATGTCCACCCTGTGCTGCTGAGGAGCAATGCAGCAGCTTTGCACCAAAGACAGCTGAGGTATTCCAAGCATGAAAGGTAATCCAGGAAGTAGGAGTTACCTTTTCCTGTAATAAAGAATAATGACTTGTTGTTATTGTAGTGGGATAAAAGAGAACATTTTTTTGCCCTGTCTGTGCCCATATGGATCTCCTTCCCCCTGGGCAAGAATTGATGCTTATCATACATTTGGCAAGTTTTACATAAAAATTCTGCAGATGCAGAATTAGAACACTAAGAAGACATTAGAACACTAAGGCTTTCTTCAATTTATAATTCACAAAAAAAAAAAAAAAAAAAAAAACATAAAAGCCCTGGGTTACCAAGTTCAGCCTCTGTAGTCAGGAGGAAGCACTTGATACAGTTAATTTGGGCACCATCAGCTGTTCCTCACGTGCTGCACAAGGATTGTGTAGCAATCTGGGGTCGGGACTTTCCTGCCTCCTCGCGGTTTGCCCGCAGCAGTGACATTGTGACAGTGTGATGGGGATTACTAATGTGCCTTACACGGAGTGCTGCAACTTCCCAGCTCCCCATGAGGGCGGGGAATGCATCCAGAGCAGCCCTGGGGAGAAGGATTTGGGGGTGCTGGCGGGTGAGAGCTGGACATGACCCATCCCTGAAACCCCCCATGGACTGGGGCAGCAGGGGAGGGGGGATTCTGCCTCTCTGTCCCACTCAGGTGAGACCCCACCTGCAGAGCTGCTCCAGATCTGGGACTCCCAACAGCAGAAGGACATGGAGCTGCTGGAGAGAGACCAGAGGAGGCCACAGAGATGCTCCAAGGGCTGGAGCCAGGCTGGGAGAGCTGGGGGTGCTCACCTGGAGAGGACAAGGCTCCAGGGAGAGCTCAGAGCCCCTTCCAGGGCCTAAAGGGGCTCCAGGCGAGCTGGAGAGGGACTTGGGATGAGGAATGGAGGGACAGGACAAGGAGGAATGGATGAAAAATGGCAGGGTTAGATTAGATACTTGGAATGAATTCTTTATAATAAGGGTGATGTACACTGGAGCAGCCTGGGATAGTGGAAGATGTCCCTGCCCATGGCAAAGGGTGGAACTGAATGTTCTTTTAGGTCTCTTCCAGCCCACACAGTTCTGTGATTCTGTGATTCTAAAGCTGGCCATCACTTGCTGATGTGACCAGTGGATCCTGCCCCAGGGCTAAAAGCAGCTCCCAGAGATCCCGAGGAAGAGGCAGAGATGTTTTGCATACAAATGGATGATTTCCAGCCTTGAGGGTGGAGAAAATGAGAGAATAGGAAAAAAAAAAAAAAAGGGAACTAGCTGTCACTGTCTTTAGTAACGGCCAGAAGTCATGAGAGCAGATGAGGAGACCAAAATAGCAACATCAAAACCTCAGCTCTGTGTCTGGGCCCTTCGGATTTCCCTGCAAATGTGGTTGGGTTGCTCCATTCCAGAGCTTTGTTGTTGATTCAGCCACTCCTCTGGTTTCATTTGGAATTCAGTTTTCCTCCTGCCCGCAGGCAGGGCCTGTGTGGGTTTGTTTTGATTTTCTATTAATTGCTGAATTTTTCTCCTGCACAGCAGGAAAACAGGATGAATCCCCGTGGGATCTAGAGTAGCTGTGCATCTCAGGAGCAGGACCACAACGAGATTTTATGTTCCCATCACTGTGCTAAGGCCATGCTAGAGGCAGCTGGGAGGAAAAACAAATCCATATGCTCTGGGCTGCTACTCTGGGAAGAAAGGAGGTGGTTACAGCCCATCCAAACACACTGAAGGTCAGACCTTTAACTCCTTACCCACTTTCCTGTGCTCTCCTGGTGAGATACCAGCAGCTGCCTGTGTCTTTCAGTAAAGAAATTCCATTTATACACCCTGAGAGTAGTTTTCCATGTTATTCTTCTCCACAATTAGGAAAAACCCCACAAGAGCTAGAACTGTTTAAAGATTTACCAGTGTGTGTGGGGATAGCAAATATTTCAAGAAAACGATGTCAGAAATGCCTGAGCTGGGTGAAGATGCAAGGGGTGAAATTCTCCAGCCTATGTTAGGGAAAAGGTCAGGAGAGAGGATTAGGAAGGGTTTCTTCAGCATTAAATTATTTGTGGTGAGAGTCAGGACAACAGTCTGCTTGTGAGAGTGAATTCACTCCCTGGTTAGGGTTCAGCTCCTGCAACTGCAGCTTCAGGAGAGTGCAGTAAATAGAAATCCCTTTAATTCCCTGGAAAACGTAGAGTTTACCCTAATAAAAACATCTCATAGGTGGCGTCACTTCTCCACATAATTTCAGTTCTAAAAAATGACTTTTTTTTTCCATTCCAAACATTGCATTCCATGTTATTATCCTTCTTTTTTATTACAAATAGATTTGAAACCTCCACTCCACTGTGTTGCTTGATGATCAGGTGACACCCCATCGAATTTGGGATACTCTCCACCAATTTTTGGAGCTGTGAATGCACCACAAGCCTCTCCCTTGCCCTTCATGGGTGAGGCAAGGCTACTCAGCAGCCAGGAAAGTGAATAGATGGCAACTTCATAATTGCACTGGGGCTTGAAAATTGACATTTAGATGAAATAAGAGGAAAAAAAACCTAACAAAAACAAAAATGACAGCAACAACAACAAAACTCCACAACATCCCAGAATCTCAGAAGGATCACAGGGTACCCTTAAACCTCAGAAACCAAGTACAGGTGGATGCTGACACACAGAGGTGTGAGGAAGGGATGAGAAAATCCATGCTGAGAGCTATTACAAAGCTCTGTGTGCAATTCAACCATGGATGCTCCTGCATCCACCCTTGATCCTTCTGTTTCTCTTCAAGCTCTCCAGACCCAGCCCTCTGTGTGCTAAGTGCTTAGTTCCTGTTTTTTCCAGTGGATAGGAAGTGCTAAATGTCCCAGTGAGCTTGTGCTGCCTTTTCACCCTGTAACCTCCAGAATGCAGCAGGGAGGTGAACCCAGGGAGACCTTGGGCACAATCCTGGGGAGTCCCAAAAACCAGGGAAGGTTTCTTGCTTCTTCCCAGCCGTCTCCACTCTCTCCATCCCTCTGTCCTCCTCGGCCTGCCCTGCTCCATGAATTATTCAGGCAGCAGTTGCTATAGGCGCTGTCATGAATAACAACAGCGCTATTTTTATCCCTCACTCCTGTTACCTTTCAGCCAGGAGCGGGTGGGGCCCTGCCAGCTCCCTCAGGAGGAAAAATGCAGCCATCCACAACGTGTCCATGGCCGGGATTCGTTCTGACCACCGAAATGTGGGTGAGATCTTGTGCAATCTGCATCAATGTGCCTGAATCCCACCCTGGTAACTGCTCTGTGTTTTACTCATGGGGAGCTTTGCACCCATATTTTATTTTTTCCACCTATATTTTAACTGCAGTGGAACACACAGAGTGTCCATTGCTGAATTTAATATTCTGCTTGCTGCAGAGAGAGAAATAGCATCTCAGAGGTGAAATCTTGAAACAGGTTCTGGCAATTTATATGGGATAAATCATATTTCCTTTAGGGACTTACACAGATTCCTTCAGCCAGTTTAGATCCTCAGTGGATGATGTGCCTATATAAAAAAACCAACAAAACCCAAATATAAATATAAATATATTTATATAAATATATATTTCTATATAATTTATACAAATATATAATTTTCTATTTATATAAATACAAACACTACAAATATAAATATTAATTATTATTAATATAAATAGCAAATATAAATATATATTAAATATTATAAATATGCATATTAAATTATAACTATTATAACTATAAAAGATAAATATAAATTAGAAATAGAAATAGAAATAGAAATAGAAATAGAAATAGAAATAGAAATAGAAATAGAATGCCAAGGGCACACCAAAGGTTTTCTCTGTTCATTCTTTGTGCTTTCTCCACTCATGAAAACAAGAAATGTCCAACAAATCAGAGGGAAGGGATGGATTGAAGAGCAGCTGGAGGGAAATGGGTCCTGCTGAGTGTGCCGAGGCAGGGAAGCTATTCCAGCTGCAGGGAACATCTCTGGAGCTAGCAGGGTAACCTGGAAGATTAAAGGGAAAAAAATAAGAAAAATGGGAAAGAAAAAGAAAAGAAATTAAAACTAAAAGGAAAAGGAAAAGGAAAAGGAAAAGGAAAAGGAGAAAAGAGAAAAAGTAAGAAAACAGCAATAAAGCATAAGATCCTTTATTTATGCCAACCTGCCAACCTGAATACTGCATCAAATTATTCCAGAAGAGGGCTAAAAGACCTTAAAGTGAAACTCTGAACTTTCACTTTGACACAGAGAAAAGTGAAAAAAATCTCTCAGGAGCAGGACAAGTATCCAGGACTTGGGCTGTATAAATCCCAAGCCACAGAGTTGCCAGGCATTTCCAGGGAGGGATCTGATCCAGGCACACAAGCAGAAAATGGGAAACGGGGCAAAGGCTGTTTCCTGCTCCTCTTCCGAAGCTCCAATGGCAGCTGCTCCCTCCGGAGAGATCAGGCAGTGGGAATTCTGTGCCCCAGGGTTTGCACAGCCCAGCAAACCCCGGGGTGAAGATTTATTCCCAGGATTATCCTGGAAAAACTTCTGTGAGCTACAGTATCCAGGGGACACGGCCAACTTTGTGTGCACGGTATGCCCTGCTGAACAAAATAGTTTTGTCATGCTTTTTATTCTTTTTCTATTTTTAAACAGAGTTTAGAAAAATATTTTTAAGGCATGTGATGATTTTTTAAGGGGGAGCAGCAGGTTTCACTGTAGGCAGCAGCACCTTTTGATTCCTGCCTACAACAGGAATTTCTTCCTCCTCTTAGGAAACTTAAAGGAGGCTTGGAAAAAAAGAGGGAGTTTTTACACAAGCAGATAGTGACAGGACAAGGGGGACTGGCTTTTAACTTGCCAGTGGGTGGGGTTAGGTGGAATATTGGGGAAAAAATCCTTCCCTGTGAGGGTGGGGAGACCCTGGAATAGAATTCCCAGAGAAGCTGTGGCTGTCCCTGAATCCCTGGAAGTGTCCCAGGCCAGGCTGGATGGGGCTTGGAGCAACCTGGGATAGTGGGAGGTGTCCCTGCCCATGACACGGGGGCGAATGGGATGGGCTTTAAGGTCCCTTCCAACCCAAACATTTATTCTGGGATTCTAAGACACATCCAAAATCGCCTTTTCCATCCCAAATCCCACAGGACCTGTCGATTTTGTGCGGTCGCCCCCAAACTGCTGGAATCACACCGGGGCCACGTTAAAGGGAAAAACAACGCCCACCCAGCCTGTACGGGGTGAAAACACCGGAAACGGGGCTCCCCAAAACACAATGTAAAAAACCAATACCTTAAATTAGATTTTAATTAGTTTTTAATTACTTTGGGATTCTATCTGGGTATTTTTGTTGGTTTCGTGTTTGCTTTTCTAAATACTCTTCTTTCCCTAGAGCGGCATTTTCAGCCCCTCGGTGACTTCCAAGGGCGGAACCGGGATCAAATCCAATCCCCGGAACCCCGCCATGGCCCCGCCCCTGGGCCTCCCCCTCGCTTTGATTTGCTGAATGTCCTGTCGATCACTATTTCGCCGTTCCATTGGCTGGCGCTGGGAGCTTCCGACCAATCAGCAGCGCCAAGGGGCGGGCCGGGGGCGGGTTTCCCGCGCTGTGGCGGGAAAGGAGCCGCGTTTGGCGCGAAACGGGAGCGCGGCGGGGGCGGATCGCGGGGTCTGATCTGATCGCGGGGTCTGATCTGATCGCGGGCCCTGAGCAAATCGTGGGCCCAGCCGGCTTCTCTCGGCTCTCACCGCCTTCCCCGGCAGCAGCAGCAGCAGCAGCGGCAGAGGGATCCGTCCCAGGGCGGCCGGCAGAATGGCAGCGCCGGCGGGCGGGCTGGAGGACGCGGAGCTGCGGGAAGCGCAGCGCGATTATCTCGATTTCCTGGACGATGAGGTGAGACGAGCTGGGTGGCGCGGGTGCTGCGTCCTCTGCATGCCCCCTGCGGTTGGGGGACACCTGATCTGTGTCCCCATGTCCCCTCCCCACTGTATCCTGGGGGATTGGGGAGCATCTCGTCCCTGTGCACCCCCGCCCCGTGTCTACTCCGGAAGTTCGGGAACACTTGGTCCCTGTGTCCGTCCGTCCCCCCTAATCCATGCCCCCGGGAATTGGGAGCTACCTGATCCTCCCTGCTATGTACCCCAGGGTGTTGAGAGTCCCTGGTCCCTGTGTCCCCCCATTCCTACCAGGGTTTAGGGAGCACCTAGTGCCTGTGTCCCCACATTCCTGCCAGCGTTTAGGGACCACCTAGTCCCTGTGTCCCCCCATTCCTACCAGGGTTTAGGGAGCACCTGGTCCCTGTGTCCCCCCATTCCTGCCAGGGATTAGGGAGCACCTGGACTCTGTGTTCCCTCATTCCTGCCAGGGTTTAGGGAGCACCTGGTCCCTGTGTTGCCCCTTCCTGCTTAGCCAGTGGGATAAAGGGCATCCAGCTCTGCAGGAATGGGCCCCTGGGGGCTTTTTCACACAGGCAGACATGCAAAGTGAGTTGTTTTTTGGGTTTCTTTCCCCCATTCCCACTTGCAGGAAGACCAAGGGATTTACCAGAACAAGGTCCGGGACATGATCAGTGAGAACCAGTATCGGCTCATCGTCAACATCAACGACCTGCGGCGCAAGAACGAGAAGAGAGCCAGCAGGTGGATGTGGGACCCCTGGGGACACCTGGGGCACTGGGCTTGAGAGGGGTTTCAAAGGTACAGCCCATGTTCTGCACGTCATTTGTCACAAGAAAGCACCAAATCTTCTCTGGTGAAAGCCAGGGCCTCTCCACCCTCATATTCCTTCCCAATATCCCATGTAACCTTTCCCTCTGGGAGTATGAAGCCATTCCCCCTTTCCTCTCCTTCCATGCCCTTGTTCCAAGTCCCTGTCCAGCTGTTTTGGAGTCCCTTTAGGTACTGGAAGGGGCTCCAAGGTCTTCTCCAGGCTGACAAACCTCACTCCTCAGCCTTTTTGAGGATGCTCAGGGATATTTTGGACCAGCCTTGCCAATCTGGCCAGGGTCATGTGAGGCTTTCTAGATACGCTTGGAATTGTTCTCCTCCTGGCTGCTGGTGCCAGTGCACCTCACACAGAGCTGTGATAGACTTCAGGGTTTTTTCACCTCCTGATAAACTTGTGGAGCAAGGAGGGGTGTGGGAAAAAACATTGATGAGGAAGGGGTTGACCCTCTTTTGTGACCTCCCTGTGCTGCAGGCTCCTGAGCAATGCCTTCGAAGAGCTGATTGCCTTCCAGCGTGCCCTGAAGGATTTCGTCGCCTCTGTCGATGCCACCTATGCCAAGCAGTACGAGGACTTCTACATCGGGCTGGAGGGCAGCTTTGGCTCCAAGCACGTGTCCCCAAGGACACTGACAGCCTGTTTCCTCAGCTGCATCGTCTGTGTGGAGGGCATCGTGACAAAGTGTGAGACTGGGGGACACCCAGGGTGTGGAGGGGCCAGGGGTTTGGTGTGGAGGAGCTGGAGCCCTCCAGGAGCTGTGGTGTGGAGAGGGACTTGGGACAAGGGTCTGGAGGGACAGAACAAGAGGATAAGTGGGAGTGGTTTTACACTGACAGAGGGTAGGATTAGATGGGATGCTGGGGAGGAATTCTTGGCTGTGAGAGTGGGGAGGTCCTGGCACAGGTTTCCCAGAGAAGCTGTGGTTGCACCTGAATCCCTGGAAGTGTTCAGGGTCAGGTTGGAGTTTGGAGCAACCTGGGATACTGGAAGATGTCCTTGCCCATGGCAGGGAGTGAAACTGGATGATCTTTAATGTTCCTTCCAATCCAAACCATTCTGGGATTCTATATCCTGGCAACCTGGGCCAGGGAGCTTGGCTGAAGGTCTTGAGTGTTGGGATGGTCTTTAAAATCAGCCAGTCCTTCCCATGTTTGACAATGAGTTGTGACCCAAATAATTTTAATGTTGGAGACCCTTTTGGGGGCAGAGGGGTAGGACTTCCCAGCCCCTAACTCCTCTCTTTTCCAACCCCAGGCTCTCTGGTGCGTCCCAAAGTCGTCCGGAGCGTCCATTATTGCCCGGCTACCAAGAAAACAATTGAGCGCCGATACGCAGACATGACCTCCCTGGATGCTTTCCCATCCAGCTCCATCTACCCTACAAAGGTGAGGTGAACCAGCAGAAGGTTCCTCTAGGGAGAATGTACCAGCTTCAGGATGGAGCTGCTGAGCCCCAGCCTCCAGTCCTGCTGAACAGCCCTGTGCAGAGTGGGTGATGCGCCCTGTGTCCTCCCTGCTCTCCTGAAAAATTGTGCTCATCTTTTAATTTGGGTTCCTGCTTTAGGATGAAGAGAACAACCCACTGGAGACAGAGTTTGGCCTCTCAGTCTACAAGGACCACCAGACCATCACCATCCAGGAGATGCCTGAGAAGGCCCCAGCAGGGCAGCTGCCACGCTCGGTGGATGTGGTTTTGGATGATGACCTGGTGGACAAGGTGAAGCCTGGGGACCGCATCCAGGTGGTGGGGACATACCGCTGCCTGCCAGGGAAGAAAGGGGGCTACACTTCTGGCACTTTCAGGTGGGTCTTCCTGGGGCTTCAGCCCTCTCACCCTGTTTGGCTGTGTCTCTGGAAGGTGAGATCTGGCAGGTGGCCATCAGAGAGTTGGGTCAAATAGTGGCTTAAATCACTTGGAAGTGGTTTGCACCTTGATCCTGTTTGCTGAGTTGGAAAGGACCTACAAGAATCACTGAGTCCAATTCCTGGCCCTGCACAGGACACCCCAGCAATGCCACCCTGTGCAGCCCTGAGAGTGTTGTCCAAACTCTCCTGGAGCTCTGGCAGCCTTGGGGCTGTTCCCATTCCTTGGGAAGCCTGGTCAGTGCCTGACCACCCTCTGGTGGAAGAACCTTTCCCTGATATCCAAAACAAACTTGCCCTGACCTAGCTCCAGCCATTCCCTTGGGTCCTGTCACTGGTCACCAGAGCACCCAATTGGTGCCACTTCTCCACTTCCCCTCGTGAGGAAACTCTAAACTGTGGTGAGGTCTCCCCTCACAATATGCAGCTGTGACTTCCAGCTGTGCCCAGAAGGGTTTGGATGCATTTAAAAGATGCTCCACTGATGGCCCAGCACAGTCAGATGGAGGGTGCTGCAGCTGTCAAAGCTTCCCACCCCCTTCCAGGGCTTCCTAGAGTAAGTGATGGCCCTGTGGAAGTTTCTGCTGTGTCTCTGTGGGGTTTGCAGAACTGACCACAGCTGTGTCCCTTCTCCAGGACCATCCTCATTGCCTGCCACGTGAAGCAGATGAGCAAAGACCTCCGGCCTCTCTACTCTGCTTCAGACGTGGCCAAGATCAAGAGATTCAGCAAGAGCCGCTCCAAGGTATCTAAATCTTGTCTCCAGGCATGAAGTTTCGGCTTGGCATGGGGCTAAGGAGGTTCTTGTTGGGTTGCAAGTAGCTCTTCAAGTCTCTTAGCAGGTTGTTGGATTATCTAAGTAATTTTCCTTGAATTTTCTGCTTAGACTGTGATCAGGCTCTGTTGTTTTTCTTGCTGCTTCTGTACTGCTTGCTGAGCATCCTTCCTGCTGGCAGCTCTGCTGTGTCTTGACCCTACCAGCAGGTTTCCAGGGAATTTGCTCTGCAGGAGAAACACTTCTCACCTCAGACTGAGTTAATGGGGTTCTGCCCCAGCTTCTCATGCTCAGAGCTTTCCTTTGTAGCACAGAGAGTAGCAAGCCTTGCTCTCACTGCTTCCAGTGCTTGTTTGGGTGACAGTGACAAGGTGGTCCTGGACTTCAGATAAATCCCACTGTGAAAGAAAACTCTGGCCAGCAGTCTTCTCCTTTCCAAATAATTTTCATCCATGTGGCTCTGTGATAGAAATAAGCTGAAATTTGGGCTGAAATGAAGTATTTTGAAGTATTGGTTGTTCTTGCTGGCTCCAGCCCATGTGACAGGTCATGCTCTGCCTCTTCTGCCTAGGATATCTTTGACCAGCTGGCCAGATCCCTGGCTCCCAGCATCCATGGGCATGAGTACATCAAGAAGGCCATCCTCTGCATGCTCCTGGGAGGTGTGGAAAAGATCCTGGACAACGGGAGCCGCATCCGAGGAGACATCAACATCTTGCTGATAGGTCTGGGAGGGCAGGGCAGAGGCACCCTTGGCTGGTGTTGTTGGGGTGAGGGAAGGTTCTGGATTTAGTTTTTTGGAGTAGCTGAGGTTAGAAGGACATCTGGAGGTTCTTGGTCCAGGGATGTGTGCAGGGCTGAGCCGGTGTCACTGGTGGGTCAGGTTGTTTTGGGAAATGTCCAGTTGGTTTTGAACATGTCCAGGGATGGAGATGTGTCCAATGTGGAGTCATCAGCACAAGAAAGGTGTGGGCCTGTTAGAAGGAGTGCAGAGGAAACCTTGGACAAGAGTGCAAGGAATGGACTTCCCCTGCTCTGGAGCCAGGCTGGGAGAGCTGGGGCTCTTCAGCCTGGAGAAATCTCCAGGGATAACTTGAAGCCCTTTCCAGTGCCTAAAGGAGCTTCAGGAGAGCTGGAGAGGAGGGATGTGGAACAAGGACAGGACAAGGGGGAATGGCTTCCCACAGCCAGTGGACAGGGTTAGATGGGATATTGGGAAGAAATTCTTCCCTGTGAGGGTCGTGAGGCCCTGGCACAGGGTACCCAGAGAAGCTGTGGCTGTTCCTGGATCTCTGGAAGCGTCCAAGGCCAGGCTGGATGGGGCTTGGAGCAACCTGGGATAATGGAAAGTGTCCCTGCCTATGGCAGGGGATTAGAGCAAGGTGATCTTTAATGTCCTTTGCAACCCAAACCATTCCATAGTTCTAGGGGATTCCATGACCTCTGTGAGCCATTAGCCCAGTGTTTGCCCATGGTCAAGGAGACTTTTTTTTTTTGTTTCTGATCTCCCATTGGAGTTTCCTGTATTCTGAATTGTCCATATTGCTTCTTGTCCCATCCCTATCACCTTAAGTCTCTTATCTCCATCTTCCCTATTTCCTCCCATGGGTTTATTGATGATAGTGGGAAGATCATCTGCTTACCTTATTTTATGAAGTCTAAACAAAACCCTTCTATCCCCCTTCCCCTCCACCTCCCCCTGCTCTGAACACCCCCAAAACTGACACAGCGTGGTGGTGCAGTTAGTATTCAGGGGGTGAGTTATTCCTAAACGTGCCATTCTCCATCCAGGAGACCCTTCTGTGGCCAAGTCCCAGCTGCTGAGGTACGTGCTGAGCACAGCACCCCGGGCCATCCCCACCACCGGCCGCGGCTCCTCCGGTGTCGGCCTCACCGCTGCTGTCACCACGGACCAGGAGACAGGTGAGGAGCACTGGGGTGGTGGCTGTCAGCTCCTGGAAGGGACTCTGTGACATCCAGGGCTGCTCATCTCAATGATCTGGGAGGTCATTTCCAACCTTAGTGATTTTATGGGGTTGGTTCTGCAGTGACGCTTGCAGGACCTGCTCCACCAGAAGCTTTATGTTAGTAATCATTCACGATCGTGGGATCCTGTGTTTTGGGATATTTTTTCCACCTCTCTTAGGTGGTGGTTTTCTTCACTCTCCTTCCACTGGGTGCCACATCTGAGGGCTAGTGTGGAAACCCAGGGCACCGGGAATATTTCTCTGTCTGCTCTGGGGAGCACTGACTTTGACCCTCATTCATGGAGAAAGTTTCCCAGATTTCAAGATAGACTGGAATCCACAAAAGTGTGAAATAGATTATAGAGAGTAGTGTAGGTGTATCACTTGGTGAGAAAT
>JAXCLO010000170.1:110491515-110503569 GCA_035583995.1 Arremon aurantiirostris | reverse complement strand
CTGTGGCTGCCCCTGGAGCCCTGGCAGTGCCCAAGGCCAGGCTGGAGCACCTGGCACAGTGGGAGGTGTCCCTGGGGTGGAATGGGATAACTTTAGGCTCCCTTCATCCCAAACCATTCTGGAATTTTATGATTGATGATTATAAATTCTGATATTCTGTGATACATTAGGAGTCCGAGCAGAACCCCAGAGCCCCCCAGGTGCAGGGAATGACCCCGGAGCCCCCTCACTGCCCCATCCCACCCCAGCCCTCACCCCACATTTCCCCTCCTCCCTCCCGCCCCAGTCCCTCTCTGGATGCTCCTGCCCGGCCCACGAGGAGATGCTGGCAATGAAATGTTAATTAAATGTTCATTAAATGCGGGGCCGTAATTGGCTGCTCCGGCCCCGGGACCCCGAGGCTCAGCCGGGTTCATTCTGCAGCCCCGGCTGCCGGAGCCTCCTGAATATTTCATGGCTCTGCTTTGTTGCCATCCTTCCTGTGAGTCATTTTTCCAGCAGAACCCCGGGCTGGCCGCGTTATTTGACCTCCCTTTTTTAAATTTAACCGGGTTTTTTCTATTATTTTTTTTTTAAATTTAACTCTTTATTTTATTTAACCCTCGTTTTTTATTTAACCTTTTTTATTATTTAAGCCCTTTTCTTAATTTAGGTCTCTTTTAAAATTTAACCCCTTTTTTTACTTAGCCCCTTTTTAATTTAATCACTTTTTTTATTTAACCCTCTATTTTAAATTTAAGCCCCCTTTTTTTATTTAACTCCTTTTTTTAATTTAACACCTTTTTAAACTTAACCCTTTTTTATTTAACTTATTTTTTAATTTAACCCATTTTTTGTTTAACCCGCTTTTTAAAATTTAACCCCCTTTTTAAATTTAACCCCTTTTTAAAATTTAACCCCTTTTTAATTTAACCCTTTTTTTATTTAACGCCTCTTTAAAATTAACCCCATCTTTATTTAACCCCTTTTTTATTTAACTCTCCTCTTTTTTTATTTAAGCCATTTTTTAATTTAACCCCCTTTAACCCCCTTTTTAAAATTTAACCCCTTTTTTACTTAGTCCCCCTTTTAACTTCTTTTTTTTAAAATTCAACCCCTTTTATTAATTTAACCTCTTTTTAAAATTTCACCCCTTTTTCTTACTTAACCCCTTTTTTAAAATTTAACCCCTTTTTTATTTAACTCCTTTTAAAATTTCACCCTTGTTTTAAATTTTTTTTTTTCATTTAAGCCCTTTGGAGAGCTCCAGGGAGAGCTGGGAATCTTCTGTAGGAAGGGAATTTTATGTCCTGGCTTGGTGCTGCTCCTTTGCTGTGAAGTGCTGGGGAGCAGGAGCTGCTCCCGTGCTCAGCCTGCCTAGGGGAAGGGGCAACGCATCCCTAAATCCCGTGGGGCATCCCTCACATCCCTGGGGCATCCCCAAAACCCGTGGGCATCCCTAAATTCTCCTGGAGAATCCCCCAAACCCCTGCAGCATCTCCAAGTCCCTTGGAGGCATCCTCAAAACACTTGGAGGTCCCCAAATCCCCTGGGGCGTCCCTAAATCCTCTGGAGTATCCCCAAATCCTCTGGAATATCCCCAAGTCCCTTGGAGGCATCCCCAGAACTCCTGAAGCATCCCTAAATCCTCTGGAGCATTCCCAAATCCCCTGGAGCATCTCCAAAACCCCTGAGGCATCCCTAAATTCTCTGGAGCATCTCTAAATCCCCTGGAAGCATCCCCAAAACACCTGGAGATATCCCCAGATCCCCTGGAGCATCCCTAAATCCCCTAGAGCACCCCCAAATCCTCTGGAACACCTCCAAATCCCCTGGAGCATCCCCAAGTTCCTTGGAGGCATCCCCAAATCCCCTGGGGCATCCCCAGAAGTCCTGGAGCATTCCCAAATCCTCTGGAGAGCCCCCCAAACCCCTGGAACATCCCCAGAACTCCTGGAGCATCCCCAAATCCCCTGGAGCATCCCTAAATCCCCTGGATTCATCCCCAAATCCCCCAGATTCTCAGGCTGAGGGGTTGGAAGCCCTGGCACAGGTTGAATTTTTCAGGCTGTTGTTTTCCCCAATGGCTGAGCCACCCCAGAGCTCAAAACTGAGGGAATTCCATGGAATTCTGCATCCTGGACAGGAGGGTTTGGGGCTGGCAGCGTGGGGATGGGTGTGCAGCCCCCAAGGGTGGGATCAGCCCCTGTGGAGGGATTTCCTGGGGTTCATTCCACATTTCCTGGGGTTAATTCCACTTTTCCTGGTGTTCACTCCCCTTTTGCTGGGGTTCCCTCCACTTTTGCTGGGGTTCATGCCACTTTTCTCAGTGTTAATTCCACTTTTTCTGTTGTTCCCTCCACTTTTCCTGGTGCTCGCTTCACTTTTCCTGGTGTTAATTCTACTTTTCCTGGTGTTCCCTCCACTTTTCTTGGTATTCATCCCACCTTTCCTGGTGTTCATTTTTCCTGGTGCTCACTCCACATTTCCTGGTGTTCCCTCCACCTTTCCTGGGGTTCATTCCACTTTTCCACGTGTTAATTCCACTTTTTCTGTTGTTCCCTCCACTTTTCCTGGTGCTCACTTTTTCTGGTGTTAACTTCACTTTTCCTGGTGTTAATTTCACATTTCCTGGTGCTCACTCCACATTTCCTGGTGTTCATCCCACTTTTCCTGGTTTTAATTCCACTTTTTCTTGTGTTTCCAGTGTTTATTACACTTTTCTTGGTGTTCCCTCCACTTTCTTTGGTGTTCATCCCAATTTTCCTGGTGTTCCCTCTACTTTTCCTGGTATTCATTCCACATTTCCTGGTGTTCCCTCCACTTTTCCTGGTGCTCATCCCACATTTCCTGGTGTTCATCCTAATTTTCCTGGTGTTCTTTCCACTTTTCCTGTTATTCCCTTCACTTTTCCTGGTGTTAATTCCACTTTTTCTGGTGCTCACCCCACTTGTTGTGGTGTTCTTTCCACTTTCCCTGGTGTTCCCTCCACCTTTCCTGTGGTTCACTTTTCCTGGCATTAATTTCACTTTTCCTGGTGTTCCCTCCACTTTTCCTGGTTTAAATTCCACTTTTCCTGGTACTTATCCCACATTTCCGGTGCTCACTCCACATTTCCTGGTATCCACTTTTCTGTTGTTAATTCCACTTTTCCTGGTACTTATCCCACTTTCCCTGGTGTTCCCTACACTTTTTCTGTTTTTCCTTCCACTTTTCCTGGTGCTCACTCCACTTTTCCTGGTGTTCCCTCCACTTTTCTCCATCCCACCAAGCAATTCTGCCTGCGCAGCTCTGACTCTCCTTGTACCCTGAAGGTTCTGTCCCCACTAAAACCTCTCCAGTGGCTTTCCTGAATGATATCTTGATTTTTCCCCAAGTTTTCATGTCAGACAATGCCCCAGGGATGTTTTTGGGCCATTCCTTGTGCTCTCACCCTGCTCCACCCCCTGGGCACAGCTCTGTGCTCTTTCTCTGCCTCTCAACCTCGCTCCTGCTCAACCTCACAGCTCTGAGGGCAAAAATACACCCAGGTTTCATTTCAAAAACTGCAGTGGAAACTTTCTATGGAAAGAGGCCACCCCAAAAAGCCCCTGCAAGAGCCAAGCCCGGCAGAACAACTTCCTCTGGCTGTTTTGTTTTCCGTTTGCATCAGCCCTGGCCTCCCTGGGGCTCTGCACTTGTGGTTCTTTGGTGTCACCCAGCACAAGTGCAGCAAAACCTCTGTGCATGCAGGAGATTTTGATGTATTTTGGCTTTTTGAATCTTTCTGATAGGGGAAAAAAAAACCCAAACAAAAAGTAACTCAGCTGAGCTTTGAACAGAGGGAGAAGTGGCAGGAGTGGAGTTAAAAATTAGAATTGGTCAGGGAGATGCTCCAGATGAGGATGGAGAAAGAGAGGAAAAGAGAAAAGGGGGAAAGGATAAAAGTGGAAAAGGAGAAATGGAGAAAAGGAGAGAATGAGGAAAAGAAGAAAAAGAGAAAAGGAGAAAAGGAGTGAAGGAGTGGTGGGACAGAAATGGCCAAAACATGGGAGCTGCTCCACCAGGGAGAGGGGAATGCTGAGGGAATGCAGTGTGAAATTTCTCATTTTTCACCCCTGGGGAAGATGAAGCAAAGTTTTTTTTCCTTAATGAGTGGTTGGGGCACAACTTTGAGCATCTGATTTCCTGCTGGCCTTGGCCTCGGTGCCATTTTCTGCTCGCAGATGGAGCTAATGGCCAATGTTCTGCAAGGACATTTTGGGTTTTTATTTTTTCTTTCCCCTTTTCTCTCTGGCTGATTGCATCCTCAAGAGCTGCTGGTTCAATCTCAGTTCACAGCCTCTCTCCACTTCCTTTAGAGCAGCAGAGAACTTCTCCTCTGCACAAGTGCCAAACCCTCAAAGCCCTTCCCCGTGCCTGTGACTCCCCTTGCTGCTCTGAGCCATTTCTAAAGGCAGAGCTCAGCCTGAGCAACCCAAAATAAACATGATATTATAATATAATACATTAAATAAATATTTTTGGGTAAAATAAACCCAAGGAGGAGCAGGAATGGGCCACAGCAGTAATTTCTCCCTTGGTTTTGGTGCTCTCTTGGTATGGATGTGGGGGAAGGAATGAGCTTGGAGCTGCTGCTCTGAGGAGCCACATCACAGAATCCCAGAATTGTTTGGGGTTTTTAATGGAAGGGACTTTAAAACAGAAGATGCCACAGGCACTGAGGAGCTCGAGTGAGGATTTATTTCAAGGGTCTCGTGTTAGATTGTGCTCTCAAAATTTGGGACCATCCAGAGAAGCCCCAGCCAGGCTCCTGCTGCTCAGCTCCAGCTTAACCAGAAGCCATCAGCCCCTCCTGGCCTTGGAACAAAGAATTTTAGGTTAAAAGAGAAAAAAAAAAAAAAAAAAACAACAAAAAAGGAGCAGTGCAGGCACTGGAGATGAAGCAGCTTTAGAACCTCTTTTATCAGGGCAGCTTCCACCTCCAGGCTGCAGTTAGAAATTCATTTCCCAGCCACAGATACGAATTCCCAAAAATTCCTCTCACCCTCCCCGAGCCAGGGCAGGGTGGCAGCTCCTGGGAGCTCCTCCAGCCGTTCTGGGGCTGCTGGCACTGCCAGAGCCAATGTCCAGCCTGGCCTGGAACTGGGGAAAGGGGGATGAGGATCCCCTGGGGGTCAGGACACCCCTGGAGTTGCCAATTCCAGGAATCCCTGCAGAGCTTGGAGCTGCTGCTCTGAGGAGCCACAGCACAGAATCCCAGAATTGTTTGGGGTTTTTAAAGGAAGGGACTTTGAAACTCATCTTGTTCCATGGCAGGGACATCTCCCCTGGTGGCTCCAGTGTCCAGCCTGGCCTGGGACAGCCCCAGGGATGCAGGGGCAGCCACAGCTGCAGCTGTGCCCTGCAGGGAGGTGACAATTGGGGTTGCATGCCACCCTTCAGCCCAGCTTTGACACAGAGAGCACCTTGTGCTCTCCTTCCCTCACTGAACCTGCCTGGAACCTCAGCATTGCCTGGCACTGAGGGACCTGGGGAGGATCTGCAGCCTGACAGGGCCAGAGGTGGAGATTTGGAGGAAAATCCAGAGCAATTCCATTTCCCAGTGGCTCAGCTCTGTGACGGTGTTCACAGGGGTTTTTGGATGAGGGAAGAGATGAGGATCTGACTCCATGTTTCAGAAGCTGATTTATTATTTTATGATATATATTACATTAAAACTATACTAAAAGAATAGAAGAAAGGATTTAATCAGAAGGCTGGCTAAGAATAGAATAGGAAGGAATGATAACAAAGGTTTGTGGCTCGGCACTCTGTCTGAGCCAGCTGGGCTGTGATTGGCCATTAATTACAAACATCCAAGATGGGCCAATCAAAGATCCAGCTGTTGCATTCCACAGCAGTAGATAATCAATGTTTACATTTTGTTCCTGAGGCCCTCTCAGCTTCTCAGGAGGAAAAATCCGAAGGAAAGGATTTTTTTCATAAAAGTTGTCTGTGACAGTCACGGGACAGTCACGAGAAAATCAGAGATGAGTGCAGTTCTGTGCAGTTGTGAGCAAGAGTGAGTGCATGGCAGATTCAGTTTAGATACAATATACATAGTATAGTATAATAAAGTAATTAATTAGCCTTCTGATGATGGAGTCAGATGCATCATTCTCTCTCCCCTTTGTCAGAGTCGCCTTTGATTTACAATAAAAATCAGCTTTGTGTCTCTGTCCCCAGGCTGGACGAGGATCCCGACCGCTTCCCGCGGGTGATCGCCGATGCCCAGTGCCGCCTGTCGGGCTGTGTGAGCCCCCTGGGGCAGGAGGACCACGGCCTCAACTCGGTGCCCATCCAGCAGCAGATCCTGGTGCTGCGGCGGGAGCAGCGCGGCTGCGTCCCCTCCTACCGCCTGGAGAAGAGAATCATCACCGTGGGCTGCACCTGTGTCACCCCCGTCATCCAGCACCAGTCCTAGCAGCAGCCATCAGGACAGGCAGCGTTGGGAGGAGGGGGTGAATCCCATAAAAATCCCTCTGGTGGAATCCCACAGCTGCCCACATCGCGCTCCAGGAATTCAACTCGTCATTCCCCTTTCAAATTGTCTCCTGAAAGTCATGATTCTTGCTGTTCATTTATGGGTTTCATAATGAAATATTGTTCATTTCTGGGTTTCAGGATGGGGATCATTGGTAGCTGGTGGTGGAGGGGAGGAAGAGTTTCTTTTGTGGCCCTAGGCAGTGAGAGGGGAAAGCAGTGATTTTTTAAAACTTATCTTTCATTGTGGTTTATATCAGTTTGGCGAATCAAACTAATTGGAGTTTCTGAAATTGTCCTTGGCAGTAAATTGCTCTAATTGAATACCTGTTCACCAGCACTGCCACAAAAAATTCCTCCCTCCCTTCTTCATCCCTATCCCATTTCCCTTCTCTGGCCATCCCTGCTCACTGGTGTCAGTCAGACATTGGTGTCACCAGGCCTGGTTGTCACCACAGTCTGGGTTTATGTCACTGCTGCAATTGATTTATTGCAAAACATTTTGGGAGGCAATTGATTCCACTTGTTGAGTGCTAAAATGGTAAAGAACCAATAGATATCTATATCTCTATTTATGTCTTCTATTTATGGCTGTATTTATGATTCTGTGTGTACTCAGAGTATAAAAAAATTAATATGTATTTATTCAATAACTTATCTGCTGAATAAAAATAATATTTTATATTAAAAATGGTTTTTCATGGTGGTTCAGACTGACAACAGACACAGAGAAGGGGTTTGTGCTGCAGTAGCACTGAGAGATTTTGGCACAGGTTGGGTATTTTCCTGTGCAGTGAGATGAGTAAGAGGCAGCAGAAGAGAACTTGCAGCCTAAATAGATGAAAAGACACAAAGAAGAGGCTGAAAGCAGTGAAGGGAGGTTCTGCAGCCAGTGGTGGCAATGGAATGAGGCTTTTTAGACCTCTGGGATGGTCCCTAGGGATGGTGGGAAAAGAGATGGGAGATGTCACATCCCAGGGCTGCAGCCAGAGTTTGGGGATGGTTCATTAGAGCTGGGAAAGGTCTGTCCTATCCCCCTCCAGGCAAGCTTTCTCCCCTGTAATAACCCTCTCCTATCCCAGCTGAATGTTTGGCTGAGCAGGAATGCAGGGAGATGCCAGATGGCTTCATCTCACTGCTCCCCAGACAGGTGATTCACAGGTGCTGGACGGGATTGAAGGGGCGGATGAGGATCCCTCACATCCAGGGACCTGGAGCTGGACCTGCAGGGTGTGGTTTGCTGCTGGGCTGAGGTGTCCTGCCTTAGGAAATGAGGAATTGCCCTTTCCCTCCCTGAGCTGCACGAGGAGCACAGCCTGGCACAGCTCACTCCTCAGGAGCTGGACTGGGTGATCCTTGTGTGTCCCTCAGGATGTTCCATGATCCTATAACTATTACTATTTCATCAAATTACTGCAATATTGCTTTTTTGGACATTGCTCCTCTTTGATCCGGAGCTGAGCCAGGCTCTCAGACCTCTGCTTTGGTTTCTGTTGCAGGAGGTTTTAAGCCTGCATTTCCATTTCCATTTAAATCAGGACAAACCCATGCAAGCATTCTAGTATTTCATTTTGACTGCAGAGAAACCACTTTAAATCAGATCCACCTGGTGCAGGTAGAGCCTGGGTTTCCTCCCTAGGGTGGGCCAGGTGAGTTGTCAGGTCTAAATCAGTCAAGGCCAGGTTGGACAGGGCTTTGGGCCACCTGGGATAGCAGAAGGTGGCAGTGGATGGCATGAGATGGTTTTTGAGTTCTCTTCCTACCCAAAAAATTTCACAATTTTGTGATTCCTCTATTCTCTGAAGTCTCTTCTTGTTGGGAGGGATGAAACTCTTACAAGAAAGTTTAAGAGATATGTATGCTTGGCAGAAAGATTTTTTTGAATGTAGAATCTGAAGGAGGAATAGAAATGAAAGCAAGTTTTGATATAGAAGAAAAGAATTGCTGAGTCTTAGTGGATAACTAAGAAGGCAAAGGTTACTTTAGTTAGAAGGGGTTTTCATGGTTTAGAGCAAAGGATAAACCCACCTCAAACAGAAGACGTTTTTATCAAGCAAAAAGCACAGGCAAACAAGTCGGCAAATGCTGCAAGTAGAAAAAAGGTCTCAGAATTTTCCACTGCAAGAAAATTGAAAACTTCTAGCTTAAACTGTAACATACTAACATTTTGTGATTGGAGAATAGCAACATGAATATGGTAATTATAGCAGTTATGATAGGCTATAGGTAGAAGTAGAGGTATAGATTGGTTCTTCTGTATTAAGATGCTCAGCAAACAAAAGTATATAATGCATTGTAACCAGAAGTAAAGGGTCTTCAGGCTTGCCTGCAGCTGGAGCTGACAGCTGTAGGCACAGCTCTGTCACCCACCACCCCGGCCTGTTGTAACATCTTGGATACAACAAGCTGCATTTTGAATTCCTGCATCTCTCATCCAGGCTCTCACATCCTCTGGTGCTCTTCGTTCAGTCGGGTGTGTTCTGTGCCCCGTGGGTCACTGGGAGCCTCTCCAACCATCCGTGGGTGCCCTCCTCACTCAGACAGGAGCATCTGGCCCCGTTTCTGGCAGCAGCTGTTTCGTTATCACCACTGAGCTCTTCTTGTGGTGCAGAGCCAGCCCAGGGAGGCGTCTCCTGCTCCCTTCCCTCAGTAACCACTGACCAGGAAATTGCAACCCGCTTCTTACTCCTGACCTACTTCTCTCCACAAACCTGCCTCCTGGGGCTGCCCTCACTTGCCTTTCAGGGAGAAAACTACTCTACATCTCTCCTCTCAATTGTAATTATTTTGACACTGGGTTCGTGGCATCATCCTGTGCTGGTGCTCCTGAACACCCACCAGCTTGCCCTAAGAGTGGTCCTAACTGGATGGATAATGAAGTAGCTAATTAGGAAAATACACAGATAGCTAATTAAGGAAGTTTCACCCATGGGTCATGAGGTTTTGCAGGCAGAGCTCTCAACTGCAAACCACACAACATTCAGGGAGGCATCGCTTATATGTGGGGTTTGTTTCCTCCTAATGGCATCATTCTTAGAGTGCAGCAGCTTGTAAATACAAGCCTGGTTATTTTTTGGGTGCTGGTTTTTGCTGCCAGCAATCTTAATTTGGGGGTTGGAACTAGTTGATCTTTAAGGTCCTTTCCAACATAAACCACCCTGTGATTTTATGAATCAGAGAACGCAGCAAACAAATTTTAGCTTCTTGTAAACAGCACAGTCATATCAGCACCGAGAGCAAGTGCAATTCACAGCTTTTGCTAAAGGCTTTGCTTGGTTTGTTCCCTTTGCAGCAGAGGCCCTTGGGTGCCCAGCTGGGCATCTCTGACTCTGCAATGGGGCTTGGAGCATCCTCCAGGGGCTGGGATGTTTTACCAGGAGGAGAAGACACAGCTGGAGGTGCAGCAGCAGTGCCACAGTGCATTCTTGTAACCTGCTGGGCTAAGCAGCCTCCAGTCACAGGTTGGTGTCTGAGCCTTGTGGCCTTTCCCATTCCTTTTCTCTTCTGATTTCCTCTCCCTAACCTCCTGCCCTTGTTTTTGGCTCACTGCTCCCCTTGGCTGTGTGTTCTGGCAGCTGATCCTGGTGCGGCAGTTCCTGTGGGATGTTGGGTGGAGCACAGTGCAGACCCCCCTGCATTACCATGGGCTGGGGGGCACAGCAGTGACCCAGCAGAGGCAGATGCCTCCTCCCAGACCTGTGCTGTGACCTGTGGACATGTTGACCAGGAAGTATCTCAGGCCTTTTTGGACTCCTGACCACAGGCAGGTGCTCCTGGGAGTGTTCAAAGGGACTGGACACCATGGCAACCTTTTCCATAAAAATCGCTGCTTTGAAAAGTGTTACAAAATTTAATATGTAAAGAATGCAAAGGTTGCAAGTGAAAAAGGTTGGAAAAAACCAAGAATTATCTGTTTGGTAAGGCAGAGGGTTAATGGCCAGAAAGCTGACATGGTTTATTGGGAATTTGATATTACAGGCAAAATTTTAAGGTGATGAGCAATTTTCTGATCAGTTCAGAAATTCTCTGGAAGAGCAACTTTCTGGTCAGACCTGTGGGGATCTGTGGGTTGGTGACAGCATGATGGGTACAGATGGTAGGATGAGTTTCTGTATCAGCTGCAGGTTCTGGAGATGGCCCAAGAGACCAGACCAGAAACCCGGTGGCTCCTGTGCCACCATCACCTCCAAAACAGGAGACTTTCCTTGACCTTCCCTGTGAGGGTGGTGAGGCAGAGGCAGAGAGAATCTGTGGCTGTTCCATCCCTGGAAGTGTCCAGACCAGTTTGGATGGGCTTGGAGCAACCTGGGATAGTGGAAGGCATCCCTGCCCATGGCAGGAGGATGGAATGAAATTATCTTTAATGTCTTTTCCAACCCAAACCATTCTATAATACCACAATCTCCTTTTGTTTCCATCTCCTTCTCCCTTTTCCTGCTTTGATATTATTTTTAACCTCGTGCTCAAGACGAATGAGTGGGCTGATTCTGCATTTCCTACAGCGCTGTTGCAAGGCAGTGACAAAAACATCCCAAACCTGCTTAAAATGTCTGTGATTGTCTGGTACCACTCAGCAGAGCCAGAGTTGTTGGTGGGGATGGGATGTGCTGGTGCTGGCTGTCAGGAGCTGAGGAGATGCCAGCCAGGCTCAGCACCAGACACAAACTACACTTTCTGCCTTTGCTGCTCACAAAGAGGAGTTCCAGGAGCTGGACTTCAGTGATCCTTCTTGATCCCTTGCAACTCAGGATATTCTAGGATTAAAATAATTTTTCATATTTTCTAATTATTCCCCATACTTCCAGGGCTAGATAGGGGCAGCAGGTCCAGGTCCTCAGCTCTTCAGAGAAATCTCTTCTTACTTTTGATGTAATTGTTTATTTATTCTTCCTTCAGAAAAGTGGCTCAGCTTTTCTACCTTTTTTCTATGACTTCAACAAAATATTAAAAATATGTTTGACACACTTTGGGGCTCACAGACTGACAAAATGCTGTTTTCTGGGCACAGCTTTCTATGAGTGAGTAAAATCAGTACAAACCATCATGTTTCTGTTTATCTGCATTCTTAGTAAGCACAGTATATTTGCATCATGATCAAGATTCCCAGTTCTGGTAAATGAATAGAGATGGTTTATCTCCTCTTTAACTTGACCCTATAATTTTTCAGGGTTGCTTTTTATTTCAGACTTCTGAAACTTGTGTTCTTGGCCCTCATTACAGCTGAATCTGCAGCACCTTTTAGAAGAATCTGGTTTCCATCCAGATTGCTTTGATAAGTGGCAATGATGAGCATGATTATCTGCAAAAATCCAATTTCAAACTTCCCTTTCTGCTGGGTTTTACTCACAGGTTACCAAGACAGTGCTGCTCAGGTTTTGCAAACTGACATGAAACTGAGATGGGGAGCAGTGCTGGACTGGAAACTTTTATGTTGGAGAGGGTTTTGCAGCAATTCCGCCCCGCTCCCTCCAATGACAATATCACTTAAGAGCACTGTCACGGTTTGACACTGGCACAAGGCCAAATGCCCCCATGAAAATACACTTTCTCTGGTGTCTGCTGTGAGATTTT
>JAXCLO010000170.1:110478754-110491415 GCA_035583995.1 Arremon aurantiirostris | reverse complement strand
AATATTCAAATCTGAGCACTCATTGGCCCTATCTACAGCATCCCAGAAATCCTGTTTCCGGGTCAAACCATGACAAGCACCAAATTAGCAGAAATTTGCACTGAAACTCTTGAAAACAAGGAGGAACAATCTTTACCTGTTGAACCTCAAACTGATAAGAGCTGTGCATGAGTGAAAAAGGAGGTCTACTTCCTTTGGTGTCTCATTGTGTCGTTATTGATTGTAGAAGGATAAGGACACTGATGAGGTCACCCTTGTCAGAATGCAATGGTTTGGGATTATTCTGCACCTTTCCAACTGAACTCAGCAAGGAAGGAAATCAGGAGGGAAAATCTCTTGGCTCATGGTGCCAGGAGTTCCTTGCAGTAGGAAAGAAAACAGTCCTTTGGCCCTATATATCCAGTTTATTAATAAACCCATTAAATGCTTCTGCAGGAGAATGTAGAACACCCAATCAGCCTGTAGGTGTGAGCACAAAGCTGTCCAAATAAATAAAAGTTGTTCTGTCCTAAGGCTCAGATTTAGCTGGGTTGGTAAATGGTTTAACAAAAACCATGATGGATTTTTGCAAGGGAGTGCATCTCCACTAAGGCCAGGTTGGATGGGGCTTGGAGCAACCTGGGGTAGTGGAAGGTGTCCCTGCCCATGGCAGGGAGGTTGGAACTAAATGACCTTTAAGGTCCTTCCAGCCCATTCCATTCCATGATGATGACACTGATCTGTGAAGTTTGTCAGCAGAAAGCTGCTGGCTTTTCCATGCTCCAGCTGTGTCAGCTCTTTCTGACCTGGTTCTGAGGTTTTCCACCTCAGCATAGCTCTCTCAGCATTTTCCAGTCCCCACTACACATGTGGCACATGACTTCCAGGGAAGAAAGGAATGGGCTTTCTGTGATTTTAACTGTTGGAAATTACTTGGGCTAATTGCAGATAATTTGACAAAACTCCTTCTAGGAGTGGTAGGACATAAAGAGATTATCTAAACGACAAGGAAGTCAGTTCTATTTCAGTCTTCCTGGACTGAATTTATATAAATCTTCGAAAAACTTGAAGGATGAGTGTTCCTTGATGCTTTTTGTTTAAGGTTTTTTGTGTGTTTTTTTTTTTTTTTTTAAAGTCCATTCTTGCTTAATACTTGTGGGACGGTCAGCTGGGTTAAACTTCAGGACGTCCAGGAGACCTTAAGGAAGAATAACTGGAGATAAGGTCGGAAACTAGCTAAGTTAGGATCACACACACTCCTAGATTCCTATGTTTAGGCAAAGTTATATCAATATTTGAAGGTAACTGAAGGTGAGGACAGGAGTTTATTGCTGTGATTGCAGGTACTGTTGTCAGCCTGAGTTAATCAATGTTTCCTGGGCCCAGTGTTTATCTGCCAGGTCAGGGAATGGTGTGGCTGTGCTGTGGGTTTGCATTACAGGGGCTGACCCACCTGGAGAAGGTTAGGGAGGGTTTGGGCTCACTGGAACAGCTGGAGAGAGTAATTCCCAGTAGCAAAAGTTGGGATGATCACAACTGGATCAGGAGAAGATGCTTTCACCTGAGAGGAGCTTCCCTCTGGTTAGAGACTCTTGGCCCTGAGGTCTGTGTCTCTAATAAGAACTCTAATGAGTTCTTTCTTTGCTGTTGCATTTGCTGGTGCCTCAGCAGGGTCACACCTCCCAGAGACAGCAGCAAACAAAACATCCACATCTTCACCAGCCAGCCTTGCTCTCTGAACCACAGAACATGTTCACTGGGGCACTTTTAACCCAAGAGTGCTTTAAATAAACCCGCCTGCTGTGCCAGACACCCACCCACGCAAGCGCCATCCGACCGCGGCTCAAGTGCTGTGTCAGGGTGCTCCACATCTGAAGTGCTGAAAACGTGTTGGAAGGACATGAACACAGAGAATAATCATGATTGCAATCTGCCAGATGTGGTTAATTGCTTCAGTCACCCACCTGACTCTCATGAGCTTCTCCCAGTGTACCCAGGTGGTGTCTCTGCTCCATGGAAAATGGGCTGGGCTGAGATTCAGGTGATTTTGGGGTGAAATTAAAGCTCAGCAGGGGAAATGCACTCACTGTTTTAGTGGAGGGAGTGTCTTTCCCCCCAAAGAAGCATTCAAAGTGTTGTGTTGAACTCATCTTTACAAATCCTTTTCCAACTGGATAATTGGGTGGATTACTGGGTAATTACCCAGCAGAAATTTCTTTTTTTTTGCTTGCCAGTCTTTAATGTAAATCTCTTTGATGCCACTTTATAAATAATTTTCCTCCAGGTATCTTAACTTCTCTATTGGTGAAATGGTGTTTTCCCTATTTTTTTTCCCCATGGGCTTTACATTCTACTATGGCAGAGGTAGATGTTATCAAGAGAATTGGAGGATATAACATCATGTAAATCTCTTTTATGGTTGTGATAGAGTGATTTCTTGCACTCAGGAAGAAATCCTTCCTTCTTTATCAGGAACACTTCTTTAGGAAGAAAGGAGAATACCAAAGAGATTTTCATTGATTTTGTTTTATTACACAAAGATAAATAAAAATTACCTTAATAATTTAAAAAAATTATATATATTAGGATAATACATTATAACCATGTTTTCCACCAGCATAAATAGACTTACATAAATAGACATTTCAAAGTGTAAACTAAAGGTAGGTAGAGTTCTCATTACTTTTCAATCTGGCACATGAAGGAGTCTGTGTAGAAGGGGTTAACAGCAGGCTTGTTAGCTAAAAGAGCGAGAAGAAGCTGAGAATTAAGAAGAAGCTGATAAGGAGTTTTTTCTGAGGCTGTAACTAAGGAGACTGAGAGAAGAAAGATAGGAGAACTTTTCAGCGAGATGAAGTATTTTTAGAAAGTTAGTTGAAGTCACTATAACTTTTCACTCATAGTATTATGTTGACTTATCGTAGTCAATAGTTAGAGTAGAAGAAGCATAAACAATTGGAAAGCGTACAAAAGTCAGCCGTGTTCAATAACAAAGAGTTGCCAACTGAGACTGCTTGTAGTCTCTGCTTTGTGTCATGACCGCCTCGACAGCGACCAGTCTGGATTCTGAATTTGTGGAGTTCAAGATTTTGGGGGAAAACATTATTTCTTAACCAAGATGCCTAAATTTTCAATATATTCTGATGTATCCTTGACAAATTTTATGGCTTGATTCAGCTTTTTGGAGGCCCCTTCCATGCAAGGAAGCTCCCCGTGGCTCCTTGCCCTTGCACCTCCAGCTCCCTTCAGGCCTGGTGCTGCACCAAGGGGGTGACACAGGTGCAGCCCACGGTGATTTTTTTCTTCTCCAGCCTGTAGGAGTGCTGGCAGCCCCTCTGCTCCCGGCGCAGGACCAGGATCTCCTGCGTGATGGGCACGGAGTTGAGGCCGTGGTCCAGCTGCCCCTCGGGAGTGACGCAGCGGCGGTGCCGGCACTTGGCGTCCGCGATCAGCCGCGGGAAGCGGTCGTGGTCCTCGTCAATCCTGGGGGGTGGCAGCAAAGGGAGTGTTTGAACCCAAAGGCAGCCTGGTCTGGATGACTCTGGGCTCCCTGCTCGGGAACCTGTGCATCCTGGGGGGTATTGCCTATAGGGGGACAGCAGATTCTCCAAAATTCTCCATGACTGCAGGTTTTTCCGAAATAAAATGTGAAGACTAGATATTGGATAGTTTTAAATGTATCCCTGCATGCAACTGCCTTTGCAAATGACTCTCTTCGAGCTGGCGCTGACTTTGAAAGACTTATCAGAAATTATTTGAGCTTTCCAATGTGTTACTCCAACTAACAAGTTACAAGTTACTCCAACTCACCCCCATCAAATCCTTCAGTTCCTCCCCAAGACGTGAAATGTTGGTGTTACACCACTGTTGAATTTGGTGCATTATTAGCCATCTGAGGTGTTTTTAAATTATGTTTTATATAAAAAAGCTTTAGAAGATAAAGCTTGCCCCAGTGTACAAATTAATTATTAAATTATAAAAGCAGTTTGCTTTGCCTTCTGTATATTGCCTATACCATGTGGGATTTTTTGTGCTGCTTTCTGTGCTGGTTCTCTTCCAAAGAGGATTATACAGCCATGGATACCCTCATATTTCCAAAAATCTCTCAGCTGTGAAGCACTGAAAATAGAGATGAAACCATTTTTCTTGGCCAGAGCATCCAGTGTTTTTCCAGGCCATAGGGACAGGGATCATACCTGTAATCCCACGGAGCCAGAGAACGGCTGCTGACATCTGGACTGGTTCTGGTGTCCTGGTTCGTGCTGCTGATGCTGAGGTTTACTCTCACAGTTTGGGGAAATTTTGAGTCTTTTGGGGTCAGGCATCCAGCAGACGCTTGCTTGAAGAGATTCTCTGGCTTGAGCCCAGGCTTGATCACCTTCCCCTGGGCAGGACTGCTGGCTGACAGCACGGCCAGCAGCACGAGGAGCAGGGGTCTGAGCTGGAGAGAATTGGTACATTTAGGACGCAAGACAGGTGAGAAATTCATCCACAGTCAGCCTAACTGGTGGTTAAAGCCCCTTCTGCAGGTTGGAGTAATTATGGAGAAATGTGCTTTATGTCACATCCACTTTTCTTCTCATTAACTGATTCTCATAGTGCTGACAGTTATATTTACACCCAGTTGCTGTAATCTGATTGTAATGTTAAATTATAGAAAATAATATAATACAGAAGATATCAGAAAGGGTATAACAAAAAGAAAGACACTCTTAGGTTGAGTTTTCAATGTATTTCTTGCCTCAGAAAATGCTGTGGGAGCTCCATGTCACTGATGTGCAGTCTCATTGCTGCCCCATGAGCATTCTCAAATTTTAATTTTTTAATTATTAATGATTTAAACAAGCATTTTAAAGGTGAGTGCAGATCCCTATTCCATCTATTACGATTTAAATATATCTCTGTCAAGCTGGGGGAAAATAAACTCAGAATTCAAATTCTTACCAGAGAAGCGCAAAAAGTTGGAGACATCTTCCTTCCTTCCTTCTCTTATTGCTTCTGATGCTTGTCCTGGGCTCTGCTGAGCTGAAGGTGTCTGGGCACATCTGCTGCTGGACCTTTTATAAGGGTTTCTGGGCTGTGCTAAATAATTTGGAGTAGGTGGTTTTTTTCCCCCAACCTGAGGTGTGGCTTCTGACCATAACCTAAATTAAGAAGTGTATGTACATAGGTTCCATTAACATAGGTGGAATACAGGATATATCTTAGATCTGTAGATGATGTCATTCCTTCAGCTATGTCGCTCAAATGGTGACAAAACCACAAACGTTACAAGTTTGTAGGTGCAAAGTATTTGATTTTAAATTGGGATGCCCTAGGTATCAAACCCAAATGTTGCTGGCACTGATTTGGATCTGTTCACTCCTTGGTTGGTCTGATGTCTTTTCACCCTGAATTGGGCAGATGTTGGACAGCTGGCCACCATCAAATTGCTCTCATATTCTACTCATGGGCTGTAATTTTTCTTGATGTCTGAGGAGCAATGTCGCTGCTCAAGCTCAATTCTTCTCTGAACTGAACTACTTTTGTTAATGATTAAACCTCAGGTGTGATATCTCAGTGTTGATCGGAATGCTTGGTGATAGTGAGTTCCCAAATGTCAGTCACTCTCTACACAGGAAAAAAAAAAGAGTAAATTTTGTTTTGAGCTTGCCACCTTTTCATTTTGCTTTCATTTTCCTTCTCTTGTGCTATGAGGCAGTGTTTTATTCCTAAGGAAAGGAGTTTGGGAAATGTGGTGGATGTAGTTAAACTTCCAGTTCCTAAGTTAGGGAGAGAACAGGGGAGTTCCAGGGTAACTTGGTGAAGGCTGAGAGATGCAAAATGACACAAGACACAGGTAACCCAGAGGAGCTGTGGCTGCCTCTGGTCCCTGGGAGTGTCTAAAGCCAGGTTGGACAGGGCTAGGAAAACCTGGGATAGTGGAAGGTGCCCCTGCCCATGGCAGGGAGTGGAATATTTAAGGTCCCTTCCAACCCAAACCATTCTATGATTTTAGGATTCTATAACTTCAAGTTTATTCTGTTTTTAGGAAACACTTCCATCAATTTGCTCTGACAGTGGGTTTCAAGAAGCTCAGATGTGCCCCACGAAGTGACCCTCAGTGCAACATCCTTGAGCTGCTGATCAGAACATTTCCCAGGTGTAATTTTAGTGGGTTTTTCAATAAAAATGGTGTGGAGAAGGTACAGATTTTTTTTTATATATGCTTAATATTTATATCTAAGTCCAAATTTTACTCACCTTGTGCCATCCAAAGGAGGATGCCAATAAGGGTAGAATTTACTTTGCGGGTTCTGGGATACCCGTGACCTACATCTGCTTGCTTTAAAGACGCTGATGTTTCAGAAATTAAATGTATATTTCAGTTTCCCTCTTCAAGTTAGAGAAGTGCAGGTTAAAGGAAATGGTCCCCTCAGAAGGGGTTTTCTCTATTGCAATTTACTGAAATATCCCTTCAAAGTGGGTCAGTTAAATTGCCAATTTTAGAAGCAAAATACGTTTTTGAAAGCTGACAAGGCAGCGGAAGGTCAGGTTCAACCAGCCTGACTCTAAATTGTCTACCTTAAATGCGTCAGTGGTTTGGGTTACCTAAGCAGCTGAAAGGTGAATAGTTTAGCATTTGAACATGGCTGATGCACCACAACATTACAATGGCAAAAAAAATATTTCCATGGTTTATATCGGGGCATGAACGCATTTGTTGGTGGTTGTCATAGGCAAGATGTGAAGGTCTGAGGAGAAAATGTGCCTCTTGAAATTTCTGATTTCAAGATTTTTCCAAGTTCCAAATAATTATTTTGTAATTCTTAATGCTCTGAAGTGAAAAAAAAAAAAAGAAAAAAAAAGAAAAAAAAGAAAAAAAAGAAAAAAAATTTTCCCCATGAGATTAGAAGTTACCCCAAAGGATTTGTCTTATTCTGACACTTAGCTTTCTCTTAGCTAGAGATCAGGAAACTGGGGCACTAAAAAGGGCTTCCTGAAACAGCAACAACAACAAAAACAAAAAAGAAAAGGTTATCAAAAGACTTGTGAAATGAAACCTATCCCTTCTCTTGGCTCTGGTCTTTCTTGAGAGTACTTTATTTAAGCTTTCTCTATTTAATTACTTTACCTGGCTGAGACTCCTCAGGAACCCAAATCTGAGTGTGTTAGCATTTGATGATGCTTTCTCCCCTCAAAGAGTATTTCAGAATCACAGAGTGGCTCTGCAGACCCAGCAGCACCCTCAGGAGGAGCCAGGTGTCACCAAACCCAGGGACTCACCCTGTGGCATCTCCTCCTCAGCATCAGTGAAGTTGTACAGGATTCATTAAATTAAAAATTAATTAATTAATTAATCCAGTAGCAGCCCTTTTCGCCTTCTGTGCATGCCTTCTTCCTTCTGGGAGGGGGAAGGAGGGGTCACCCAAGGGTTTGAGTTGGAAGGGATCTTAAGGATCATCCTGTTACCATCCTATTATATCAGTACCCATCCCCATCTGTGATGAACTCCCTACAAATACATTTCTAGAGCAAATTTTTGCTTTTACAGCCCCTGGGACTTTTCCACTCTGTGTTCAGATTTGATGCTGAAATAGAGGCACTGATTTTCATTCAGACAAACTCTGTCATCTCAGTGATGAGACTCATATCAGTCCCAAACTTTGGTTGGCTGTTTCTTTTCGTCTTCATCTTGGACCACAAGCCCTGTGAGGAACGACTGAGGGAGCTGGGGGTGTTTAGCCTGGAGAAAAGGAGACTCAGGAGAGGTTGTTTAGCCTGGAGAAAAGGAGACTTATCACTCTCTACAGCTCTCTGAAATGTTGTGGTCAGGTGGGGTTGGTCTCTCTCTCCAGGCAGCACTGACAGAACCAGAGGACACAGTCTCAAGCTGCATCAAGGGAAATATAAGCTGGATATTAGGAAAAAGTTTTTTACTGAAACAATGATAAAGTTCTGGAGTGGTCTGCCCAGGGAGGTGGTGGAGTCACCATCCCTGGATGTGTTTATAAAAAGCCTGGATGTGGCACTTGGTGCCATGGTTTAGTTGAAGTGTTGGGGCATGGGTTGGACTCAATGATCTTGAAGGTCTCTTCCAACCTGGTGTTTCTATGAATTCAAGATCCCAGATCACTCCTCTGACCCTTCTCCCAGCAGTCCTTGGCTGTTTTGCTCCTTATTTATACAATCACAGAATACCCTGAGCTGGAAGACACCCATTTAACACCAGTATCATCCAGTCCAGCTGTTTGTGCCAGCCTCACAAACCCTGCCATTTACCAAGGAAATACAGGGCACCCCAGCAAACAGCCGTGAGAGCAGCAGCATCTAAACCCTGGGTAGCTGAGCTGTCAAGGTGAGTCCTTTGGGAACAGAGAAGGACACAGGTATAAATCTGACCTTGGGCTGCTTTTGGGTGGCAAGAACAGATGGGAAAGCTCATGGGTAAATCAGTTTCTTTTGGTGTTTATCCCTTGCCATGGGCAGGGTGACCTTCCACTATCCCAGGCTGCTCCCAGCCCTGTCCAGCCTGGCCTTGGACACTTCCAGGGATCCAGGGGCAGCCACAGCAACCATCCAAGTGCTGGAGCTCTGGAGTCCTGACTGAACTTGCTGTAAATTAAAAGAAAACCTTACACATTTTTTAATTACCGTCAGTTAAGTTTATGATACTTCTGTAAAATAAGATTGCTTTTTATTTACAAGTAGGAACACATTTACTTATTTTTTTCTTCCTGGAGAGAATTTATTTTCTTCCTTTTGAGTACATGTTGTAAATCCCTATAAATACAGCTGCACTCTCCCGTCATACAGGTAATACAATGCAATACATATAAGTATTGTGTGACCCACTCTGCATTGTGGGGGTAATTTCTAGGGTTAGACTAAGCCTGAGTTCAGTGGTGGTCTGTGAGAAACTCAGAATTTGAGAAAGATGCTGGGAGGGGACATGACCAGGACAGCTGCCCCAAGTTATCCAAAGGGATATTCCATACCATAGGATGTCAGCTCAGATAAAAGCTAAGAAAAGGAGGAAGGGGGTGCATTTGTTATTTACAATATTTGCTTTCCAGAGCAACTGCTCCGTGTGCTGAAACCCTGCCTCCCAGGAAATGGCCAGACATCACTCACTGATGAGAAGTAGAGAAAAAAATTATCTTTATTTCTCTTTTCTGGTGTACAAACTTTTACTTCTGTTATTGTAAACTGTCTTACCTCAACCCAGGAGTTGTCTCCCATCTTATTTTCTCTCCCTTGTCCAGCTGGGAAAAGGGACTGATAGAGTGGATCAAGATCCTTCCACCACAAGCCTGGAGAAGAGAAGGCTCTGGAGAGACCTCAGAGCCCCTTCCAGATCCTAAAGGGGCTCCAGGAGAGCTGGAGAGGGACTGGGGACAAGGGATGGAGGGACAGGACACAGGGAATGGCTTCCCACTGCCAGAAGACAGGGTTTGATGGGATTTTGGGAAGGAATTCCTGGCAGAGAGGGTGGTGAGGCCCTGGCACAGGGTGCCCAGAGAAGCTGTGGCTGCCCCTGGATCCCTGGCAGTCTCCAAGGCCAGACTGGACAGGGCTTGGGGCACCCTGGGATAGTGGAAGGTGTCCCTGCCATGGCAGGGGGTGAAAGATGATCTTTAAGGTCCCTTCCAACCCATATTATTCCCTGATTCTCTGATTTGTTTTGGTACAGCTCCTGACCTGCTTAATTCTTTAGACAATCAGGAATTCAACAATGTTGACTTGAAGCACTGATTAAAAAAAAAAAATAAAAATTACAGTGGACAAGGGATAAACAGGATGTGGCACAAGAGAGCCCTTGGTGCTCCTTCAGCTTCCCCATGGAGCTCTTCTGTGGGCAGTTTACAGCAGAGCCCTGCTCTGCCTGCTCCCACCTCATGGAATTACACCCCAAACTGCAAAGGCACCTGAGCAGTCTTCTCCACTTTCTCCCCTTCCCTCTGAAACACACAGACTGCAGTTTTTAGACTCCAAAAATCACTAAGAAGTGATTGGCTTGTAATCTGAGCAGGCAAAAGACAAATTTCACTGGAAAGGATTCTGAACCCCCACGGGCTGACTTCAGATAATTCCTCTGGAAATACAAGCACTCCAAGCTTGCATGCTGTGCCTAACCACCCCCACCCTGCCCAAATTACGTAATAGCCTCTAAAAAGCTGGGGAAAAAGAAAGTGAAATTCAATATTATTGTAGTTCCCAGAAGCTGTCAAAAGAGAAATGAAATATAGAAGCTGTTTTGCTTTAAAAAGAAATTTAAAGGCAAATTAGACTTGCACTTCAAAATCCACACATGGCTAATTAAATACAGAGTTCAAATGTGTATGTACCTACACATATGGATTTATAAGAACTGATTTCACTATTCCTTGGCAAAAGGGTCTTTTTTTTCTAAATCACAGTGCCTGAGATCTAAGCTTCCACTTTAGCCATGACAGTCTTCCAGTAATTTCTGTACATTTATATATGGTCATGCTAATTTTCTGGATCTAGAGGAAAATGATGGCACAAAACCAAGTAGGGATGATCTTGCCACAAAACCAGTTAGGATAAAAATCAGATTATCCCCTCCCAGGAAAGAATCACTGAAACAGCAACCACAGTGATGGACACCCACACAGACCCCCCAGATACAATTCAAAATTATAATATCACACTGGCAAGGATCCATTTCCACATTCCATTTCTATTTTACAAGTTTGTTTCAACAAACCAGACGCAATTCTGACATTTGTCTGGCAAGGAGTTCAGGTGGAGTTACTCCTGACTGGATTTACAGATGTGCTCCTTTCCTCCAAAACCAGAGGAAAAATACCTCCACCACCCTCCTTCCATCCCTTTCTTCTATGTTAGGGCTCAGAAGAGAGGTGTTACAAATTCACGCCCATGCTAATGGCAAATACATTGAAATATTACATTTAGAGTCTCCATAAAAATGTATTAAAACATTAAAACATCTCAAGTGGGGACAGGAGGGAGGAGGGCAGTCCTGAAGTCAGGTGACAAGAAGCCAAGGACAGCCATCACCTGGAGAGGGGACAGATTTCTCAGGCACTGGTGTGATTACAGCTTGCAGGTGAATGCATGGAAAAGTGTTCAGTGGATTCAGGCAATTTGCTTCTGAATTCAGTTGTGCTACTGTTCAAGGAGCTGCTGCAATCAGATTATCAATCCAATGGAAAGATGGAGACAAAAGTGTGTCTCAAATCATTCAGAGTTCACCAATTTAGAGTACTGAACAGCATGTGGCAAGGCTGACACTGCTTTAACAGCAAGAGATTAGGAGGAGAGCCTTTTTGAGGAGCTGAGTGTCTCCTATCAGCCTCAAGCCAGACTTTCACCCCTTCCTGGAAGTGCTCTGGAGTTGGCTCCTGTGAGACACAACATGACACAGACCTGGGGCAGAAAGGTAATTTCTAGGTTTCTAATAGCCAAGTCAGCAATCAGCTCCATATCTGTGCCAGACACTTATTAAAAAAACCCTCCTGCCTTGCCAACAGAATCCAAGAATCTGTGTAAGTGCAAGAGCTCCACCACATGCCTATGTGATCCCAGAATTCAGAGTAACAGGTTGCTAAACTGCCCCAACCCTCATTCCTCATTCCTCAGAGACACTGGCAGGCAGAAGCTTTGGGGAAATCACAGCCCTCTTTTAAATGCTGTAGTGAATAAGTAAAGAGTAAGCAATGTTTCTCCATTGCCTCTTCAAAGACTGAGATTTGGAAGTTAAAGCTTTGAACTGCTTCATTTTAGAAAATAAGAAAGTGAAGGACCAAATTCTAGGGAACAGGAAAGTGAGGCTGCTTTTTTGAAGCCTCTCTCCCAAAACATCCAGACCTTAAACACAGTGACCCTGAAATATACTCTGATATTACTTACAATATCATATATTTCTCTGTCTTCTTCATCTGCTAACGTCAGCAGTGCTACCAAGGGATAGCGAGCTCTAGGCACGGGGCCAAAATCCACAACTTGAGCATCTTCTGGTAACTGACAATATTTCTCTGCCTTGTCATTTTTTTTAATGCTTTGCCTGTGTCAAGGAAAACAATCAGTGGTTGCAATTGCAGACAAACACGACGTTTGCATAAAGAATATTTCTCATCGTGTTTGCTCATAAACGAGTTGTGCCAAAATCTGCAGCACGTTTACCATCCTCAATGCTCCCCGTGCCAAAAAAATCAACACATTTTGTCAAAACAATTCAAAAAAGGATACAAGTACTGCTGTTTGTAGAGGTATTCGTTGTAGAGAGCATCCTCTAATGCCTGAGGAGTCTTTATCCTGAAGCAGTAGACGTGTTTCTGCAGAGCTTCATGGAGTTTCTGGACATTGCAGCCCCAGTAGCAGGTAAGGACACAGTCCTCCAGGCAGTCAGGTGTCAGTGTCACACCCCCTTGGAGAAAGGAGAGGGATGTCATTAACTCACCACGTGCAGGAATCCTGGAATTGCTAACTCTAGATGCTTGAAGAGCTACAGGCAGAAAACACCTTCAGTGTCACAGATTTTTGTCATAGAACCATAAAATCATAGAATGGTTTGGGTTGGAAGGGACCTTAAATCTCACCTTGTTCTGCCCACTGTGATGGCAGGGACACCTTCCACTGTCCCAGGCTGCTCCAAACCCTGTCCAACCTGGCCTTGGGCACTGCCAGGGATCCAGGGGCAGCCACAGCTGCTCTG
>JAXCLO010000170.1:110465144-110478654 GCA_035583995.1 Arremon aurantiirostris | reverse complement strand
GGAAAGGAAAGGAAAGGAAAGGAAAGGAAAGGAAAGGAAAGGAAAGGAAAGGAAAGGAAAGGAAAGGAAAGGAAACTTTCCCTTGTTGATTTCTGCTACCAAGTGGCAGAATACTGCAGACCAGTAGGAAAGCAACCTGCATCCTCTTCATGCACCTGTGTTCTCCATCCTTTTCCCCCAGGCTCAAGGCTCCCCCCAGGATCTTTCCCTGCCCCAGGAGGGCTCCTGAGACAGGGTGATCCTTTTCCAGCTCTAGCAGGAGCATGTTGGAGCACCACTGACTTCCCAAGCATGTGCTTTCAACTGTGGATACTTCTGCCATCCTGCCAAAGCCAGGAACTTCCAAATGAGCAGTCACAGCAAAACAAATGACAATCTCAGCTGCTGAAGGAGGTTCCAGTGAGCTGGAACTCTATTTATTATATGCTTGAGAGCCCCAGGGAGCAGCACAAAGCTGTGTGTTAATACATGGGCAGGCAGAAGACAGACAAGGCAGATGCTGCATTAAGCACAGCTCATTGGCATTGGAGAGCAGAGAGGCCCTGGCCCTGCCTGTCTGAGGTGGTCAGCTTGATAGGCTCTTTAGAATCCCCAGGAAGGCTGCTGACACGCAGGCATGACTGAAACCCTGTCTGGGAGCACTGGCAAGCTGAGCAGAGACAGATCCCTCCTGCTCAGCTCCTCTGACAAACCTTTTCTCTCTCACTCTGGGTTCAGTGTCTGACCCCAGGAGCTCACCCTGGGGCAAATCTGCCCACTAATAAGTGGATGGGATGTTTAATTGCTGGACCAGAACAGGAGGATGTGAACATGTGAAAAAGCACCAGTGCAAAACCAAGATCTCCTACCAGTCTTGATGCCACAATACGAGAAAGGTCTGAAGCTGTTGGAGAGAGTCCCAGGAGGGACCTGAGAAGGGTGAAGGGTCTGGAGGGGACAAATGAGGAATATTTGAGGGAGGTGAGGGCATTTGGCTTGTTCAGCTGGAGTAGAGGAGGCTGAGGGCAGAGCTCAGCAGGGACATCTCCAATCTCTGCTCCTGTGACAGGGACAGCACCCAGGGAATGGCTGGAGCTGTGCCAGGGCAGGGTCCGGCTGGAGATCAGGAAAGGCTCTTCCCCAGAGGGTGCTGGCACTGCCTAGGCTCCCCAGGGAATGGGCACAGCCCCAAGGCTGCCAGAGCTCCAGGAGGGTTTGGACAATGCTCCCAGGCATGCACAGGATGGGATTGTTGGGGTGTGTCTGGGCAGGGACAGGGACTGCACTGAATGATCCTTCTAGCTCAGGATACTCCATTATTTACAGTTCTGCAGTGCTAGAATGGCAGTTTTGGCCATGCCCAGGTGACCAGCATGGCCCCAGCCCAGAGGGATGGCAGGGACAGGGCAGGGACAGGGACACGAGGCTGCTGCAGGCACTGCTGGCTCCCTCCTGCACTCCAAACCAACCCTGCAGAATCCCACCTCCTCCCAGTGCTCCAGCTCTCACTCTAACTGTGCTCATGCCCAGCTCCACTTTAATTGCTTTCCCTCCTGCCTCTGTGCCTTTGCAAGCACAACTTCACTGCAGGATTAAGCACCTGTCAGAGCTTCAGAAGATTTGTTTATATTTTTCCCAAAACCTCATTTCGAATGACAGGGACTTCTGATATCCCTACTCTTTGTTCCCACTGTAATATTTCCCTCTGCATAATATACAAGTTGTGTCACCACATTTTTGTAAATTATCATCTTTGTTTCTCCAAAAACTTGTAGAATCATAAATCTTGCTATGCAGATAACAATGATTAAGATTAGCAGCTTGAGTTTCACCTTCAGTGCCTGCAAATTAAAGCTCAGAGGATGGGCCCAGTTAAATGAAAATGAAGCAAATTAGCTGCCTTTTATTTTGGTTAATTTTTGGAGCACATATGGTCTGTTATCTTTTCAGATTATACATACACCATTTCTGGGGCTGCACATAATGATGAATATTGATTGGTTTCCCCATCTGGTACCTTATTTTGATTTTTTTTTTTAAAGAAATTTGTTATTAGCCAGTAAGGTCAGTCTGCTGCTTGTATTTTGAATTAAACTTGTTATTAGACTATTCCTTCAGCCTCTCATGTTTCCTCCCACTGGACTCACTTGAGGCTTGTGGATCTCTATGAAAAAGTGTGATTTAATGACATTTTAAAATGAAAGGGCTTTGTTTGTTTGTTTTTATATTTAATCACTGTATTCTTGCTAGTAATGGATATTTTTCACATAATATGTCCCTTAACAAGTAAGCAAGGAAAGCAAGTATACGAGTAAGCAAGGAAAGCAAGGATACAAGGTAAACAATGGGCAGATATTCTACATTTCTCTCCCTTGCCTCAGATGTGACACCTGCAACCCATCTGAAAAAGCAGTTTATCATTACATGTAATTGCTTTTTGAACTTCTGTGATTTCAAGCAGTTAATTAGTGGGGTGTTGAAAAATTCTTTCTAATAAACCTAAATATTGAAGGGGTTAAATTCTTTCTCTGCTCATGCCACCAAAATCAAGCATAGTTGCATTTGTGTATTCAGAAGGAAGATGAAACACAGTTCTGTGAAAAATAAATTATAGGAGGGAAATCTGAAAGTGTTGTTGAAAAAACATTGTCCAGTGAATCCTTTCACCCACTTCTCTGCTGATCAAGGATCAGCAGACACAAGAATACACAGACTAGCAGCAGGCCAGAATTAATGAACTTTTATGGAGGATCTCTGTGAAAAGGGAGAAGGAAAACACAGGAGAGGATGGGGAAAAGGCCAAGCTGTTTTGCACATCTTTTCCATAGAAGAGCCTTCCAAATCCACCATAAGTCAGGCAATTGGTGTGGGCCCTGTTCTGCAGATGGAGCAGCAGCAGCAGCCCCTGTTCAGCTGGGATCTCAGTGCAGATGGAGCAAACACCCTGGCAGGGTTTGTAGCAGAAGGTGTTGCTGTGGGTTTGTTTTTTTTTTAATCTTCCATCAGTCTTTTGGCAATGCAGCTCTTGGCAGCAATAGGTGGATAAGTAGTGATAGAGCATCTGAAATAAGTCAGATCCCTTTGTTGGATTTTATCAGACCAGCTTCGAAGTGAATTATATCTAATCTGCTTTCTTATTTCATTGGCAACTCACTGCAGTGCCAGGAGCCCATGGAAGAGAGAGAGGGCCAGGGGGAATTTGCTCTTTGATATCTCAGTTAATCTGATAGAACCCTGTTTGGTGTTTTTTATTTCATGGAATATGGAGAAACAAGGAAATAACAATTAAATATATGAAACAATGATATAATATGTGGAGCTGTGCACTTTCCACTGGACATTGATTAGTAGGATCTGTCTTCTAAAATTATAAAATATTTTCTTGAAGTCAGACTGAGGAAACAGCGAGGAGCAAGAGGCACCAGGGATCAACTTTTGCACAAACAAGGAAATATATAGGAATGTATAGGAAATAGAATGTATAGGAAGTAAATTCACTTCTCAATCACCCTGAGCAGCAGTTGGGTCTGCTCTGCCTGTGGCAGGTGAGAGGAGAATGTTTAAGGAATGGCAGCAGCATGGGTCGCTGTAAATTTAAATCAAATTGTTACTGAGGAGTTTAACATTCCAAGGAGGAATGTTAAAAATACACAACAGAAGCTGTTCCTTGGCTTTAGTCCTGACTTCCCTTGCCACCTTCTGCAGGGATGTGGGTGCTTTAGGAATGTGGCACTGAACACATTGTTGATTCCTCTTCAATTTCAGCTGTGACTGAATGCAAGAAAGGAGAAAAACTCCCCCAAAGGAAGAATTTAAGTGAATTTAACCTGTTCTTTTTGTGTCATCTTGGGCTTTTTGTCAGCCGGTGCCACAGCCCTTCAGTGGGCCTGAATGTTTTCTGTTCCTGAACAAACTTACCTGCTAAAATTGACTTTATTTGGGGAGTAAGGAATTTGTATTGATTTTATTTGTGTAATTGATCTTGGTTTAGGAGATGATTCCAAAACATTTTGTCATGAGGAGGGAGTTAAACCTGACCTCACACAGAGCAACCTGAGAGGCACAGGGTGAGATTGGTGAGGAGCCTGTGCAGGGCCAGGAGCTGGGCTGGATGATCCAGCTCAGGACACTCTGTGATCCCATGAAAACTGATAAATGACCATAAACTGACCCATCACAGTCAGTGCCACCTGCCAGCAGCAGACATGGATCTGATTTCAAGATTCCAGCTCTGTTATTCCAGAAGGGAACAGGGTTTAGTTTCATCTCAAGAACATCTTTATCAGCCCCCTCAGTCAGCTGCTGCTTGGAACAATAGATACCTAAAGGTCACAGCCCCATGGAACAGGGTATTGATACTTGGAAAATATCTGGAAGCAGGAATAGGGAGAAAACCCAGCTCCTTGTCATCCCTGCACACCTGGTTTTTGGCAAGGGAGAAGAGAAAGGTGCTCCAGCCCAGAATCACAGACTGCTTAAGGCTGGGAAAGCCCTCTCAGAACACAATCATTAACCCAGCACTAATTGGAGCCCTAAAATGGGTGAGTGGGACACAGCAAATGCTAGCAGAGCCCCTGGACCCAGCTGAGTGTGGCTCTTCCCTCTTCCTGTCCCTGCTGGACTGGAGCATGGTTCCACATTTCCAGGTGGACACTTGCTGGAGTTGTGCACTTCTCAAAGAACAGATTGCAAGATCCAGCTGTTTCTTTTGACCAAAATAAGTAAAAAAAGAGAGTGGATATTTTATACAGTCTTCTCATGGAGACTGAGCACAACATGATCAAGGGACAAATTGAAGTAGGCAATGACATCACAGAGAAAATTAACAAACCTTTTACCTCCTGTTTGTTACTGCCAACTTTCATCAGACCAGAATTTCTCTGCACATCCTCAGAATCAAATGTGTTGTTTCTCCTTTTAAAAAGAAAGCATTTTATGTGTTAAATGCCTGCAATAGTGTTTTATTTGGGGACTTTCCTCATGATGGATGATGCTTCAAGTCATCCTTTTATTTTTTTATTTCAGTGTTATTTTAGGTTTTTTCAAAAATGTCTTTAGGAAAAAACAAATGAACCCAGCTGCCTGTTGTTAAGACCTTTTGCTTGCAGGGTTTAGAGTTTCGTTAATGACTTTCAAACTTTGTGGAAAGGACCCGCCTGGCTGCACAAAGACGTTTCTGAGGGTAGATGGCAGCAGAGGAATTGCAAACACGTTTTTCCCGAGTACCCAGTGTAGGAAATTCCTCCCATCTGCCAAAAGCTGGCTACTTTGATGGAAAAGTACAAAGCCCTGAACCTTGCTAAGCACTGGAATCTGATTGTTTAGAAATATTAGAAGGCTGGGGCTTAACAGCTCTGTAAGTATGGTGTGTTTTGATGCTGTCCATCAATGCTGGTTCCCCTAGCTGAGTTCCAAGCACTTGAAGCTGCGTTTTTTATTTATTCAACAAAGAGCAGCATCAATCCAGTGGTGAACAGGAGTGGAATAATTTCACTGCTGCCTTCACACAGCCCTCATTGGGAGCTGCTGGGAGTTCAGCCTGCTCTCCTGAGGGGTCCTTGCAGATAAATCCCTGCCCCTCCCTGCAGGAATGTGCAGCATTTTGCTGTGTCACTCACCTGGAGAGGATCCCAGCAGTGACAAAGGCACGGCTGAGAAGGAGACAAGTCCAAGATGTGACAAGTTGGTCAATGAGTGGAAATATATATATATATATATAAAAATCTGTATATATGTGTATATATACAGATAAAATGTATATAAATATAAATATATATTATATATATGTGTATATATATTATATGTATATATAATATCTAATCTATTTATATAAAATATATATTATCTATTTTTATATAATATATAAATATCTATAAATATAAATATATATGTATATATACATATATATATTCACACATATATATGTATAATATATATTTACATATATTATATCTATTATAATATATTTAAAGGCAGGCAATAGCTGAAAAGAAATTTCAAAAGTGTTGACCATCTATGTGTAGTGTGCAGCACAATACCTCAGTTCAATGAGCAAGCAAGAGAACTAAAAAAATAAAAATTAATTAATTCCCCCCAATCTCCCTTCCTCTAAATAATGGTTCCTTTTTGCCTGGTGTTTACAGGGATGTGACTGAATAGCTCCAAGTCTTCATTCCATCAGCAGCACCTGCCCAGGAGCCAGTGCCCCTCCTGCTCACCCAGACTTGCTGGATCCCTTTGAATTGCCTTTAACGTGTCTCCTTTCATCTGAACTTACCCAAATAATTGGCAAACTTTGCTACATTGCTGCTCTACCCCTCAGAAAAAAAAAAATTAAGGCTGCACATTTCTGTCTGAGTATGGAAATTCTGCAGCTCCCAGGAGTTCTGTTTTTTCAGGTGATTAAAGTAAATCATTCCTTTCTGCTATTTTACCTCTTCTTGAAAGGCTGCTGAGTTGAGTGTTCCCCAGGGAACTTGACAAAACGAGTTTGAAAATCCAAATAAATTACTTGGACTAATTTTAGCCATTATTTGTTACTATTCTCAAAGGACACTAAGAGAATAGAGGATTCTGATTCTTCCACATGGTTTTGCCCTCATGGTGACCCAAGTTTTGCTGAGATTGGAAGTTTTGGGGCACAGGGAAGATTTTCTCTGTTGTTTCTGGGGAAGTTCATCACTTACTCAAACAAGATGAAGTATTGAGATGTTTTTAGTTCATTAAAAGGCCTTGGGTCACAAGCCATAGTTCTGCTAATTCTGCTTGTTCTGATTAATGCTGATTAAGAGGCCAGATTTAGATTAATAAAAGGAAACTACCTTATGAGGGTGGGGAGGCCCTGGCACAGGGTGCCCAGAGAAGCTGTGGCTGCCCCTGGATCCCTGGCAGTGTCCAAGGCCAGGCTGGATGAGGCTTGGAGCAACCTGGGATAGTAGGAGGTGTCCCTGCCCATGGCAGGGGGTGGAACTGGATGGTCTCTAAAGATCCCCTCTAACCCAAACCATTCCATGATTCTATGAAGTCACTGCACCAATCTCTCACCCCTTGATTCTTATACACGACGCACAGCAGAAGAGCTAAAGTCATGTTTTTCCTCTGTTAAACACCTGTATTTCTCCTCCCCAGCCACTGCACTGCAGTAGAAATTATCATCTCCTACTTCATTCCTAAATTTTTCAAGCACATCTAATGGAGATCACAGTCTCACATCAACTGTGCTTTCTGCCGGTGTCTGAAATGTCCTTTGCATGACTAATATCTAATAAATATTCAGTATGTAGGAAGTCAACTTTAAGAAAATGAGCTGCAAAGTGACATTTTAGGAAAGGGACATTCAGGGAGCATTGAGAAGTTGGTGCTATTTGCCCAAAATCCAGCCCTTACTTTGTGTTCCACCACTCACCACGAATCGAATTCAGAAAACTTGTTTTCTCCCCAGTATCTCCCTACATCTCCCAGAGCTTAAATTCAGAGTTGCCAGGCCGGTCTGATAGGGCAGCCTGCAGAAATAAATTCATTTCTACTGTAGCCATTTTCCTGCTCCCAGGTAAAATCTGAAAATCTTGGTCATTCATTGTGGAATCAAAAAAAATCATAGAATCACAGAGCAGTTTGGGTGGAAAAGAACCTTTAAATGTCATCTAGTCCAACACCCTGCAACGAGCAGCATCTTCCACAACATCAGCTTGTTCACAGCCCCATCCAACCTGATCTTGAATGTTTCCAGAACCATTTCTTTTTAAGAAGGGAAGTTCCTATTTTTCTGGTTTTTCTTGCAGAGCACTCAATCCTGGCCACAACATTTTGTGTGCAAGAATGTGTCAGAATCCAAATTTTTACAGAATAAGTGACTCAGAGCAGTTTTGGTGAGAGCTGTAAAAGCACCAGTAGGATCCTGATTTTTGAGCCCTTTCACCTCACTGCGGTTCAATTTGACTTGTTTGGTGTTTTTTCGTTTTTTAAGTAAGTAATGGAAATTCACCACTTTTCCAATCATATGCAAATTCTGACCACAGTGCAATGAAGTTTCCAGAACTATCCCAGGGAGGGATTTCAGAGAATAAGCACTGCTGAAGGTTTCCTCCTCAGAGATGTGGCCTTGTGAAGGTGGGGATCAAGGGTGGGTGACAAAAACCCCGTGTCCCATTTTAACCTTTAAAATGCCTCTTAACTGGACCTGATCCTTCTGTGCTGATGGATACAAGGGCAAAGTGAATAGGTGTGTGCCAGGCAGAATGGACCATCCCTGATTCTTTTTCTTCTGGCTGCACTGGCTGTGCTGAGCCCAGCTGGGCTAGAAAAGGAATTGTGGTCTTTTGTTTCAACCAATGTACAATTCTGAATGATTGTGGCCTTTGAGGGCTTAGGGGGGCTTTTAGAAAAGAGACAGCAACTTTTTTACACGGGCAGATAGTGATGGGACAAGGGTAAATGATTTTAAACTGGCAGAGGGCAGGTTTAGATGGGATGGAGGAAGAAATTGTTCCCTATGAGGATGGTGAGGTCCTGGTGTGCCCAGAGAAGCTGTGGATGCCCCTGGATCCCTGGAAGTGTCCAAGGCCAGGTTGGACAGAGCTTGGAGCAACCCGGGATAGTGGGAGGTGTCCAAGATGATCTTTAAAGATCTTTTCCGACTCAAACCAGCCTTTGACTCTGTGATTAGTGGGAACAAGACAAATGCGGTCAGAGCATTGAACTTTTGGAGGACAGAAAACAAAAGTTACAGCTGATGAGGGGTTGATATTCTGATTGCTCTTCACATTACCTGTGAAAGCCACTCTGTTCTGAGCAGGGGAAGATTAGGATTGTATAAATATACAAGACTGACACGTGCAACTACAAGCAAACTGTTTTCCCTTTAATCAGTTAAGGAATTGCTAAAAGCTCTTCCATTGTAGTAGCTGAATTTCCTCTCTCTTTTTTCACATTTTCTTTTATATATATATATATATATATATATTTATTTATTTATTTATTTTGTTTTTTACTGTGAAGACTGAACTGCTAAAATGAAATGTGCCTACACTTCCACAGAGAAATCCTCTTGCTGCTGCCTGCACCCACAGCTTCCAAAGCCTGTACAAACCTTCCTGCCATCCCTTCAGAGACTCAGCTCTGCTGCCTCCCCTGGTGCCCTGGGCACAGCAGCAGTGAGGGGGATGCCTGATATCACAGGGCTTCTGTGGGGCACAACATCTGATGGCTGATAAGCAGCTTTTGTGAGACACACGGAAGGCAAAGTACCCAAATGTCTCATCATCCCAGCCTGAAGCTGGTTTGCAAAGGATTCAAGCAAGGCTTTACCATATAAAGTTGCATCAGGCAGAGTTAATCAGGTGATGGGGTGAATGCTAATCAGAATGTAAATCAGGGTGATTGCTTATCTGTCCTATTTTCTTTCTTGGTTTGCAGCAAAGAGAAGATTGCGAGAGGTTTTCTGCGTGTTTGCAGGAGACCTTTGCTCCTTCAGGGGAGAATAAATGAGGTTTTAAACTGGATTAAATGGTCTCACACCCTGAGAGAAGCTGGATATAGCTGGTGGAAGAGCAGATAAATGGTGATGGGTCAAGAGGTGGGTCTTGGTCCTCTCAGGAAATAATTATAAAGAAAGAGGAGAGAACAGTGTTGCTCTTAAGGTGCTCAGTAATCACCAGAGATCCTCCTTGATAATGATGCCCAAAGGATTTTGTGTGGTCAGCGACTGTTTTTGAAAGACTGGAATAATTAAGTGAATTATATTAAGTTTACAGAAGTCTTCCCTTTTGAATCTTTTCAATGTAAATATACAGGCATATATATGTTTATTTCATATGGGGAAAACTGGCTTCTGGGATGAATGAAGTGGTTCCTGAAAACTGACAGTTGTGGCAATTAATACCCAATAAAATTGCACTTTATTTCACACCTATAAACACTCTGCAGAATGTTCTGCAGGTGGATTTGATTTGCACCCTCATTTTTATTTACTGTGAGCAGGGGCTTTGCTCAATGCAGAATTGCTGAAGGCTGTTTCCAAAGGGGTTTGGACTTCAGGTCTCAAGTAGATAGAAATTAGATCGATTTTTATACTTCTGAAGACATGGGAACATTGGTAATTTCTAAGAATTATTTCTTTCCTGAATTTAGTAATTTTTGAACCTGGTTATCTCATAGTTGTTTGGCTGATAAAATTCAAAGAAAGAGTGCGGTTTTTTTCAATTAATCAGTGTAAAAAATCATGTTATCAGTGCTGAAGGGAAATGAGAGAAGATGATGGACAATCAGTGAGTGTGACATATGAAAGTGCTGCTGTCTACACTCCCCTTCATTCCTGCTGTGCCAGGCCTAAATCCCAGGGATGCTCCTGTCTTACAGAGCTTGGCAGAGGAAGGAGTGAGATTGTCCTGCTGTGCTCATTCCATGACAGAGAAAGCTGAACCATGGTAATTTCAAAACTCTGTGCTATTTCTTGCTTTCCAAAACATTCTTGGTGAGACAAAAATGGTTCATAAATTCGCCTGGAAACAAAACATTTTTTGTTGTTTTTACAGCATAATTGAACAGGGAAAGAAACTGGATTTTTGGTCCTTCTTGATGCAAGATGGTTCATTCCACGTGATCATCAAACATAATTATGAGATTTGAGTATTCAAAAGACTTTTCCTTTTAATAGTTGTTGGTGTTTTCTATTGTTCCTCATTTATGGCAGTTTAAGAAATATCTGGCTGGAATATCTGGGTTTAATGATTGCTGAAAAGCAGGAGGAACAGAAGATGAGGAGAATTTCCTTTGCTAAGCTACCCTAATGCAAAGGATGCTTACGAGAGGGAACATCATATCAAGAAGCTAAATTTTAATTTTTGTCTTGTCTTGCATATTTTATTTTCCCCATGTTATTGAGCAAACAGACACAGGTACTTTTTCCCCCACTCATATTTTTGACAAGATGTCTCTGGGGTACTTGGCAAGATAGTTGGCTGACATCTCTTTTACTTTTCAAATTGTGGGACTATTTCCACTTATGTCCTGGTTCTTCAGGGTTTTCTTTTTATTTGGGGCTTGCTCTGCCCACTGTTGGGAGGTTCTGGGGATCCACAGCTCAGTGCTGTGCCCTGCAGGTGTCCTTTGCTGAGCAAACCCAGCTTGTGTGGAGAGGACATGCAGTGAGATATGAGGTGTTAAAAATCCCCCTTTGACTCATTCCCAGGTAAAAATGAGATCAATTGACATCAAATGCTCAGGAACCCCCAGGGATTTAGGACTGAAATGGGGGATCTCAGTGGTTAAGATCCATGGACTGTCAGGGACCACACAGTCCTTGCCCAGGGTGAATTGTGTATCTGGAGTGAAGGGGAACCTGAGGAATAGAATAATGGAATGGCTTGGATTGGAAGGGACCTTAAAGCCCATCTCATTCCAACCCCCTGCCATGGGCAGGGACACCTTCCTCTGTCCCAGACTCCCCAAGCCCATCCAGCCTGGCCTTGGACACTTCCAGGGATCCAGGGGCAGCCACAGCTTCTCTGGGAACCCAGGGCCTTCCCATCCTTAGAACAGTTTGTCTTTTGACCTGAATTTACTAATCAGGAGCCTTTTGTGTGTCTGGGTTTTCCAAATGACGTTGCTGAAAAAAAATGAAGTTGTGCTCCATTGCATTTGGGAAGATGTGCATTTCCTGACCTTAATAGAGATCCAAAATGCTTTGGAACAGAGTGATGCTACTCCTCATCCTGCTGCATCCATTCTCTTTCCTCCCTATCCATCCAGCAAAAAAATAATGGTTTAATGGATGATGCACATAAAAAGCTTATTTTGATACACATTTGTTCATTTATTTATTAACTGTTTTCAATTTTTTTTGGTGGGGTGAAGATGGGGAACAACCAGCTGAGCTGAACGTCTGAAGTTAGATCAGAATTCATTGCTTGGCTCAGAGAACAGGTCAGCAAAGCCATTTTCAAGTTGCTTGGCTGTTTTTCTTCAGTAGCTGCAGTGTGGTGTGGGTGGGAAGATTCAGAAGATACCTCTCATGGGAGATGTGTGATCTGGTGCGTGTTGTGGTTGAGTGGATATGGGATAACTGATGTCACAAACCTTTGCTGTGCAGATAATGGTTATTTATAGGTTCTTCTTGCATTAAATAAGTAAAAAAGACACTTAGACACAGAGGATTTTCAAGAATATGTTACCAATGTTCTTTATGATTATTTTTAATAATTTAATCATGGATTACTTGGACTGTCAGTCCAAGCAAAAGGCAAGGTGTGGATGCAAGTTTGACAGGGAAAGAGAATAAAGATGGTTGTGGCTCTGCAGATCCACATTGATTTAGAAATCTGCTGACTGTTTCAGAGCCAACAGCTTTGTATGTGGTGTTTTGAGCCTCTGGTAATCATGGAATGGTTTGGGTTGGAAAGGACCTTAAAGCTCATCCCATTCCAACCCTCCTGCTGCGGGCAGGGACACCTTCCACTAGACCAGGCTACTCCAAACCCCATCCAACCTGGCCTGGAACACTTCCAGGGATGAAGGAAATACTGTAGCAGCCCTGTTTGCAGTGATGCTTATGAAAACCAAAGATCTATCCCAAACCTTTCCAGGTGCCCATCCCCAGGTGCACCTCTGGAGACGCTCGGAGCAGCAGCAGATCCATCCAGCAGGAAGGGCTGGTGGGGCTGAGCTGAGGCAGAGGCAGGTAAACCTTTGCTGGCTTGGTGTTTTCCACACTGCTATAGCTGGTTGAAGGGGACCAAACCTCCGAGGAAGACGGGCTTGGTTCCGTTTGACCAGCCAGAGCAGAGCATAGCTCTGGACCGCGGCACGCGTTCGGCTCCGCTGCTCCCGACCTGCAACAGGAATGGGACACATGAGACCAGGGACACAGGGACTGACCTCTGCTCACAGGGACAGGAGGGTGGTACAGGCTTATGGCACCACCTTGGAGACCTCACCACTCTCCACAGAGCCATGGAATGGTTTGTGTTGGGGGGGACCTTAAAGATCATCTCATTCCAACTCCCCTGCATGGCGGCACCTTCGTATGGCGCTTTCCTTCCTGCTTCTTTCTTTTTTCCTATTCTCTCTCTCTCTTTCTTTTTCTTCTTTTTAGTTTTTTAAATCATGAAAAAAAGGCAAAGTGGGAGGGAGGAAAGACCCCTCCTTTGTCCATTGAAGGGGAGTCACCTGCCAGTTGTCAGTCAGGCATCACTTTCCAGAGCCACCCTGAGCCCTCCAGCTGTACCTGGAGCCTCAGCAGGGAGACAGCTGCCAGAAACCACGAGCAGCAGGGCAGCTTCCAAACAGGACAAAAGCAACATTTTTCCTGCCCTGTGCATAGGCCCCTTTCCATGTGTGTGTGGTTTTCCGGGGACTTAAAGTCGTTGGATCATTAAGGTCAGAAAAAACCGCTAAGATCATCCAGTCCAAGTGACTTGACACGTTTTTCTCTGAAAAAGATTTTGATTAGGAGGAGGTTTTCCTCTTCTCTTCTCTTCTCTTCTCTTCTCTTCTCTTCTCTTCTCTTCTCTTCTCTTCTCTTCTCTTCTCTTCT
>JAXCLO010000170.1:110446425-110461455 GCA_035583995.1 Arremon aurantiirostris | reverse complement strand
CCCAAGGGTTGTCTCGGTGACTCTGCACATCAGGAAAGTGACTCTGCACATCAGGAATGATGTGCTGAGATCCCACATCCATCCTCCACTCCTGAAGGGGTGATGCTGCTCCTCAGACGTGTTTCAGAGCCAACAGTCTGCCTCCTCCTTGGAAAAGCAGTGACTGCACAACCCTTGTAACTTCCCTGGCGCCCAAGAACACTTTGGGATGTTTTGGAGGGATGTTTTCAGGTGGTTCTGATTTTTTCCAGTGCCTGTGGGTCAGCAAACATTCCTGTGTGTGCATCTGCACAGTGCCGAAGGCTGGAATCTCATGGAAATACATGTTGGAGAAGGTCCTGGAATTTTTTGGACAGCCCTAAAATCCTCAAAATATAATGTGTGCTGCAAAAAAATGTCACATGAGTGAGAGGTGATAGACTATGTTCTTTCCTTTCATTTTATCATTATTATGAGTATTGAGGTAGGACCTGGAGGAGCTGCCTGAGCAGAGGAGCTGCTCATACACACACAGGGATGTGGTCCCTGCCCTGGAGAGCTGCCTGGCCAAGCAGGCAGTGCCTTCAGAACCAGACAGCAGCTCACCAGAACCTGCCCTGGCTGATCAAAAACAAGTTTAACCCCAAGGGTCACACACAGAGTGGTTTGGGTCAGAAGGACCTGGAGGGCTCAAAGCAGGAGCAGCTTAGATCAGGTTGCTCAGCACAATGTCTAGTTGAGCTTGAATCCTCCCAAGGATGGAGTTCTCTCAGTTTTTGGGGTCTGTTTCCTGGAGTTTGGCCAAGCTGATGGTGAAAAACCAGTTTGGTGATATCTAATTGGAATTTCCTGTGTTCCAGCTTGTGCAGTGCCTTGATGCTCCTTTGAGAGGAGCCTGTCATGGCATGGAGGGCAGGATTGGATGGATGGATGGATGAATGGATGGATGGATGGATTTCTGTGTTTAATGATAGAAATGGTCTTCAGAAGTGAAAAGCAAAGTATCCTGGTGTCCCCTCCTATGCTAATCCTTGATTTGGGGTTGTTGCACACTCTCATCCTCAGGGATGCTCAAAGGGAGTTTTGGTCATGTTTGGGAAACAACTGTTGGAATCAATTTGTTCACGGAGCAGATTCACAAATATGATTTATTTATAAGTGGAAGCTTCTCTGAGGATGGAAAAGGGGAGGGAATACCCAAGTTTCTACTACACAACCAGTCCACACAAGTATATAGGACAGGAAAAGAAAATAAGCCTTTCTGTCATGATTTCTCTTCCTAAAGAGCCAAAAGACCAAGGAATGATCTCAAGTGATGAGAAGCACTAAAATCAGCACAGGAATAACCCCAAGCTTTGAAGGAAACATAAACCCTCTTTGAAGGCAGGCCCAGCACACACTCCAGAGCACAGAGCAGCCCTGCACACCCTCCTCAGAGGCTCCAGCTCTCCCCAGAGCATGGTTCCCCCTCCCCAACTTTGCTGTCACTCCCCAGGGATTTTATTGTGAAGGAGAAGTTGGGTTAGAGCTCTCTCCATGCCTGCAGGGCTCTCCATCCTCCCCCGTGGCAGAGGTGTTCCCCTGAATGCTGCTATTTCAGGAAATATCAAATTTTCAGTGTCTGACATTGCTGATTTTTCACATTTCACACACAACCACCTGGGTTTATCTGTCCCTATAATTTCCCCCTGTCAGCTGTTCAAACCTGTGTCAGTACCTGATGTAATGATGTCTGCAAAAGGTTTTAGGGTGGAAATCCATCCCATGGCATTGTTCATGTTAATACTCAGCTGGGGCAATGGATTTACAGAATGAAGCGTGTAAAAATTTATTTCCACTTAAAAACCTCATTATTCTGATATTGTACATGCTGCTCCAAGTAATTTTGCTCGTACAAAAATCCCTATTGGCTGCAGTGCAGGGATGAATGGCTTTTGGGGGAAGTTGTTTGTTTGTTTTTCTGTTTGTCTTAAAGCCAGACTTTTCTTTGTGATTTCTAGAGAAATTAATGGCAGGGAATTTCACACAGTCATTGTATCCATAACCTCAGTACCTGATCAAACAAGTGAATGCAAATTCTACAGAAAGATTAGTTAGTCGGTGACACAGGGAATTATATTGTTTAAAAGTTCCCAGACCCAGGAATTCTGTCTGAATTTCCATTATTTAGAGATTTTTACATGAAGCATAACAGAGGTGTTAAAAATATTCCAATTCTTTTTGGGAAAGCAAAACATTCCTATTCTTTTTTTTTTTTTTCCTAAATGTAAATCAGATAAATGTTATAGCAGCACTCAACTGCATTTTGAGATTGAGAACTCAGTGTAATATTTACTTCCCAGTTAGATGAAGGCCTTTGACTCAGAGGAGGTGAGAAAAATGAACCCTACTGACATCAGGGTAAAACTTCAAGAGATTTCAGCAGATCCATGGCACAGGCTGTGGGTTCCCAGACCTTTGAGTGCATAAATCTGTTTACATCAGCTATCAACAAAAATGAATGAAGAGATATTTCTTCCTAGCCTTATTAGCCCTCAGTTTAAATGGTAGTGGTGTTTACTGATAGCATTTTTGTAAATTTCTCATAGGCCTGTGTCAAAGCACCATGGAAATTCTGGGATTAGATAATGGATTCAGAGAGATTAATGAGGAAACAGACTTACTGGGAAGATCCTTGATCCCAACCATGTAGGTAGGTAAATATTCCTCATTTATGTATGATTTCTGATCCAATTTGTAGATTGGGATTTTAAAATCTTATATTGGTATAAATGGGAATTTATTGATAATGTTAAAACCTAATTGGAGCAATATTTGTATTAAATACATTGATTGGAATCAACTGAGACTGTTGCAGTAAACACTCACTAAGTTGAATTTCCAGACCCCACTATTCCAAGATTTATGAAACCCAAACCAGGCAGAATGAAGAAATGTGGATTAGGAAATTATGGCTAAATAGTTAGAAATTAAAGAGCTGACAGTGACAGATACTTGAGTACAAAAGTTTGGCAGGAAAGACCATAAAAGCCAGGAAGGAAGTCAATAGAATATAAATGCATCGATTTACAGCCAGCATCTCTCTGTTTGCCCACCCTGGAATATTATATTCCTTGTGAGCAGCAGATATGCAAACTAAGAGCCAGCAGCCCATGGCCTTTGGAGCCACTTGGAGTAACCCAATCATCTGAGGCAGATCCAGAGCCACATCTGTCCCTGCCTGGTGTGAGGAAAAGGAGAGGAAAGAATGGGGCAGCTGTCCTCCCAGGGTCCCGGTGGCTGGCAGGGCATGTCACCAGGGCGAGAGGGGAGCCGATACTCCCAAAATGGGCTCTCTGATACCCCTGGCATGTGGGCAGTCCGGGCTCTCTGTCAAGTCTCTTTTTCCAGCCTGGACTGCAGGATGAATGCTTTCCAGGGAGCAGTTGTTACTGGGAGGAGGGAGCCTGCTCAGCCTTGGGTTTTCCTGTCTACACCCATATGCACAGAGAGGCACGTGGATGTGACAGCAGGGCAAAGAATAAGATAAATAAGGATAAATAAGAGTGATCTCATTGATTTAAAGTCAATTCCTAACGCTCTGACCTTCTCCTAAGGAAATACTTGAACCCAAACCTTTGCATTTTTTGAATTAACCACCTCATTTCCCCCCTGTCTGCATCAAAAGGCACCTCACATGAGGGGAAAACGCATGCATAGCCTTTTCTTGGCTCTTTTGCAACTTTTCTGTGGGCAAGTCAGTCAGGTCAACATTTTAGCCTTGTGAGGCAAATTAGTTATCTCAGGGGAGATTTTTGAAGCAGAGTTTCATCTTAACCTGATCTTAACCACAGCCTCCAGGAAGCTTAAAACTCAAAATAATCAAGTTTGCTTCTGTCAGCAAAATATTGCCTATATCTAACCAGAGACTTTATTTAGACCCTTGGGTTTTGGAGAAGTTTCAAGAGCTTTTTTTTTTTTTTTTGAACTTTGTTGGGGTTTAATGGGAGTGTCTCAAAGTTTATTGAGTTTGCTCCATAAACTGGGGTGCTCTGCTCTCTGCCTCAGTGGGAGTGAGGCCTCAGTGAGCATCTCTGAAACATCACCCAGTCCCAATGTGCCGACATTCAATTCCTGAAAAAAGGGAGGCAAAAAGGAGAAAATAAGAGAGTTGCCCAAGGCTATTTAGAAAGGCTGTGTCAGAATCACCAGCAGTCCTTGTAAGGTGCCTGTCCACCCTGGTCATCTCCTTGTTAACATTTTTATTTCACTATAAAAATTATTCATATTGTAGTTCTCTAAATTATATTTTCTGTTATATCTGGTGATTTTAAACTGACATCTTCAGGCTGATTTTATGTTTTATTTGAGCAGTCTGATTCTTTGCACCAGAGAAGAGTGACTGCCCTTGAGCTAAGCCCATCAACATCCCCAGATTTTGGGTGAGGAAACTGAGGCACAAAGGTGTAACAATTTGCCTGGAACAAACTGGAGTGCCTGTAGAAATGCCCATACATATTCAGCATGGCCTTGCTTGCTCCTTGGTTTTTCCTTTTGCCCCATATCTTGAATGCAAATTAATTTAATGCAATTTAAAGTAACTGTCCTTCAAGAAGCCTAGTAGGATTTTTGCCACTGGTTTGAAAAAGAGGGAAAACTTTTTACTGCACCTAAGACTGTTTATCTTCTGGGGATTTTTGGTACTCCTTATGTCACAAAGCCTTCTCCAGGTTGGAGTTCCCGGAGGGCAGGAGGCCTCTTGTACAGCCTTGGGAAAGAGCACAGTGCCCTTTTCCTCTATTTTTTTTTAAATTTACTTATTTTTAATTTTTGTTTTGATTTTTTGAGGTTTTTTTGTCTGGTTTTTTTTTTGGTTTTTTTTTTTTGTTTGTTTGGTTGGGTTTTTATGTTTCTTTGTTCCTCTACTTGTGATCCAAGAACAAGGAAATGAGGGAGTGAGCTGAGACAAGAGGAGGATAAACCCACACTGGGCTTTGACAGCTCCAGTCATTCATTCCCAGTTAAATTAAGCAGTAATTTTAATAGGCTGGAAAAACTGGGAGCAGCCACCCATGGAGAGCAAGGACCCAGGAGTGTGTCCAGAGGGGCCTGCCTCTCTCTGTTGGCTCGGAGGGAGCCAGGGGTGACTGTGCTCATCATTTAAACTCCTCACTGACGGGTCTGAGGGTAACAGGGATGGATTTGGACCTGTGGATGTCTGTACTCCTGGTTTTCCTTGGTGAAATGGGGAAACCACCTCATTGCCCAGTAATGATTCTGGAGCATTAAATAAATTAATAAAATAGTGTGGGGATAACTTAATTTAACAGCTGGACATGGTGACAGGGAGGCACTAGTGGGTGGTCACCACTTATTTCAAGGTGAGAATTAAAATCAGATCACTTCCCCTGGAATGTGTTCATCACCTGGACACCATTTGCTGTCAAAGGAGGCTCCTTGGGAATACTCTGAGATTGCAGAGCTTCCCAGGGATGAAATTGTCTCCCCCATCCCACAGCCCCTCCCCAGCAGTCCCTGTACCCCCATGGTCCATGAAGGGCTGACTTTGAGAGGAGAGACCTGGCCAAAAGGGCCCCAAACACCAACCCTGCTGTCCTTGAGAACAAAACCCCAGCTCTGAAGATGCTGCTGAAAGCCAAGCACATCCCTGGGGGTGGTCTGTCCACAGCTAAGAGCCTGAACACACCCACTTTGAGAGGATGCTCTGGTGCCACAGCCAGAGGTGACATCCAGGCAGAGGGGTCAGATCCTTGGGAATTTGCTAATGAGCCTGGGGCCCTGTTTGAACCATGAGGACACCACATCACCTCCTTTCCCCTTTCCATCCATGGCACCTTTTGCCCTGCCCAGAGCTCCTTAGGATGCTTTCCACAGCCCTGGATGGGAGGCACTGGCTGCTGCCTGTTCATTCCATAAATCTCACACACAGGAGGTATCACATGAGAAAAAAAAGGAAATTAAAGACTTTACCTTCAGCAAAGGAGCGGTTGGTCCCTTCATCCTCCTCTCCTGGTCCTTTGTGGCACCCCAGGGCTGTTATCTGGGCTGGCATCTCCAGCAAGGAGTGGGGTTCATCCTTGTCAAGGTTTCCCCAAGGAAGCAGGAGCTGGGCTGGTCAGAAACACTCTCCAGCAAGCAGCCTATGCATGGGACTGCCCAAAAATCTCTTGAAGCAGCTGATCCTACTGATCTGTGTGTGTGCGTGAATGTGTTTGGGGATTTGGGCATTCCCATTCTCCCACACTCCTCTACACCACTGCCTCCTTTTCCCCCCTTTTCCATAGTAATAACCATATAAAATTCCCCTCCTTCCCTCACTTTTCTCCCAGCTGAGCTCATTTCTTCCTACCTCACTTCAGCATCCTCTCAACTCCCTTATCAAGGTTTTCCTGCCCCATCCTGCTCGGGGCACAGCATCCCCCATCCCCCTGGCCCATCCCTGCCGCTGTCCCCAGGATGCTGCTGCCACCCCCGCCCCGTCCCTGCCCTGCCCGGCTGTCCCCGGCCCTTTTGTATCGCCCAGCCCCGGGGCCAGCCCGCCCCACGGCCCCGTGCCGGCACCTGCCCGTGTCCTTTAGAGCCCCCAGTGTCCCTGCTGTCCCCCTCAATCACCCTCTGACAGCGCCACCGCCCCAGCTGTCCCGGGCCCGCGCGCCTTTATCCTTTTTCCGATGCTGTAACTCAGTCCTGCCAGGGGGAAAAAAAATAAAGTAAAAAATCCCACCAAAGATTTCCAGAATAAAGCCACTTACTGCAGGTACAACGGTGTGAAAAATGCATATTTTATGATTGGCTTTTGGCAAATATTCAAATGACTATTATATGTGTTGTGTTAGAAAGTTATGCTGTATTAATTTTCTTAAGTAGTGTGTTAAGTATAGTTTTAGGTTATAATAAAATGTTAAAATAGAAACTATGCTATGTAGAATACTTTTTTTAAAAGAAAGGACTCACAGCGAGATAGCAGCCACAGGACACCTGAATCTTTTAGAGAAAGAGAATTTGTTGCTCTCTTATCAGAAGAAACTAACTTCTTCCCACCTCACTCAGTCCTGAAGATGCCATCAGGATTAAGAGGAAGAAGCTGACACTGACCAGACAGAATCCTGTGTTTGAATGGAATTTATTCATATATGAGGTGTATGAATATGCAACAGGCTGTTGTTTTTAAGGGTTAATCCTTTGTTAACGTGTGCCCTTTCTCCAGTTCATGTTGCCCAGAAAAATGTACCCGGACTGTCCATAACTCTTTGTTTCTATTGTCTCATATTGTCCTAATCCAAACTGTCCAAATTATTATTACTCTAATTATATCACTATTTTTATAACCATTTTATTACTATTAAACTTTTACAATTTTAAAAACAAGTGATTGGCGTTTTTCACAAACAGTTTTATCTCTTGATGGCCAGACGAGGAGGAGAGAGCTGGGTTTGCAGCTGGTCCAAAATCCTGGTGGGTTCTTTGCTTAGAAATGGTCAGAGCTGGGCTTTGGTGAGTGCTGGGGTCAGACAGCAGGGCTGAGCCCAAGCAGTTCCATGAGCCACAATCAGTACAGCTAGGATCCTCCCAAACCTGGTGCTGTTAAAAGTGCATCTTTTCACCTCTTCTCCATCAGGTTTTTTAAAAAAATAGTGTCCCCTGGGAGACTGGAAATTAATCCATTGGTGTGGGTAAAAGTTTGAAGAGAACTTTTCGCTGGCAAATAATATTAATCACAGAATCATGGAGTCCTAGAATAGTTTGGGTTAAAATGGAGCTTAAAGATCATCTTGTTCCACCCACCTTCCACTAGATCAGATTAATCGAAACCTTATCAAATCTGGCCTTGAACACTTACCCTTTTTTCCCCTTATGTTGAAATTTGAAAACTCTTCAGTTTTCTCAGAGTTAAAGAAGCAAATTTCCAGCAAACCTGTCATTCTGCTCTTTACCAATCTCCTATGACACGTGAACCAAAATGCCCTCTAAAATTATTCATCATTTCCCCCCATCTTCTGTCAAAATCTCAGTGCTGAGTGTAATCTTGCTTCATAATGGAGAAATACTTTTGAAACATTCTCAGAATTTTTTTGGAAGGGAAATTTTTGAATTTTTGTGTTAAAATCAGAGTGACCATACAACCCTGCAATCATTCCCAGAAGTTTGAATGCTCACCTAAAATGAATCATTAGGATGGGGACAAAAGGCAGGGAGCAGGGTCTGTGGTGAAAGTTGGACTGCAATGGGATTATTTGAGAGAGCAATGACCAAAAGTAAATGAAACAAACCCAGGCAATGCTGCTGGAACTCACAGCAGGAACATCCTCACTGCAGGAACACCCTCAGCATGGTTTTGGCTGAGATGATTTCTCTCTCCCATCCTTTTCTAAGCACATTTCAGGAGTTTACATAGGATAAGACTCATCCCAACAGCATGCAGCAATCCTGTTTGGAGGTTGAAAGGCTTCAATAATACCAGTGTGGGCCATCTGGCTTCACTGCCAGCTGTGCCAGTCATATTGAATTTACTATTTCAGATGCAGGGGAAAGTGTGATTTTTTAAAAAAAATACTTGCTGTGCCATAAACTTCTTCCAAGAATTTGGGCACATCATTCCATGCCTCAGTTTCCCAACCATAAACAACATTTAGAGAGCGTTACCCTCTCCCAGGGTGGGATGAGGACCCAAGTGACCCCCTGGACACTCAGATATCCCATTAATTCTTCATTGTGAGGGTGGTGAGGTCCTGGCACAGGTTTCCCAGAGAGGCCGTGGCTACTCCATCCCTGGAAGTGTCCCAGGCAAACTGAGGCTGACAGAGGGGTTTGGGGTCACTGGAATGTGCTGGTGCTTGCAGGCAGTGCCAGCTTTCACAGGGATGTGGGGATGGCAGCTGGGAACAAACTGGGCATGTGGAAGCTGTAAAAAATGGACCTTTTCTATTTGGAGCCACTGGTACACCTTGTAAGGATATTGAGAGCAGCATTTGGCTCAGAGACCTCATTTGATCCCATGCACTCATGAGATGAACTCTGTGTTTCCTATAAGGTATTGCCCCATTCCTTAAGGAAAGAAAGGAGGTTGTGGCTCAAAAATCACCACCTTGGCCTGTGTAACACATTTTTGAGCTGAAACTTTCAGTACAGAATAGATAGTCCTTTATTTTCTTTATTTTATTTTATTTTATTTTATTTTATTTTATTTTATTTTATTTTATTTTATTGTAGTTTAGTTTAGTTTAGTTTAGTTTATATATTATATTATATTACATTACATTACATTACATTATATTATATTTTCTACTTGTCTGAAAAATAGCAACAACAAAAACCGAATGTATTGAATTAATATTTTCTTTTAATCCCAGTTAATTACCTGTAGGCCATAAACTGTATAAACTACACAACCTACATTTGCTTAATTTTTATTTTATTTTTATTTATTATTTTCAATTTCATTGAGATGTAAATAAACCCAACTCTGTACAGAGCTCCATGCTGATTGTCATCCATAAAATTGTGGATATGCTGCTTAACTATAAACTTACTATAGGAAGGAATTTCTGTACTCTCTCTATTTTGGGTCTTTCATTGCCCAAGGAAGCTGCGGCTGCCCCTGAATCCCTGTAAGTGTCCAAGGTCAGGCTGGACAGGGTTTGGAGCAGCCTGGGATAGTGGAATTTGTCCCTGCCCATGGCAGGGGTGGAATGAGTTGAGTTTTGTCACCATTGGTATAAAGTCCCTGTTAGAGTGAGGCAGAGAGGAATTATATTCAGACACTTCAATTTCATCTTTTCCAGATTATTCAGTTCAAGTAAGAAGATTGATTTTTGTTTCTATACATTTTCCAGAGGGACACGAAGAGGATGGAGGGGAACAGATCCTCTGCCCCTCTGGCTGTGCCTTCATTCCCAGTGCCTGGGTAAAAGTGGCCAGGAACAAGGCAAGTGGTGGTGCCTCACACCTGCTTGCATATTTGTGGGGGTGGAAAAGAGCAGATGTCCAGAGCTGCCAATTCTGGGAGTCCTGCAGGAATGCGGGGCCTGTGACAGCTGATTGAGCTGGAGGGGCTTTGGATGGGGCTGGGAGGGGATTTTGGTGCCTGCTCATGGCCTGGCAGAGCTGGTGATGGGGAAGGGAGGCGGAAAGTTAGTGTAGACTCTAGGATGAAAAGGTTGTTTGAACATGGAATATTTATGTCCTCAAAGTGGAAATTGATTGCTCTTCCCTTGGGAGAAACCCAGTCTTGAAGTCTGTGCTGGATTTTGGGTGTATTTTCTGGGTTGGGTGATGGGAAGGTCAGGTTGTCAATCTCTTCAGCCTTGGGCTGATACAGAGAAAGCCAACAGCTACCATCAATCCAATCCCTTGGAGTTTCATTCCAGCCCTAACTGGGGCACAGCAAGGGTGGTAGGACACAAGCATCTCAAGAAAAAAGAGTGAGAATTAGCCTGGTTTGCACCCAATATTCAACAAATCTTAAAATGTCCCCTGAACCTTTGCATTCTCTGAAATGGCCGTTGTTGAGTTTATTTATATATTGAATTTCTTTATTTATATATTGAATTTATTAATTTATTACCTTTGCAAATTCATTGTCTGAGGGTCCAGCATGCCACTGATCTCACGTTACTCCTGCTGTTATCATTACTGATAGATGAGAAGTGAATTTCCCAGAGCCCACTAAGCATGGAACAGAGCTGGCAAGTGAACCTCTCTTCCAGGTATTCCATCTTTTAAGGACACCCAGTCTCAGCTGTGGAGTTCCAGCTTGTGGCTATCCTAAGTTATTGGTGTTAGAATAGGAACAGAATTCCAGCCTTTTTCTCTGTACAGGGATGTATTTCCATGGCAGGGGGATTGGAAGTAGATGAACTTTAAGGTCGCTTCCAACTTCAACCATTTTGTGATTCTTTGACAGTTCCACCTGCCTTCAAGGCAGAAGAAAAAATCTTGAAGAAGGATTGTTGAATTCTGACATGTATTTAGACAGGATGAAAAAAAAAAAAAAGGGATGCCTTAAGGTAGAGTTTCAATCTCATCCCACTGGTGTTTTCACAATTAAGCAGGTTAAGGAAGATCTCCTCAAGGTCCAATTCCATGTCAGGCTTTTGAAAAACAGCCTGCAGATATTCACACACTGGATACATCACCCAGTGCAGTTTTGTCTTTCTGAAGTCAGGATGTGAAACTTACTGTCTCTGGCTGCCAGAGGATGGAAAAATCCTTCCTGCAGTTTCCAGGTAACTTCAAAGCTTCATCCAGCACTGATGAGAAGAATTTCTTCACCATTTTCCTCTCCTCCCTCCCCATCTTGGCAGCTGCAAAAAACCAAGAGTTCCTCAGGATGCCCTTGGGATCACAGCAGAGCTGAGCAGACCCTGAACCCAAAATTCCATCCTGCAGTCCCCCAGGACAGGCAATTTCCCAATTAACACCTTGCAGTGAGAACCCTTGAGTGCTAATTGAGCTGGATTTATGGACAAGGTGGGGGGTTCAAATGAGGGCAGTCCCAAACTTTGTGTGCCTTAAATAAATTGAGTCCCCACTGCCAGGTCAGTGATTTGGAGCCCTTTCAGATGCCCTTTGCTGTCCCTCCACCCAGGAGCTGCAGGCATCCTCTCTTGTGCCCAGCTGTCGCCCTTGAGGTTTACACAGCTGCCGTGGGGAATGGGGGCGCAGCCTCCCCAGTGCCTCAGAGCCACAGCAGGGTCAGAGGTGGCCACGTTTGGGCTCACAGAGGAACAGGTGGGCACAGGGCTGGCATTTGGAACACTGGCACTTTTATTTTTAATGGCCCTCCCTCCCCCCCTGCACACACGGTGCTGGAAATGGCTATGAAATGCATCTGGCTGGGCTGAACAGGCATCCTGCCCTTAAATAAGGGAATCATCTTGGGTTTGGGGCTTGAATAGTCATTTAACTCACATTTTAATGCATGCAAACCCATTCTGAATTAAAGCATTAATTTAGACTTAAAATGTATTGAGCAGGTTCTGATCAAGGCTTCCTTCCTCATCCCACTCATGGGCTCTTTTTCTCTCTACTTTTGTTTTTCTCTTCATTGCTGGGTTGATGGGTCTGTGCAGCATCAGCCACAAGGATATCTCAATTAGAGGTGTAATAATTATCAATTATTCAGATCACTGTCAGTACTGAAAAGCTGGGGTGGAAAAATCTTGCTGTGGTTCAACTCAAGTGGTTTTTTAAGACTGGGTGGGAAGTGACTTCTTGCTGGATTCAGGTAACGAAGGTATCAGAAAAAGAGAGGGTAGTGGGAAAGAAGTTGTTTTGAGTGAGAAAATAAATTAATACTCAGAGCACTAATAATGAATAGAAGATGTGCTGAGCAGTGATCAACCAGTCTGGGGCTCCCAACAACCCTGAAACATCCCTTACACTTTCACTGAGGAAAAAAGTGATAGAAAGTCACCATATTTATGTGAAACTGGTACTGCCTGTGGCAAGGGGTTTGGAACTAGGTGATCTTTCAGGTCCCTTCCTACCCAAACCATTCTGTGATTCTCTGATTGCTTTCTCCTGAAGTGACAGGTTTGCTGTTCATCCATTTGACTTCCATGAATTTCTGGTTTTTACTCCTGAGAGGATAATATCCCTCGATGCGACTCCCTGAGCAGTGAGTCCATCTTGTCAGAGTCCACCTGGGAGTTTGCTGTGTGTGCCACCAGACTATCAGAGTTTGGGCAGAGAGAAGCCATTAATGCTCTGCTTCAGCCCTCTGCGTGATGGCAGGCTGTGGAGCTGCACACCAGGCCAATGAGACCAAATCCCACCCCAGGGATTTGACAATGGAAAAAGATCTCATATCCAGTGTCTGGCTTTACACAGCTGGGACCATTGTAAGTTGTTCTTTTGCACTTTTTTGTTTCCTTTTTTTTTTTTTCTTTTTAAAATCAGGGCCACGGCACGTCTTACATAGAAGCCAATTGGTTAACAAAAGAACAAAAAAATAAAAAAGAAAAGTGTCATTTGAGTGCAGCCCTGAGGAATACAGTGGCAAGCCATCCCCTCTGCTGGAGGTGAAGCAAAGCCCAGGAGCAGCCTGCTGCAGGGTTCTTTCCTTTCATGTGACTAATACACACAAATCCCCCCTCTCTGGGGGCTGGGGGATCACTGACAGCAGGGACAGGCTGTGAGAAAGGGGTGAGGGCAGCCAAACTGTGCTCTCCTTTCATTCACCAGGGTCAGCTGTCCCACCTGTTGCTCCTGCTTAGGCATGGGGAGCAGGGATGGATGGAAGGGATGGGGCAGTGGCAGCACTCACAGTGAAAACTCCTCGAAGGGAAGGAATTCAGTTTTTAAATGAGAAGAAAGTGGGAATTTGCTACAGAGGTGGAAGGAGAGAGGCTGCAGGGCACAGCAGGGCTGGCATTTGCCTGAATCTCTTCTCTGAGAACTGGGGAGCAGGCCAAGAACAAGTTCCCTAATGAAAGACTAATGATGGATGAAGCTCAGTAGGTGCTGGGTTGCAGTTTGATCCTGAAACCCAATCCTCCACCAGCTGTTTGTTTAAGCAAATGATGAGGTTCACTCCACAGCAGTGCCTGCCCAGGCTTCCCCAAGAGATTTCGTCTGCCCAAATGACACCTCTTGGGTTTTGTCCTTCTCTCCAGGGTCCAACCTGTGCAGGTTTCCTTTGGGATGTTATTACCTACCTTGCAAAACCTTCAGGAGGCATCTTTTCCCACAGGCACTTGGGATTGTGTCCCTTTCCCCCTGTTTAAAGTGAAAGCTGTTTTAGGGTTGGACACTCCCTGGTGCTGTGTGGCTCCAGAGTGCCCAGCACAGCAGAGCTGGAGCCTTTTTTGGGTGACAAAAAGCCCTGTAACACAGAGACTGGAGGGGTGGTGGCCCATCACACCGATGGGAAGTGTGGATGTGTCTGTGAGCAGCCCAGCAGAGGAAAATCTCTGGGAAGAACTCAACACCAGGAAGTTTTTCACAGTGCAGAAGCAGCTTGTGCTTTACTTGAAATTGCTTTTTTTTCTCCTTTGTGACTGTTTTTTTTTTTTCTTTTAGGAGGATTTTTGTACCTGGCAGGTGCTGAGGGTGTTTGGTCTGGAGAAAAGGTAGCTCAGGGGGATATTATTGCTCTCTACACCTGAAAGGAGGGGGTAGCCAGTTTGGGTTTGCTCTTTTCTCCCAGGTATCAAGTGGTAGGACAAGGAGAAATGATCTTAACTGGTGTCAGGTTGGATATCAGGGACAATTTCTTCACTGAAAAGGTGGCTGCGCAGGGAAGTGGTGGAGTCACCATTCCTGGAAATGTTCAAAAAATGAATAAATGTGGCACTTTATGGCATGGCTGAGTCATGGGCACGGGAATATTTCATCAAAGGTTGGACTTGATGATCTTGGATGTCTTTTCCAATCTTAATGATTCTGTGATGGGTCTGGGAGTCGGCCTTGGCCTTGCTTTTCCCGGGCAATCCCATGTGCTCTGCAGACCCCAAGGGAGCAGGGGAGCATCCTCTGTGTGGCTGGGAGGACACCAAAGCTGAACAGACAAATGCCCTGCAAGATGCTGGTTTCTCCTGGCCCAGTTGCCTTGTGCATCACTGTCACAGACATATTTTCTGAAAAATGCTTTTGCTAGGATTTTTTCTCTTGAGAAGCTGAGATGCCTCAGAGGAAAAGAAAACCAATAATTATCTGCTGCTGTGTAATGCAACAGGTGCATCTTTGATTGGTCCATGTGAGTTGTTTCTACTTGATGACCAATCACAGGTCCAGCTGTGTTGGGACTCTGGGCAGTCACAAGATTTTATTATCATTCCATTCCTTTCTTTGCAAGCCTTCTGATGAAATCCTTTCTCTTTCTTTAGTATAGTTTTAGCATATAATTTTCTTTTAATATAATATATATTGTAAAATAATGTCTTAAAAATAAAATAATATAAAATATATAATAATATAATATATATTATAATACATAATATCATATCATATAATATCATATAATATATAATATATATACTATACTATACCATACTATACTATTATATTATTCTTATATTATATCATATCATATCATATCATATCATATCA